>BSBM01000096.1:39755000-40242500 GCA_027924585.1 Larix kaempferi
TGGCGAAGTTGACCATGTGACTGTTGAAAATCTTCACTCCTTCTATAATCTCGAGCTGGATTGCTAGAGCCTACTTGGAAAGGGTATCAGCTTCGGAATTTAGCTCCTTGTAAACGTGAGAGAAGGAGGATGGTACCCAAGGTAAACCATTCAGGAGCATCTAATTGCACCCTAACCAATGTGGTCATCAAGTGAGGCCCTTCCATAGCCACCCGGGGATATATATATATATATATATATATATATATATATATATATATATATATATATATATATATGGGCTATAACATGGTGGGTTAGCTCAAGTGGTTGAGTGCTATGTAATGCAAGCAGAAGGTCTTGACGTCAAATCCACCATATATATATATATATATATATATATATATATATATGTATATGTATATGTATATGTATATGTATATAACCTCATAATAAAATAATCTTTAACCCTATATTAACACAACACCTAATCACTAATAAAACCTCGTACACCTACTGATAAAAACCTTGACCTTGGATTGATATAACCCATTGCACCATAACATTATAACCCTTAGCTCTTACCTTCAACCCATAACCTCTAACATAACCTTAAACCCCTAACCCCTAACATGATTCATAACCCCTATACTAATATAACCCTTAACCTTTAAAATAACCCTTAATCCTTGTACCCCTAATCCCTAAACCTTATCACCCCTAATATAACCCCTAACGCATACAAACCTTAGCCCTTAGAATAACTCCTCACCCTCATAACTCTTAACCCCTATAACTTGTATAACTCTTAATCCTTGACCTTTACAATAACTCATAGCCCATAGCACGCCTATAACCTTAACACTTAACCCCTATAACTCCTTGTGTCTTAGATAGTATAACATAAGGTAATTAAACAAAACACCAATACTGGATTGGTTTAATAGTGCACAAACAAGAAGATAGTTGGATCTACCCATTTCAAAGAAAAGACACAATCAAGTAGAACTTGAACTTAGGGTTTATGAGAAAGGAAGAAAAGAACCTAGAGTTGCTCCCAAAAAGTCTTTAATGGTTGATATGGAAGAGAAAGAGGAAGAGAAAGCCTTTGCAACCATAATAGTTATCTGAGATGAATAACACACAAACCACGAAATAAAACCTCTCTTCCTTCTACATGATAAAGCTTAATTCTTTTTTACTTTGAAAGGATAAAGATGCCATAAAACTATCAATGATTTAATAAAACATTAGTATTTGAGTGAAAAAAAAAATAGATCATAACATAATAGACTTTGGGGTAGGGAAGAAATATATTTCAATAATCATTAGAAGATATTACAACAAAATTGATGCCTTATGACAAATGTAGAAATGGTTTCCAATTTGGGTTCTTTCCTCTCTTAGGCTCTTTAAGGTCACTTGCTTCTTCAAAGCATGAAGACAATATAGGTAATCACTTAAAAAACTAACAATATAATGTTATCTCTCCGTCCACAAATGAAAAACCCACGTGAAGGAGGCCCTTTTATAGTGTAGGGTTCCTCCTAGGATTTTTTTAGGATGTTAATCGTCCATCACATAAGAATCTTAAGATATTGGTGGCTATGAAGTAGATATTGGTGGCTATATTACTTCATAGTGTTTATAATTCATGACTTTATAAGGGTGCATATCCTTTAATCAATTTTGAGTATATCAAAGTACCCATACTACTTTCAAAGTGAAAAGAGTGTGGCCTATTAAAATTAAAATTAATAATATTTTCCTAAATTTTCTAGTTAATTTTTGGATTTTACTTATTTTATAGATCTCATGGGAAGGATTTCGAGAGTTAACACTAACTATCATAAGATGGAGAATATGGTGTGTCAACATATTCCCTCTATTGTGTGAGGATGGGAGAGAAATTTATAGTGGAAATACATCATTATTTTTGTAAGCAAAGAGAATGTTAGGGAGCCAAAAGTGGATGTCATCAATTGGAAAGAAGAAGGGAACCATTTGCAACCAGAGCTAAAAGGTTGTGAAAGATGGTCAGTATTTTCTATACAAGACGGGCATTTACATGCTCTGAGTATTAAGTTAAATTACAAATGGGATCACAACATCATGCTAAAGGGATCGATTAGAATACAAATGGGACCATGAAAAAGCATAATAGAGGGATATGTCATGAGAAATTAATACACCTCCTGGAATACTTAAAGTGATAATGCTCATAAGGGGCACAAAATCTAGAACAAAGAAGAACCATAACTGGGAGACCTCACATGTACAATCTCAAATATGTGTTGACTAGGAGCTATACATTTACACAAGATTGCAACTTACAGTCTAGAACACAAATATCCTCAAGTATTAATCTCCATGATTGGATAATAAGTAAAAGTTGAACATGGTAGCAACCATTTAGTCATAAATCAATGATGATAATCTCTGCTAGATGTGAGGTTTCCCACTGGTGAGGAAAATGGGTATTAAAGTATTAGTATGATCACTCAATGTGAATAGATGTATTAGTGTCAAACATTGGAAGGAACCGACCAATGATCACTCAATGATGGAAAGCTTTGTTGGATGCAAGTAAACCACCAGTATTGAAAGCATACACCAATGTACTAAGCCTCTAGATCAACCCACATAGAAAAAGGTTTCATTCTTGATAAGAGTAGACTCATTGTAATAAAGGAAATGATCAAATCCCTTCAACCAACATAAGGTAGAAAACACATTGATAATATTTTGAGACTGAGACTTGACACTGGAAAGGTCAACACAAGGAGGTGATGTAAGACTTCTCTTGATGTGGAGCAAATATGAGCATGGACTTGGGAAGCAATCAGAAGTAAAGGAACATGGGTAACTAACGTAACCAAAGCCAATATGGTGAAAATTGGATGACGGAGTAGCAAATGAAGCAGACTAAACTCAAGGGCCATGGCTAAGAGGTGGTAAGAGTGGTTGCCTCAATGGATATGCTTCGATCAACAGAAAAACAAACTAATTCTTATGAGACTCAAGGATTAACAAAGTTCTTTTTCTCTCTCCCTTTTTTTCTTTCTTTCTTTATATATATTTATAATTTCTCATATTTTTTTGGAAAGAACCACTAATGGTACACAAAAGAGATGGGTGCAAAATGTAGGTTATTGGTCCCTTTAGTGCACACAAACATTGTGGAAAAAACAAATAGAGTAGAAAATGGGTGACATAAGAATGAACACCTTGGTGCATGTCTCCTCTTGGATGGCAATGAATTGCATAAATATGGAACTATGCAGCATAGTAGTAGCAAGAAAGTGAAGTGATCAACAATGTAGCAGCAATCAAGTAGAGCAAACATCATAGTGAAAAGCATAGGATCAAACACAAAAATTAAATGGATGTATCCCTAATAGGAAATGGACTGAAATTGACAAGAGTAGGAAATAAGTCTCAATATTCAATATAATTAGGAAGTGGTACTCTCAAATGAAAAGGAGCTCAGGATGGTTGCTAAAAAGCAAAGGGTGCTAAAATAATAAACCCATTTATATTTGATGAGTGAAACAAAGATGCATGATAGTGGTTAAGCAAACACCATTTGGTTGTGGTTAAGAAAACATCGTCAAGCAAGTAGACCCTAAGAAAAATGAAGGTGGCAAAGAAGACTCAAGTGAATGGTGCAAAGTTCGTACTTAAGCCTAAAAGACAATTTTGGAATGTTATCTCAATAAGTAGGAAGAAGCAAATATGAATGTTCCCACACATGAAACAAAACCCACCATGTGAAAGGGCTCAATAAACAAACATGACAATGTAAATGATACAAAAAATTGAGTTCATGTGGCTCCAAACCCAACAAATTGATTCCTAGGTCAAATCTATAAATATGCCTAAACTTAAAAAATTGAAATCAGTTGAAGGCGTATATGTTGGAGTTCTAAGGTTTTCTCTCTTCAATGTTTTACAGATTTCAAGAGTTTTCAATGGTGGAATTTGATTATGTCATCTCTATGTTAGTGCATATGTCCCTCTATTCAATTTTAACCATTTATTTTTTCAATTTTTATTAATATTTTGGGATTTTGGCCCCACGTTCTCATCTCACATAACATCATGTATTTCAAGGTTTTATTCACATTTACCACAAGAAAAAAATCCCTAACATTTTCACTTTCATGTTAACAAGTCAAGAAAAACAAGGTGATAGTCTAACTTAATTGAAATTCTTTTTTGCAAGCCAAGATGGTGCACTGTCTTGGAGAGAGATAAGAGAGCATTCAAAGCTCCTAACTCTAGCTAGGGATAGTGTTGAATCCACCAAATTTCTAACAAGTTGTGGGATACTAAATTTTTTATGTTTCCCTCTCATGTTAGGAATCTTGGAGTTACTTGACATAATCACTCAAATGTGGGACCTTGATAAGAAGGTATTCATGGTATGAGGACAACAACTAGAACTAACACTTGTGGATATTTACTTCCTAAATAGTTTTCCCTAATGAGGTGAGGATTTGAAACCTCACTAGTAGATTGAAGGAACTTCTTCTATCAATGAACCCATCCAACACCACTACCAAGATGGAATAGAGAAGCAAAATGACATGAATTTACTTAGGAGATTGAATCCATAGGGACTTGATGCATAACTCATATGGTGCTTTGATCAACCAATGCATTTACTTTGCATAGTATATCAAGTGGAAAGCTACAAGTGGTTGGGTGATGCTTAGACAAGAATGTATTTGACTAGGTGAAGGAGGTTTTTACTAGTATATGGAAAGAAATTGAACCTAAAACTAACCCTAGACGATGATTGGTCTATATTAAATACCAGATCATTAGGAGGAGAAGGGGTTCCATGATGATGATGTTATTGTATTGTTCCATAGCTGAGAAGTAGTAAGAGAATGAACATTAGAGAAAAATAGAGGAAGTAGGTGATCTCGTAGTAGCTGTGCATGCCATAGTGTCAAAGGTAACTCCATAGTGAGTAACACTTTCTCTATATTTGCATTACATATTGGAGAAGAAAAGAGCAAGTTAGGCATAGTCCTCACTTATGGCGAGGTTTTTCCCCATAGTGGGTTTTCCCATGGTAGATCTTGTGATTTTCATGTGGATGTGTTGTTTAAATGCTCTAGTTATTTTCCTTTTAGTTCTAGTTTATTTATCATTATGTGGAATTAAGCTAACACGAGGAATTAAGTTGTAAGATCCGTTTTGAGGAACTGTTCCAATGGAATATCCATGACAATGTACAAATCATATTGGTATCAAAGCCATTTTATTTTGGGTTTTGTTGGAAATTGTAGGATCTAGGAGTTTGCAGAATAAAGAAAAATCCTTCAAACCCTAGCCATGGTAGATGAATCTAGTGAAGAATCAGGGGGCAAATATGAACAACAATTTACAAAAGTGGAAATACAAGTCCCTAATATCTTGCACAATATGTCAATCCTCATGCTGGATATGGAGAGAAATTTCGGACCTTTTGCTGATTTTGGAGGTTCTAACTCAGATATCAGATCGGAGGGGAAATTAGGACACAAAGGTGACCTAGAAAAGGAGCCGAGGAAAGATCTCGAGAAAGAGTATCCAAGTTCCAGTGCACCAATTCGTAGTCATTATTTAAGATGGGAGTGAAAGTGGATATCAAGCCCTAACAAGGTGAGATCGATGCTTTAAAGTTGAATAATTGGTTGTATCAATTAGAAATATATTTTAATATCCACAACATAGATGAGGATCAAAGGATTTCATTTGCTTGACTAAAATTAGAGGTCCATGCATCAACTTGGTGGGAAAGAAACATGGAGGCATTTGGGCTGGAGGGAGATTTTCTAGTAACTAAGTGGGAGGATTTCAAAATCCTCATAAAGTCCAAATTATACCCTATCGGGTATGTAGAGGACCAATGGATCCATTGGCATTAGTTTAGGAAAATACAAGGGAAAAGTGTGCAAGCGTACACCACCAAAATAAGGGAGATGGCTATTGTGTTAGGTATCTCACCTAGGAATCTAGATATACTCCTCAAGTATTTGGGGGGTCTACATAGTCATTTACCAAAGAAAGTGATCCTCTTCAAGCCCAATACAATTGATGAATCCTATGTGCAAGCACGATAGACAACCAAGTGGTTCCAAACAAAAAGAGAACCGAGACACTTCTAAGGAAGGGAAGAAGAAGTGGAAAGGAAAATATAAGAAGACTATAGCCATAGTGCATTAGTGCAAGGATTAAAAAAAAACTATAATCATTGTAATATCGATGGTCATATTGAAGAAAAGTGTTGGAAATTACATCCAGAGCTAAACCCTAAGAACCATAAGAAGGATGCTAAGAAGAAGAACCATCTAGCCACGGATTCAAGCCAAAAGGTAGAGAGAAGCTCAGATGCACATGAGAAGATTTTATGTACTTAAGTGCAGAAGGAGGTGAATCTAAGTATCCTTCATCACAAGGAAGGGAAGGAGATGACAGAACTCTTCCATATCAAGATCCAGATCAAGAAGACCAAGGTAGACACTCTATTCGATTATGGTTCAGAAGACAAGCTCATAGCAGTCGATCTGGTCAACAAGATTGGATTGGAGGTTCATGATCATCCTAACCCCTATCCATTGGTATGGTTAAATAAGAATACATGTATTAAGGTAACAAAATAGTGCAATATCAAATTTTTTGTAAGTGCATATTTTGTTGATGAAGTAAAGTTAGATGTAGAACACCTTGACGTGTGTGTTGTGGTGTTTGGAATCCCCTACATGTATATAAGGATGCATTCTTCACGAGGAGAGAAAACTAGTACCACTTGATCAACTATGGTAGGTCATTCATCATCAATGCACATAAAGCTAAACCAAATATATCACTGGTAAGTTCCAACCAAGCTAAAAAGTTGATAGTGCAAGTAAGAAATATGGCTTGCTTTTCTTACAAGGAGAATCAATTGGGTGACGAATGGTAAGAGTAAAGGAATCCATGGATGGATGCACCAATGAGAAAAACACCAATTGGAGGATTTTCTATCGGAAAACATAGGAGTGTTCCAAGAGCCTAAACGGATACCACCTAAGAGGGAAGTAGAACATGATATATATTGTTTCCTAACTTCCCATTACCAAATACTGGGTTGTATAGACAATCTATAATGGAAGCATATGAAGTGAAGGAGAAAATTGTAGCAGTGGCTGGAGTAGGGGGTGATTCAACCAAGAAACTCACCTCGTGGGTCACCTATCATCATCGTACCCTAGAACGATAGGACTTGGTGGATGTGTATCGGCTACAGAGATTTGAACAAGATTACAATTAAGAATCAGTACCCTTTGCCTAGGATTGATGATTTGTTAGATCGATTGTAGCATGCCAAGTACTTCACCAAGTTGGATCTCAAATCGTGATACCACCATGTATGTGTCAAATAAGAAGACACCTAGAATACCACCTTTAAGACAAGGAAAGGTTTGTATGAATAGTTGATCATGCCTTTTGGTTTATGTAATGCACCTACTACATTTATGAGACCGATGAATGATGTTTTTCGCCCATATTTATATTTGTTTGTTATAGTGTATTTGGATGATATACTATTTTAAAGCTCTACCTAGGAGGAACAACTCTACCTAGGAGGAACACATTCCACATTTGATGCAGGTGTTATAGACTGTGAAAAAAACACTAGCTATTAGCTAATCTCAAGAAATGTGATTAGTTTGCTCAGTAGTCATTGGTGTATTTGGGGTATGTGATTGGTGGAGGGGAACACAAGATAGACCCTAGAAAGATGGAGGCCATTATAAGATGGTAGGTTCCTACTAATGTCACTGAAGTTAGGAGCGTTGTTGGGGAAACATAGTACCTATAGAAGTTTATCGCTTCCTTTTTCAGTGGTGACCACACCACTCCACACCATAACAATGAGCGGTAAGAGTTTCCAGTGGGGAAAGAATCAACAAAAATGTTTCGACAAGCTAAAACAAAATATTAGTCAAGCATTGGTTCTCTCATTGCCTAAATTGCAAAATCCTTTTGAAGTGAAGACAGATGCAAGTGGGTATGCCATGGGGGGAATTATGATGCAATGAGGTAAGCCGGTATGCTATCACTTTGAAATGGTATGCTATCACTTTGAAATGTTTAATGGGGGAGTCCTAAACTACCCTACCACTCTATGCCCCAGTTCATTCCATTAAGAAGTGGGAGCACTATCTAATGGGAAAGGAAACCATTATCCACACAAATCACCAACCACTATAGTATTTGTAGGTCCAGAGTAAGTTGCATCAAACCAACCATTACAAGTGGATGGGGTTTTTGCAAAAAAATCATCTATTCATCAAGTATAAGAAGGGAAAAACTAATAAGTTGGAATACATGTTTTAAATGCCACCCACATCCAATATTACAATTTTGGGAATTCTTATGAACATGGAAACTTTAATCCAGGATGCATACAAAGAGGGATACATAGAAGATGATGACAGCTTCAAGGAGAGGTTTCAATAGCTATAGGGCCAATTTCATGTAGAATAAGGTGATAGTAAGGATGATTATCATCTCCGGAATGGGTTACTCTACAATATAGACAAGCTCTGTTTTCCTAAAGGTGAAAGATTGCAACTTATCACTGAGGTGCACACCTCCAAAGTTGTAGGGCATTTTGGTGTTGGGAAGACAATTGCTAACTTACATAGGTATTTGTATTGGACTAGAATGCAATAATATGTAGCACTGTATATTAGAGGATGCATACTTTGTTGTACCAACAAGGCCAGTAATAGAAAGCAAGGTATATACCATCCCTTACTTGTACCCACCTGACCTTGGGAAAGCTTTTCAATGGATTTTGTGGGTGGTTTACTAACCACTAGGAAGGGCCATGGCTATTTATTTGTGGTAGTAAACAAATTCATCAAGATGTGCATTATTATGCCTTGTCAAAAGACCATCAAAGGACAAGAAGTAGCGCACATGTTCTTTGAGCTGGTTTGGGTTCACTTTGGGATACCAAGGAGCATCATCTCATACAAGGATACCAAATTTCTTAGTGCCTTTTAGGATACACTTTGGGAGAAGATGAACACTAAGTTGAAGAGATATACAACATTCCATGCAAAAACAGATGAGTAGATAGAAGTATTCAAGAGGAATTTGGTGCAAATTTTGAGGGGTTACAATAAGAAGCATCCAAATAATTGGGATGAAAATTTGATCTATATTCAACACTCTTATAATAGAGAAATACACACTTCCATTGGTATGCCCCGTTTTGAAACTTGTTTTGGATATTTTCCACCTTCACCTCTAGATATTGTATATGGATAGAAAGGGGGAGTGAGGGAAAACACAATAGGTGAAGCATTATGAGATGAAAAAATCATTGATAAGATTATAAGGCAAATCCATTTACAAGTACTTGATACATTGAAGAATTCACGGGAAAAGTACAAGGCTAGACATGGCCAAGCAGGGTTGCACAATCATTTAAAGTGGGGGATAGAGTTTGGTTACAACTGAACAAGGAAAGACTGCAAGGTCTTGGTAAGAAGATGAAGGATTTGTAGTATGGACCTTTTGAGGTATTGGAGAAGGTGAGAGATAAATCCTATAGACTCAATCTACCCCCATACATGTACATTTACTCAGTAGTTAATGTGGAAAATTTGAAACTCTATGAGCCTTCCATGTTAGATCAAAAAGAGGAGTAATTCCTACCTACCATATAGGACTTAGCACATGATGCTCAAGTAGAGTTGGTAGAAGACACAGTTTTGCAGAAGAAGTTTGGAACTACTAGATAGGGGTACCATGACCTTTAGAAAATTGGGTTGAACATCTCCAAGATGTTATGCCACTTAATCTGAAAATATTTTTTCACCACTTATCCATTAACTCTTCATTATAAAAAATCTTTTTCAGTGTTGGGATCTTTTAAAATGACAGTGCTTCTTGCATGAAAGTGATTTCTTACTTAGCCAAACTTCTTTAACTTAAGGAAGATAACTTGTTTAATACATAATTATGAGATGATAAAAAGAGACTAAAATATCAAATATCAATCACAAGTGCACAAAATATTTGTTAATGGAGTTCACCAAACATCCTGCCTATGTCTCCGGGTCCAATCCAATAGTGGGACCACTCTTCATTAGTCTAAAAATATTTAACAATATACAAAGGAAAGGCAAATAATCAAACTTTGATATCACCTTTTAGTTCTTTTGTTCTGGAGCAGAAACATACATCACCAATAACTTCTGTATGAAATTATGCAACTCTACAGTATAAACATGGTTGTACTTCGACTTAGCTGAATGGGTCCTACGATCCCTTTTATGTTTGGATGCTCAGATGCAAAAAAATAACAAAATCCAGCTTTGGACTCCTTGTGAAATTCTGCAACTTTTGACTGTAAACTCGACCACCTTTTGAACTGGCCCTTGAGACTCTCCCTTTGGAACAAAATTCTATACAGTGTTGGTCAGTACAGTGTCGAGATCCATTCCCATCTCAAACTATGTGCAGAAACCACCTCAACCTCTATGCAAACCACCTTGGGATGTGTCCTAGTCTCCAATTTCTCACCTTGAGATACGTACCCACCTCGAACTACATGCCAATATCAGACTCAATATTCGTGCCAGAATTAGCCTCGGTCCACGTGCATACCACAATGTACATAAACTCAACCTTGAAATCCAAACCTGAATCACTCCCTAACACTGAATTTGGCAATGCAGTATATATGGGGTGGGGCTAAACCTGCCACCCCCAAAACCCATGGCTTTAATTTTCAAACTTAAATACAATATTGTTCGTGGCACTTAACAAAAGGCGCTTGTGGTGCAATGGTTAAGGTGTGGTACAGGTGGGGGGAGGTCGTAGGGTCAATACTGTGGACCTCTCCTCTTTTGGCGCTCCATTGGAACAATATATATAATTGGAATGTTTGTTGGTTTGTTGGCATAATATGTGTTGCAGACTTTGGATAACACATATATAATGTAACCAACTTGCCCATGGTTCCAAGTGATAAATATAATATAACGTTGGTTCAAGGGCTAAGCCCTCAGGCCCCTTTTCTATTGATTGAAACCATTACAAAACTTAAATATACGTTTCAACATATATGGTTAAGAAACATGTGTATGGTGCGATGAAAAAGACATTAGGCTCATGTGAGGGAGGTCAGGGGTTCGACCCTGGTCACCTCCATAATATTTTGGTAAAGAAAACCAAAACTAAGCCAATAGGGACTGCCATGTGGCGACTCCCAATTGGTCCACCTATTCAACAATGCCACATGCCCATCAACCATTGGTCCAATTAAATGCCACATCATTGCCCAGTCAGATGCACGATCTACCACATCGACACTCTTCTTGCCACGTGGTACCTCAAGGGGATGCCATGTTAGTACCGTATAGGCCACATGTCACCCTTCTAGTGGTGCCACATGGCACCCCCTTTTGGTCAATTTTACCTATTCTACCAGAATTTCAGAAGGCCATATCTTCCTCATACGACGTCCATTTGAAGCGATTCAAGCACTATTGGAAAGCTCTTACCGATCCCTATGAAATGATGCAATCCTTATAATAATTTGAGAGTTTTAAATTTTAAGGTATCTCAAATCCATCTGGATCACTTGCTGACATTTCATACATTTAGAAATATACTCGGAATGTCATTTTTCATTCCTGGCCAAAAATATTGCTTTATGGTTGTAGCAATTGTTTTCTGGTATCCTGGGTGACCAGAATATGGCATTTTATGGATTTAATCCATAACAATTCTCCTCATGTCTACCACATTTGGAATATAAATTTTGTTTTTATAAATAAGAAGTTTGTCATCTTCCAATTGATAACCTTCATACCTCTTTTCAAAATTCTAGTGCTATGATTTGTCTTTTATTTGCACATATAGTTCGTCTTCAACAATATAATTAACAACCTGTTGCCTCAAATATGATTGGCAGGTACTAATGGATGCCACATGCATTGAATGAAATTTTCTGTTGAGTGCATCATCCACTTTATTTTCTTTCCCCTTTATGTGTTTGATTTCAAAATCAAATTCACATAAAAATTCTAGCCATCTAGCTTGCCTAGTATTTAATGTTGGTTGCTCAAATAAATATTTTAGACCACAATGGTTTGTCCTTGGCTCAAATTTTCTACCCATTAAATAGTTTCTCCACATTTTCAAAGCATGCATTATCGATGCAATTTCCAAATCATAGGTAGCATAGTTTTTCTCATATTTTTTCAAATTCCTTGACTCATAACATACCACAAGATTTTCTTGCATAAGAACTCCTCCAAGTCAATGTTTACATGCATCTGTACACACCAAAAAATATTTTTCGGGGTTTACAATTGTCAAAATTGGAGCACTTCTGAGAAGCTTCTGCAGCAACTGGAAGCTTTCTTCACATTTTGGTGTCCACTCAAACTTTATCCCCTTCTTTTGCAAAGAAGTGATTGGGTGTGCAACCTTGGAGAATCCTTTAATGAACCTTATGTGGTAACTAGCAAGACCCGTAAAATATCTCACATCTTTCACATTCCTTGGAGTTATCCAATTCATGATGGCTTCAATCTTCTTGGGATCCATTGATAATCCTTCCTCTGAAATAATGTGACCCAAATAGTGAATTTTCTTTTTATAGAAATCAAATTTGATTATCTTGCATACAACTTGTGCTCCCTCTGCAATTGCAAATCCATTCTCAAATGTTCCCCATGCTCCTCTTCATTCTTAGAATATATAAGAATGTCATCTAGAAAAACAAGAACAAACTTGTCCAAATACTTGTTGAAAATGCTCTTCTTGAGACACATGAATGTAGCTAGTGCATTGGTGAGACCAAATGGCACCACCACGAACTCATAGTGCCCATACCTTGTTCTAAAGGTTGTCTTGTGAATATATTTTCCTTTGATTCTCACATGATGGTAACCATACCTCAAGTCAATCTTCGTAAATACCTTTGCCCCTCTCATTTGATAAAAAAAATCACCAATTCGAGGAAAGGGGTACTTGTTCTTGACTGTAACTTTGTTTAGCTCCATGTAATCAATGCATAACCTAAGTGTTACATCTTTATTTTTCACAAATAGTACAGGTTCTCCCCATGGAGACACACTTGGCCTAATGTACTTCTTTTCCAATAATTCTTGTAGTTTAATTTTCAAAGGAAGTCCTGGAACTTCATTAGGAAACACATCTGTGAATTCTTGCAAAACATAATGATCTTCCAACTTGGGAATTTTATTTTCCTGTTTTATCCAAAACATGGGTTGCATACAATTGGAAGCCCTTCCTATAGAACTTATTTAGCTGCATGGTTAAAATCTTCCTATCATAAATTACGTTTGGAATGCCCTTTACAACCCTTGGGTTTCATTCTTCATCAATGAATTCAAAATTCTTGCTGTAGTAGTCAAGTTCAACTCTATGTGCTTCCAACTAGTCCATTCCAATGAGAATATCATAGGAACGAAGTGGAAAAATATTCATATTTTCACAAGTGATCATCCCATCCATTTCTAATGGATATTTCTCAACCATTTCACTAACTTTCCTCTTGGTTCTATTGGCTAGTTAAACCAACCATGATTTATTATGCTTTGATTTCTTAAAAGCATAGATCTCAACAATTTTAGGAGTGATGTAACTGTGAGTATATCCAAGGTTAATCAAAATAGAAATAGATTGCTTAGCAATCTTACCTTCAACCTAAACCAAAGTTGATTGATGGTCTACTTGGTAGTCCTCTAGGGATGCATAGATTCTAGGGATGGTCCTTGCCACTTGATCCATAGTTTCATCTTCTTGGATGTTGTAAATTTGATTTTCACTCCCATTCCGATGTGGGTGGTTCCTAAGAATATGGTCCTCTCCACATCCCCAACATTGAAGTGGCTCTCTTGGATCCCTTTGTTAAGTTTTTACTTGTTTAGCATGATAACTTTAAATCATTTGCATCAATAGGATCATTGAAAGAAAGACAAGCACAACAACACAAAAAACACAAGATTTTCCTTGGGGAAACCACAAGGGAGAAAACCCCGCAAAACTTCCTCAATATAGAATTCACCAAGATAGTGTAAAAACCCCAAGACAAAACAACAACTTCTCTTCACTAGCGAAATTCTTCTTTCTCTCTCTTGCACACTTGCTTGAGTGAGTGAATGGTTCAAATGAGGAATTTGACCTCTCTATTTATATTCTTCTTTTGGGTGACCTTTTACCCTAACCGGGCCGACTTCACTTAGGGAGACTCAATCATATATTTAATATGTTTCTTAAGGGTGCTATTGACCCAACTTACAAAGGAGGGTTTACATTGACTCTTTCAATGACTCTTACATGACCAACTACATCAATGACATCTCCCGAAGGAGGAATACTAATATAATAAACAAATACAATTAGAATATCTTCCAAAGTTACATTTCTTTAACACCCTTGGGTTGTCTCCCATCATTCTAATTGGTTTAGTCACATCCCGTGGTGGTTTCCTTGGATGATTTCTAAATTGAGGAGGCTTGAACCCCTTCTTCCTTTGGTCAAACTTCTCATTTGTCTTATCCTTCCATGCCTTATGGAATTTTGGTTTGCTTTTGTTTTGATCATAACAATACTTGGCATTTCTTATGGCCTCATCTAGAGTTTGAGGTTCCTCAAACTCAATTTTGTCTTTATATGACTGGGGCAGTCCACTTAGAAAATGTTGATATTTGAACTTACCATCTCTGATATGCTTGACATACCACAACAACTCCAAGAATTTGTTTGCATATTCTTCCATAGTCATTGTCCCAATTTTAGCTCATGGAACTCTTTGATTTTTCCATCATAGTACCTATCAGAGAGGTACTTTTCCTTGAAGTACTTCTTAAACTGCTTCCACACAATTTTCCTTTCATTGATCTTCTTTATTTGCCTAAGGTGATCCCACCATATAGATTCTCTTCCATTCAATTTTCCTTTCATTGATCTTCTTTATTTGCCTAAGGTGATCCCACCATATAGATTCTCTTCCATTCAGATTTAATATGGCCACTCTTGCCTTCATATTTCCATAGTAGTCTTGAGCTTGGAAATACCTCCTCATACCAAGAAGCCAAGACTCAGCTTCTTGAGTAGATTTTACTTCACCATCAAATGTAGGAGGTTTGGCCTTACTAAATTCTCCATGTGAGTTGTTCTTAAAAGGCCTCTTCCTCTTATTCCTATGAGATGAAGATATTGAACATTCAATGGATTCTCTAGAGTTAGATGACTGTAGAAGAGATTTCTGGAGTATATGTCCTATGTCTAGAAATCCTTCTTTAACTATGGGACCTCTTGTGTTTAACTATGGGACCTCTTGTGGGAATGCCTCCTTGATGTTTGTCAAGATTTTTCCTTATTATCGCAATCGCAATCGCAATCGCCTCCCTTGTTATCGCCTCGTCTCACGCTTTAAGTTCATCGATTATAATTATTCTTAAAATCTCCCTAATCTCTGCTGATGTTTTGACTTTCCAGCACTCAGGATTATAACTTCAGTCAGTTCACTTGACAACCCCCAATGAATATAACGATCTATTTTTTGCGTTTCTGCCATTTCAGCCATCACCGGAGCCGCATCAGTCATGGTGTTCCCTAAATATGAAAGGACGGGTGGGCCTGATCCGGGATGGAAATGGTTTCAATAAAAGAATAAAATGCAGCAGCAAAAAGAAATCAGTTGACAGTTGATTTAGATTGAAAACCTTGCACCGACCAATTCGCTACAGTTCTGAGGCTGTTATAAATATGCTCTATTCTCCCACTTTCCTGACGTGCAGTGCAGTAGACGATTTGAGCCCAGCGTAGTATAAGCTTCTGTGCTTTCTACCTTCGGTTCAAAAATGAGGAAGATGAGGTTTTCTTTGGTGTCAATCTCAATTATAAACATAATTTAGCAGAAGAAGGAAGTGATTGGCAGCCGACCACTGCTACATGGTATGGCAGTCCAAATGGAGACGGAAGCGAGGGTAAGGCCCTTTATTTCGGCTCATAAATTATTTAATATATATAGTTGTTTATATATTAAATTTAAAGTTTGTTTTTAACACTTATTAATGAGCAATCTATTATCCTTACCCGCCACTAGCATATTCAAACAAGCTGTGGTTGTTTGTAAAATTGATATCATTTATTGTGAGCTTCGTGAGTGATGAAAGATATGACGTATGGTTGAAGAAATTATAGTATTGATTTGTAACAGGTGGTGCATGCGGATATGGGAGCCTAGTGAAACAGACCCCTTTCCTATCAAAAATAGCTCCAGGAATCCCGGCCCTATTCAAAGACGGGAAAGGATGCGGAGCTTGCTATCAGGTTTGTCCGGGGTTTTTATAAATTGGTACGGTCTGTTTGGGGTGTTTATAAAGTTAGGTGCCCTATTCCTATTTATATGTTGTGTGTAAAGTGCAGGTAAAGTGCACGGAGAATGGTTTGTGTTCCCAAAGCGCGGTGACGGTGGTGATTACAGATGAATGTCCGGGCGGAATCTGCTCAGGTGCTGGCAAAATACACTTTGATCTCAGTGGCACTGCCTTCAGCGACATGGCATCTCCTGGTACTTCTTTGAATCTGCTTAACACTGGAGTCGTCTCTATTTTATTCCGACGGTATTTTTCTACTCCTACTACACAGTCAAATATATTAGAGGACTTGAAAGAGATGAATTCCTTTATGATGTTTGTATCGTTTTATTTGATTGAAGTTGCCCTTTTTAATTCCTTTTGTTATTTATAGTGTGCCTTGCGAATATCCGGGAAAGAATATTGCATTGCACGTTAATGAAGGCGCCACTAATTACTGGTTCGCTGTCCTTATCGAATACGAAGATGGAGATGGAGATCTTGGAGCAGTTGATATAAAGCAGGTGTGTTATTAGACAGATCAGTTTAACTGCACTTGTGTGTATCAATCCATCATTGCAAGTAGATTCATGTTTATACTGATCAGTTCAGTTGTACCTGTGTGTATCAGTCCATGATATTGATGTTTATATTATCATGTATGCATGCAGGCAAACTCTGATACATGGCAAGGAATGCAACAGACATGGGGTGCAAATTGGTGTTTGAATAGCGGCCCTTTACAAGGTCCGTTCTCTATTCGCTTGCAGTCTCTTTCAACTGGAAGAACGCTCACTGCAAATAACGTTATTCCAACGAATTGGCAAGCCAGTGCCACATACAGATCACTTGTCAACTATGACTAACAATGTCATCGTATGCAACTTAGAGTATGTAGCATTTGGATAAATTTGTGATGTGGTTAATATACATAGGAGTCTATAGTGTTCAATTTTATAATGGTTAATTCATGTCTAAATGCTACCCAGAAATTGACCTCTCTCTATTCGTGGAGAGAAACTCAAAATCTCGAGGTAAGTCAGTTTTAGGGTTGTGGTAGAAAGATCCATTTCAATTTCAAAAACTTTATATTTTGCTCATACTAGAAGTTAATATTTAAAGACGTGTTGAGGGTAGATTGACAGATTCTTTTCTTGTCACTTGAAAATATGTGGACGAAGTTCACCAGTTCATTTGGATAAACACAGTTCCCATTCCATATTCCATATTACAATATACAAATCTCCATTCTTAAGCACTCCGTCAGAGATCCACTATCATTATTATGAAATCGTTTGTGTATCTATGGATATGTGTGTTATTAGCATCTTATTACTGTCACATATTTCTATTTGAACGTAGCATCGATTAACGATTCCCTTAGCCATTGAGGAACACATGCAAATTTAATCCTTAATTGTTGAATGAGATTTACCAACAATGAATTTATTCCTACCATTCATACATCAAATTGAACATAACTCTTATGAATGAAAAATTATTTATGAGAAAACTAGCAAGAATGATTATGAGATTTATAACAATCCCCATTCAATAAAATAGTTCACCGAAAACAATTGAACTCATGGATCCAATTTGGCTATAAAGGAGTTGACCAATTTTAGATTTTTTTAGATTCCATGCTCAAGTCAAATGAATTATCATGTTGTTGGCTTCACGACACATGTGATTCAATTGAATCAATGTTTGTAATATTGACTACAAGTCTGTGGATGCTTTCTAATGATAGAGTCAATTGTTTCTTCAATATTAAGGTTTTCAGTAGGCTTGGACACATGTTTAGAATGTAAATGTTGCAATGCATCAACAAGTGGCTACCAAAGGTGATTTGTAGTTGTGAAAGTAACAAAGAAAGAAGGATAGGGAACCTACTTTTATAGTTAAGTAATTCTTAATGGACAGCTAAAGTAGCTTACTTTAAATTGTGGCTCTCTTTTGTTTATGTAACAATTTAAATTGTGGCTCTCTTTTGTTTATGTAACAATGTGTCCGATGTTCAAAGTAACATTCTCTTGTCTCTAATCCAATCTTTCCATCTTTTTTAAACTTATAATTTTCTTTTATATAAATACTTATAGTGGCATATATAAAAAGTACACATAATATAAGAAATAATTTTCTTTTATAGAAGTATTTATAATCAAATATGTAGATACTAGGTGTTACTTTTATTACTATGAATCCAACTATTTCCATCTACTTTGATAGTCTTTCATTTAAGTGATTTGCTACACATTTTATCTATATTTTTTCCATATATATATATAATAAAATGATAAATATTTTACTTAAATAAAAAAAATTTATTGAAAAATAGATAAGTAATCAAAGAAAAGAAAACACATTTTAGTTGTGGATATTTGCAAGCTATGCATGTGAATACCTTGAAAGTTCATATATAATAGTAAAATAATAATCTTTTACATAACTATGATATATGTAACTTTTGTTCATGTATAATTGATTTTTTATTTTTTTTGGTGAACAACAAATGTCATTTTTTCTAAATTGGACAAAATGATTCAATTATTTATTTGCATCTATGAAAAACTTCACCAAGTATGAGAAGACATAAGAACTATTTAAAATTTGTAGATGGTTCAAAATGCCATATTAAAGCTCTCAAAATTCCAATATCACAAGAAGGGCTTCAATTTTTCATTCTTTTTTGGTGTCTGAAATTCACTAAAAGAGAGCATAATACCCTCTAAATGCTAACATTCATACAGATCTAACTCACATCCACTATGAAACCAAGTATGCTAGCCCAAGACAAAGAAGTTGCATTAAAGAAAAGCATGAACTTCACTAAGAAGCACCTAGGAAAAATTTGCATGGAAATTAGGTTTGTGAAAGGTAGGGATGGGGAACTTGAGCTCTCTTTTGGGAATCTTTATGTCGATGACACACCAACAAAAAGAAGAAATGCGCAAAATAAATCAGCAATATGAATGATGATTCAAGTAGCAACATCCTCCATAAACTTTGGTCTCAAAGACTTTTCGTAATTTTCTTCACTTTTTGCAGGGAAGCTTTTGTCTTTTTTTTTATACGAAAATTAAGTGAAATTGTAGCTTCTATACAAGCCTTGATTCTCCAATATTTTCATTCACCAATTAGTTTTTTTTTAATTTAATTTAAAAAAATGAATTTTTGATATATGCATCACCCCTTAGCCCCTTAGCGGAGATATAATTTGATGTTTGATAAAAACAAATAGGAATTCAACCTCAACTGAGGAGAGTTTCCTTTTATAAATAGAGAAAACTTTGTTCTTCCCAAATGCAAAGAAGATTCCCATGTAATATACAAAGAATTTATTTGTATATGGACCAGTTGTCCACATAACCAAATTCGCACTTTATAAAGGAAGCATGATTGACGACGCATCCAGTAAGTTGGCCCACGAATTCAAAGCTATGGCGTGAATATTCCTCCAAAGGTGGACGACCCCATTAAGAGTGCACTTCGTGCTAGCCGATTGAAGCATGAAAGTAACAAACAAAAGAGGAAAGAATTCCTTAAGTGGCAACGAAAAAAAAGGTTGCAAGGTGGCTTCATTAGTAGACCCAGAGCCAAGATGGTATCAAATGACGCCAACTAATTTCTGAGACCTCCAGAGGTCATCTGATGAATCGAAGAAAGCTTTAAATTGTGCTTCCATCATTCCAAAGCATGAAGGAAATCCAAATATCAAGTCGTCTGCTTCAACAAATTTTTCAGTAGTGATAATAGGCACTTCCTTCCTAAGAGGGGATTTCATCTTTTAAAGTACCTTGTTTGGAAGTGTTTCAGGAACCTTAAATTCTCAAATGCATTACATTAAAAACCCACTCCTTATCGGCTTTGCCAATTTTAACATATAGATGTGTGATACAATTTATTTGCAAATTTAGTTAAAGAACCCCACACCAACAACATTTGAAAGTGTGTTCAAAGAAGACCGGGAGTGCTGCTATAAGAAGGAACAAAACGTCGAAATGTGATATCCATTTGTTGACTTCACTTTTGTAGTAAATCCAAATCTATTTCACTTTAAAGTGATACTTGAGAGGTATCTAATGGGTTGTGGTGTATAGGCACGGTGGATCTCTTGTAGCGAATGATGAAATAAGGATTGAGAAAGATAAGGCAAAGTAGTTTGGTCCTTCTTGTTTTTGTATCCGTCTAATCCTTATTTCAATGTCAACTGATTATTGATTCACAGATTTCTTGAATGCATGGAAACAAACTCAATTATCTTCATAGAGAATCCTGGAACAGTTCATCTAACCACCTATGTTCAGAGGCCTAGAATGAATTCATCTCCAAAAGATGTCCTCCACTTTGCAGGAAGGTTGGCTGCAGTCTTGAATGGTCCTCCAAAATCTCCTGCCAAAAATCCATCAGTTTCCTTGCAGATTGCATACTCACAAGGGAAAATCAAGAGCAAGGTCACACCCTTCAAAACCATTCGACATTCGAGCTCTAGATATGGAGCATACCAAAGTTTCATTTCTAGAGCATACCAAAGCTTCATTCTTAGTGCAGGAACTTGGGTTTTGTTAAATAAAGCATAGGTTGCAAGAGGTTGATCACGAAATTCTTGCAATTCACTTTTGTTCATGCATAAAACTCCTTGCCGATTTGAACTAGTAAGAATAAGATTTTCCAAGGTGGGATGCTTGGATATGATATTCTGAAAAAAGATAATTTCGTGCAGAGGAGACAATAAGGGAGTTGATGGTACAAACCAATTTCACTTTCAGGTATCCATTGGGGTAAAATCAGGAATGTTCCCAGCGTCTTCATCCTCTGAAGCCCCATTTTCTACATAGGAATCAATACTCTTTCAGTTTTGATTAATATATTTTATAAAAATAAGATATATTGTTCACGATTAAAAGCGCATATCCCAAGAGATAAGCCTCAATGTAATGATGCCAATTCTATAATAAACCATTTGTTTGAAAGATAACAACAAATAACTTATATCCCATAACACATTCAAACAACAAGAATTTATAGAAATAGAATACAACCTTCCATCCCCTCCCATGTCTATACCTGACAGAAAATGCTATAAAAGCAAAAATACAGCCCATCTCAAAAATCTTGATAAGGATTCCTTGTTCTTAACATTTCTATTGGGAAAATAAGTTATTTCCAAAAATATATTCAATCTCCAAACGTTGATCAATGACTATCCAATTTAGGAAACCTAACAAAAACTAAGATTGAAGTGAATCATCAGTCTACCAAGTGAGCGGGTATTATTGCTTTCACAAAACATGTAAAATATGGCCATTAAAGTCTTACAAAAGATAACTAAAAACAGTGATCACCATTTTGTTAATAACGATCCTTCTTGGCGCTTTTTTATCTTGTGAGATATTTTGCAATAGTTCCTGCTTGAAACAACAAACAACTAATGGCTTCATAGTTCAATTGAAAGTAATATTTACAGTAGTTCCTGCTTGAAACAACAAACAATTAATGGCTTCATAGTTCAATTGAAGCAATATTTTAGGTCTGTAAAATTAAGTACAAAGGAGAAGCACTTAAGCTCTGGAAAAAATAAATTTTCGAGCCTGAAATCACATGTACTCGGGACAAGAAGATGCACGCGTTATCGACTTATCGGTTGTGTAGAATTGCAGAGCAAGTTTCAATTTCTCACGACCAGAGCAAGTTTCGATTTCTTACAACCCGAGCAATATTGCAGCGAGGAATAGAAAACATGGATAATTATACTTGCACATCGAGCAATAGAAAATGCATGGCAGGAGGAGAGAACATTGGACACCTATAAGAGCAATTTGCAATCAAGTAATGTTATAATGTTAAAGCTAAGGTAATTTTTTTATAATTTTTTTTAATCCGTCCAATGATAAAAATGGTCAAATCAAGGTCTATGGGCCAATACAATGTCAACATCATTTTCCAAAAAAATATTGATAAATACAAATTTAAATCTAACTTTAACATAACTTTATAAAAATTGGATTAGTGACGTCAATTAATAGGTAAACATGGAACATATAGTCTATGCCTGCGGCAGGGACTAATAATTGCTAGAATTTCATATATATCATATCTGAGATTGCAATAGGGTTATTTTATTGCTCTAATCCATTTATGTATTAAAAAAAGTAATTTCAAATATGAAATTTTGCAATTTGAACAAAACTTTATAATAGTAAAACTTCAAATAATCTCTCTCTCTTTATATATATCATATAAAATTGAGATTGAAATATTTTATTTATGATCAATATTGAAATATATTAATACTTTTTTAAATGTCACATGTCAACTCCATGTTGAACTCAATCACTTTTTACAGAAAATTAAAGTTCTAAGATAATACACTTATCTACTATTAATAAGTTTTCACTAACCTTGAAGTTTGATAGAAATAGGGATGGGCATAGTTGAGAATCATAAAGAATTATGTTAATATATGAGTGAGAGGTGGGTGCATTGTTAACAAGTGATAAGAACGACCTGAGATGAGCGAGGAACAGCGTAGGCTCTGCAGGATCCATTTAGGGTTTTGAAACCTAGGCGTCTTTGGTTTGGATGATGGATTCTGATCTGTGCCCTGAAGAGAGAAGGAGACAGCTCGACGTTGCCTTCAGGGAGTTGGTTGCTACTACCCCTCCTCCTTCTGCCTCTGCATCTGCAACTGGGGATGGCTTCGTCAAACTGGAAGATGCCCCAAAAATTCAGATCATGTCGGCTGCTTCTAGGATGAAAGCCTTGGATTTAAGTGATAGAGGTTAGCTTGGCCAGTTTATGGGCATCTAGCCATCGCCAAAGTCTATGGATTTTTGGGTTAAAAAAAAATGGATTCCCTTGATCACTGGGGGCCTGCAACATTGTTTCTGTGGGAAGGGTTATTTCACCTTCTTGTTTGAAAATAAAGCCGAACGGGGCCTCATTTTCAGAAGCGAGACTTACTTCATGGGCCCTAGAGGTATTTATCTAAACAGATGGAGTTTATCTTTTGATCCGGACAAGGACGTTCCCTCTGCAATACCTTTCTGGGTTCGTCTTCCCCATCTCCTGCTTCACTGCTGGAATGATGAATCCCTTCAGGCGATTGGAAACTCCCTTGGAAAATACATTGATAAAGCTGAACCTAAAGGACGTCTTTTCTCCTGTTCAAGGATTTGAGTGGAGGTTGATCTGGAGAAGGGGTTACCTGAATTAGTTAACCTCTGTATGGATGGATGGGAGTACGAACAAAATGTATATTATGAGCGGTTTCCATTCAAATGTAAAAAATTTCACCAATACGGCCATTTCGTTAAAAATTACCCAAAAGCAACACAAGAAATTCTAGATAAAAATCAAGATGAGGGTTGGAAACAAGCGAAGAAAAGTAGGAAAATGTCCAACCCAAATCCAGCGGAAATTGAGACTCAATCACAAAAGGGTGCAGCACCACCTCAGGTAGAAAAAGAAGCCATAACAAGCAAACCATTCTTAGCTTTGAATGTTGAGAAAGGAAAAATCATTATGGAAGAGGAACAAACACCTGAGGGGGGAGCAGAGCCTCAGGGCGTAGTAAAAAACAACAATGACTTTACTCTTGGAGAAGAAAATTCTAACCCTACATTTGAGCTACAATCTCCAGGTGGATCCTGGGCTGAAAAAAGTGAAAAATGGTAAAGCCATGGTAGTTTGCTCATCCCCGGATTCTTCCTCAAAAGGAACCCAAGAAGAAGCAGCCCCACCACCAAATACTTGAGGACGTAAAACACAGAGGTACCTCCGGGAATAGGAGGCAGAGCGTGAGATGGATCTGGGAAGGCAGAGAAGTATAGAGGAAACAAAACTTCTACAAAACCCAAAAATACCAGGGAAAGTTGATGGAAGGCCAAAAGCAAGGCCTCAATCAACCAAGAAGTAATGAAGATCGTCTCTTGGAATTGCAGGGGTCTAGGGGGAGCAAGCAAAGTAGAAGCAATTAAAGAAATCATCAAATCTAAACGTTTCGATATCCTACTTGTCCAAGAGACAAAAATGAGTGATGTGGAGGTCTTATCTCTTTCACAACATTTCTGGAAGAATAGTCACGGGGTTGCTATGAGCTCCAGAGGCGCTTCAGAAGGATTGGCATCTATCTTCTTTTGTAAGTATGACATTAAAAATATGAAAAAAAATCAGCATTGGTTATTTTCTGAACTTCAGGAAAAAAAAATCAAAATAGCCTTTATGTTTGCAATGTATATGGACCCACTTGTTATAGAGACAAGCAATCGTTTTGGGAAGATATTTCTTCACTAAAAGATGAGCTGAGAGGGAAGGACCTCATAGTAGCAGGATATTTCAATGCTACGAAATCTCAGATTGAGAAGTGGGTGGCTCCAAGTTAAGGGATCCCTTCGGGGAATACTTGGAGTACCTAATTTCTGACTTGGATCTTCTTGACCAGCCTTTAAAAAATGGAAAATTCACATGGAGTAATAAAAGGGTTGGAATCGGTCATATAGCGGCTAGGCTTGATATATTTTTGCTAAGTTCGTCTTTTATGCAAAAAAACCTTCTCCCTACTTCCTACGCCTTTCCCTCTACAACTTCAGACCATAAACTGATTTCCTTAGTTCTCTCTTCCCCTGCAAACCTCGGACCCATACCTTTTCGTTTCAACCATATCTGGCTTCAAGCTGACAAGGTTCTAGCCATTATAAACCATGCGTGGAATGAGGAAATTTCGGGCTCCCCCAGTTATATTTGGGAATCGAAATTAAGAAAGGTGAAAGCAGCCCTGAAATATTGGGCGAAAAGGGAGTATAAAAGTCCTCAATTTACTAAGTATCAACTACAAAAAAAGACCTTGCTGCGCTGCAGTTCAACATCGATACCAACGACATCACCCCTAGGATCATCTGTATGGAGAAAGACCTTAACAGAAAATTTCTCAAAGAATCAAGATGTGAGGAAGAGGAATGGAGAATCAAATCAAGGAAACTCTAGTTAAAAGGAGGGGATAGTAACACTGATTATTTCCATAAACAAACTAAGGTAAGACTCAGTTTCAATATGATCAAGGAGCTAAAGGATAAAGGTGGAACCAAAATAATGGAGTAGGAGGAAATTAAAAATCATGTTTTCCAGCACTTTCGATATCTCTACTTGGATAAAAATGAGACCGACCCTCTAGCTCAGGAAGATCTCCTTTCGGGCATCCTAGCTCTCATCTCAGGTTATGAGAACAAGGAATTAGCAAAGCCTATCCTTGAATTTGAGATCAAGGAAGCAATCTGGTCTCTACAAGCTGACAAGGCACCTGGTCTCGATTGTTTCACCATCAATTTTTACAGAGCAGCTTGGGACATCATCAAGACATATCTGAAAAAAATGCTAAGCTGGACGAGAAAGAAGGATAAGGTAGGGGGGGATACCAACTCCTATTTCCTTGCTCTGATCCCTAAAGACAAAAGCCCCATTTCCATCGACCGCTTTAGACCAATCTCTTTGTGCAACAGTTCCTACAAAATTCTCTCAAATATCTTGGCAACCAGAATGGAGAATGTAATGGGAAAACTAATCTCATAAACTCAAGGAGGATTCATTGTGGGGCAGCAAATCCTGGACAATATCATCATAGTACAAGAGGCCATAAATTCCAGCTTGGAAAGAGGACAACAAGGTATGGCAATTAAACTTGACATGGCTAATGCCTTTGACAGGGTAAATCACTCTTTTCTTGTTGATGTTATGTCAAAGTTTGGTTTCTCTAATAGATTCGTAAGATGGATTAAAGCTTGCATTAGCAGCCCCTGGATTGCTCCCCTGGTAAATGGCAGGCCAACAAAGTTATTTCAAGCTTCAAGGGGCATCCGATAGGGCTTTCCACTGTCTCCTTTTCTCTATCTTTTGGTAGCCGATTCTTTGAGCAGGAAACTCCAGTTGTACCAAGACAGTGGGGAGCTAAAAGGGATCAAAATAGCCAGAGGTGTCAAACCAGCAAACCATGCTCAGTTTGTTGACGATACCATCTTGCTAGGGGGTGCATCCACCATAATAACATAAATATTCAAGAATTCTCTCTCCATTTTTCTAACCGCCTCGGATGGCAAGGTAAACTCTGTAAAATCTAAAATTTATGGGTGGAACTATCCTCCCAGTACCTTGGCAAGAATTTCATGAATTCTTGACTTTGAGGGAATTTCAGAATGGAACTCCTTCAGTTATATGGGTATCCCCATATTCAAAGGGGAAACGAAAAAGGCAGATTGGCAGGACCTGATAGACAAAATTTAAAAAAAAAAAGATCAATGCTTGGGGATCCTGGTGGCTCAACCCTGTTGGAAAGCTCGTGCTAATCAATTCGGTTATCTCTGCCTTACCCATTTATGTCTGTTCAATCTCTATCACCCCAAAATACATCATACTGGCAATTAATAGGAAATTAAGAAACTTCCTCTAGAAAGGTGGCAAGACTTCGAACACCAAAATGTTTCATCTCATTGATTGGGACACGGTCTGCATCTCAAAAAGAAATGGTGGAACATGTGTCAAAATCCCTTTATCTATGAACCTTGCTCTCGGTGCAAAAATTCTTTGGAGATTAATCTTTGGGGAGAATGTCTGGTGGAAGAAGGTCCTGCAGAAGAAATATATGACATGCCCTAGAAGAAGATGTATAGATCAAATAGATAAGTCCAGGAATGGGTCTCCTATATGGGATCTATGCAAAAAATCATCCCACATAATCCAAGGAAACATGTATTGGATTGTCGGTAATGGAAAATGGATTAAAATTTGGCAAGATAGGCTGGGATCCAATTCCCCAACCAACTTTTGTCGTGAATTAGGGGACCTAAAAGATTGGCTAGAACAAAAAAATATCAATACTCTTTATGATATATCCACTTGGACAACTAGAGGCAGATGGGTTGGTTGGAAGAAACTGGAGCTCCCAAATTAGCTTCATGCAGACTATAGAGCACTTTTAGCCCTTCTAAATGGTAATAATCCCATCCATAAGCATATCAAAGATAGTAGGGGCTGGGGGAAGAAGGGTCTCTCCACGGTGAAGGAAGGTTATAATCATGTTTTCAACAACAAGAACAATCACAAAAAAGATGTAAACTGGAACAAGGTCTGGAGTAAAGATGGACTCCCAAAAATTAATGTCTTCTTTTGGATTCTTGCTCATCGGAAAACGTTGACTGCTGAAAATCTGAGAAAGCGTGGAATAGCTGGGCCTCTTAGATGCATATTGTGTAAGGAGGTAGAAGAAACTTTGGATCACCTTTTCCTTGATTGCAATTTTCACATGAGGTTTGGAATATGGCCTTTCAAGGTCTAAATGTCAACATAATTTGCCCACGAACTGGAATGACCTCTTCAGCTGCTGGCGAGACTATTATATTGGCTCTTTAAAACAAAAACTTGAACTTACCAGTGCATGGGAAGCTCTACCCATATTTATTTGCTGGAGAATATGGAATACCAGAAACTCTGAAATTTTCGAAGAGAAAAGCTCTAGCCCAAAAAAGGTAGCTGAATCAGCAAAGGCAATTTGGACTGAGGCTTTATGTTCAAGAGGAATGTCAAATTTACATAAGGAGCCTCTGAACACCGAAGAAAGATATTGGATGGATGATTTTCTTGTTCCATCGCCCCATCTTCTATGGACAAAGCCCCTTAAAAAACCGAAACCCGAGCATTGACAACTCAGGATGATCAATGAGTGTTTTCAGACTTGGAGGACAAAGATAGGATGTTTTCTTTTGTTCTTTGGCAGGGCCTCGAAAGGAAATCTAGGGTTGGAAGGTGTGGGGGGGGGTTATTTTTGACCCCATGGGGAACAAGCAGAGAGACTATTCTTGGAGCATTGGGAAAAAAACCAACAACAACACTGAATGGCTCTCCCTAATCAATGGGTTGGAACTCGCTAGAGAATTGAGAATTGAGGAAATCACTGTGATTGGTGATTCATCAATCGTCATAAGAGAATCTAGAACTTTGGCAAGAAAATTGAAGAAGCCCGCTACAAAAATGCAACACCTTTTACTATGTCTAGCTAAAGAATTCAAGAAAATCGAGTTTCTTTATGTCCTGAGAGCCCAAAATTAGTAGGCGGATGGTTTGGAAAACAAAGGAGTTGGCTTGACCTATGGAACTTTGGAATGTGATAATGTGTCGAGGGAGAAAATTTGGATCCACTAATTTTTTTGTTTTAAGAATGGTTGAATCAATTAGAAACATCACCCATTTAACAACTCATAGGAACGCGGTTCAAAATTCCCACTCAAGTCCCTCAAATCTCCTTCAGATCCACTATCCCCTAAGCATTTATGGGGCTCGGTTCACGCCATGCTGTTTCAAGATGGGAAGCATGCGTGAAGCTGAGGGGTGGCTTTGGCAGCATGGCTCCTTCAAATTCAAAAGCAGGAGTAAAGCTCCCTCTTGTATCTACGTAGAAAGACGTTGGTTCACGGGCAAGGAAAGTTTTGAGCTAAAAATGGAACATATTGTAGTTGCAGGTTCGTCTTGTTCTCTTTGTCATCAACCTTTTAGGACTTCTAAATGGGCTTACAGCTGGGTCCATCCAGTCTTTGAGGGCGTTCAGTGCTCTGTTGTTTGCGAGTAGTCCTCTGAGCATTCAAGTCACACCATTCCCAGGGATAAGGATGAACATCTGGAGGTCTTGCAAGCGGATGGGTTTTACGATTTTGGACAGAGAAGGGGTTACAATTCGGATACTAGGGACCTTCAAATCCGTGTCACTGAGTTGGAACAGCAGGTCAGACTGGATAGGAATGAAAACTTGGAAATGAAACGAGCTTTAACTAGGTTATATACTCTCACAAAAGCCAGCCACTCTGAAGTAAAGACCCATAACAGGAAGCTCGAGGAGAGGGTTAATGCCCTAAGCACTGCAATTCCATTGTATCCCCACCTGAATACTCATATGGAAGCCATGAATAACACCAACATGAATATTGGCAAGAAACTGGAGAAGTTTGGGAACAAGATGGTCAATTCTAGTCTACACTTTGGCAACAACTCTGCAAAGGAATGAAGCGTGGAGAATTATGAAGAACTCAAACTCTAAGCCAGTTTGGTCTAGATCTAATTTCTTTTTTGTTGATAGTTATGTTTTTTGTTGGTTTTTTTAGAACAATTTTATGCTGGAATGATGAAGAATGGAACAATATGAAGAATGATCATGAACAAGACCCAGCTGCATCTTCCTCAGGGTATTAGAATAGTTTCCAATAATGTTTTGTTTTTGTGTTTTCTTGCTTGGACAATATGTAAGAAGCTACAACTTCCATAGATTAGGCAAGTTTCAGAACAACTATAAATTAGAGAAGGATGAACAAGGGGTGATGGACACTATACTTCTTTGGGAACTGTCATCCTTGTCATCCTTCTCCTGCTATATGTAACCTCTATTTTTTTTCAATTAAAAGCTCTTCAACCATTCTTGTAAAAAAAAAGGTTTTCCCTAACCTTGGTAGACTTTGAATAATATAGATCAAAAAGAGAAAGTTCATGTAAATGTGATTATGTCTATTCAAAAATAATTAGTATATACCACAAATTAGTTACCAAGGACCAAAAATTTTCACGTCTAAATATGTTTATAATAATAAGATAAAACATTTTGTTAGTTCCCGTTGTAGGTATAGACTATTGTTTCCATCTTTTTCTATTATTTTTATGCAAGGATATTTAATACTTTTAAATAAGGAAAGTGCAACTTTAATTTTAGTTATTTTTTTATATTTATTTTAATTTCTATTAGAAATTTTTAAAATGTGTATTGGTGTTATACTATAGAAATAAAAATAAAAATTAAATAAATTGAGAAAAAAATAAAACTTTTCAATGGAATCTTTCCATAAACTAATTGATGGAAGTTTTGGTTTTTGTTTTTACATAATTTAGTTCCATATTGGATGTGTGGATTTGTAGAACTAAGAAAGAGTGAGTGAATGGGTCTAGATCAGAGAAGAAAATCTAGCGATGCGAACATATGGGATCTAGACTCTAGCATATCAACACACAGAGCAGGCTCTTCAAACGGTTTCTATGAAGGTAGGTGAAAAACCAATAGAGGATATTGATTCCCTAGCCATTCAATCTGCATTAAAGTGGGCCACTAGGGTAGCTACAACCAAAGGATGTGTGGATGCAGCAATCAATTCCCGTGCAGATAAAGACACTGAGACTATTCTACAATTGCTCAAGTTGCAGCAGTGCTCAATTCCTGTGCGGATAAAGACTCTGAGACTGTTCTCTCAGATGTTCTGATGGTAGGACTCTGAGAATGTTCTCTCAGATGTTCTGATGGTAGGACTTTGAACTTTATAATTTTATTTTGGGTCCTATGAATGTATCAATATGAAAAATACATATACAAATCAGAATTGTTTAGTTTGAAAGGTTGATTACATCTTGTATAATCTTGTTTAGTTTGAAAGTTCGTTTGCATCTTCCATTGTTTCTCTTTCAATGTGAAGCTTATCTCATTTCATTGCTTACAAAATGATCCAGAAAAATTACTCAGATATATTCACATCTTCTCAGGGCATTCACATCTTCTATGTATCTCGTTGGGATGATCGCTTCCTTCTTTGCATAGCCCATTACCAAAATGTATGGATGTAAGGTGTTAATGGTGATTGGGGGTACAATTTTTTTGATCAGTTCTTCCCTTAATGGTGCAGCCACTAATGTGGAGATGTGTTTTTTTTGGGTGTATTTTTGTAGGAAGTTCCAGTGTATCTTTCTGAAAAATGGCCCTGGCCAGATTCACAGGAGCATTACTCAATATAGGCTTCCAGTTGTTCACAATGATAAAAAACCTGGTAACTAACCTGATCAACTATGGCACAAACAAAATCTAGGGCGGTTGGGGATAGCGAGTTTCCCTGGCCCTGGCAACAATTCTTGCATGCATAATGACTTTGGGAGCGATGGGGCTTCTAGATACAAGCTAATCAATCTTTAAATAAAGAACACCCTCATCCAAAGTTTCTCAATCATTTAACACTGAAATGCTTACCTTCAGAAAATGCTATAAAATCCAAAATACAACCCATCTCAAAACTCCTGATAAGGATTCCTTGTTCTTAACATTTCTATTGGGAGAATCACTTATTTTAAAAAATATATACAATCTCCAGAAGCTGATCAATGACTATCCAATTTAGGAAACCTAACCGAAACTACGATTGAAGTGAATCATCCGTATACCAAGTGAGTAGGTATTATTGCTTTCACAAAACCTGTAAAAGATGGCCAGTAAAGTCTCACAAAAGATAATTAAAAACAATGATCACCATTTTGTTAATAACGATCCTTCTTGGCGCTTGTTTATCATAATACTTTTACATAATTAATTGAAATCATATCAGGGACAGTGGTAATCATAGTGGAAATCATATCAGGACAGTCAATCACTTCATTTCTGAGGATACTTTTCAGAATTTGGTAAATTTAAGATTGTTAAAATATTGAAACTATGATTTTAAATGTTAAACCATCTCTATGGATTCAGATACCTTATAGAACCTTGCAATTATGATACAAAAGGTTCCAGATTTTAGTTACAATAATTTTCACAACCAAATTTCCCCAAATTCATAGCAGAATAAGCATTAAAAGAGCGACAACATTAACTTATTTATCCTAGATACTTTTCATCTCTTCTATGTTTTGAATCTGTTCCCATTATGTAAGCAAGCAAAATAACCACCGAATTTAGAAAAAATATTTGAACCAAAATAAAGGCAAAATACATATTCTTTATGGGTGTGCCGCAATACTAAGCAAAAATAAGTGAGTATAGTCCAATATGCATTACTGAATCCAAAACACATGAATCCAACCCCAATTGAGTAATTTGAACAGGAAATATAAAGCTCAACTGATAAACAACGTTTCAGTTCAAGAAATGCAGGCATTACATAAGTACGAGCATAAAAATACTCTCAGATCTTCTTAGCTTCTTTCCAAGAGAAATAATACTTAGGATCTCTCACGCAGAAGAAGGAACTCACTTAGTCCAGATCTACTTATCTATAGCCATATATATATCAGATCAGTATTGCCCGCTCATTTATAACATGAAGCAGTGCTATCATCTAAACTAATACAAGAGTAATGGAAATGGATTCAAATGATCAAGGGCACTTGGGGCTGCTTTGTTGAGTCTTCCAGGTGTTGTAGCAAGGGCATACTTGTTTGTTTCCACATGTCCCAGGAGGAACAAATAGACACTTTTCACAACACTTTTGATAGAAGAACATGCATGGCTTCTTGTGAGAAGTGGCCGAACAACGATATGAACACCTTGCCCCGCATTCTGCAATAATATTCAATCAAATTACATTACTACAATACATTCATCACTTGTACTACCTGAAAGTAAAGATTACAGAGTGCCAATACAAAACAAGGAACAAAAAAGGCCAAACCTGATGGATGAAGTCTGCCACTATCACTTCCCTGGATGGACCAGAGATGCAATATTTAGTACCAAGAAAATACAACATTACTACATCTAACTTAACACAAATCTATAAATTTGGATATTTCGACATTATCGATAACAATTCCCACATGTTCGGCTACCCTTTTGTAAATAAAACTAAAAACTATATGAAATTACTTGCTTCTGCTCCATCCAAGTGCCTCCATTACTGTACAGTAACGCTGCCTACAGAATCAAATAATATATAGTTATGCAAAATTTGCAAGGCTCTCACTTGAATAGTACAGAATTTAAATTGTGATTTTCAAACCTCAATATTCCATATGAACAAGGCGAATATAGTAACGAGGACAACAAACGAGAGAAGGCGCCCCATGAGAAATAAAGGCAGCGGATTAAACCTGCAATAGCTAGGTGACTCAACTCGAATTACGTTTGGTAGTTTAGAGGATGGACATGTGTTGCATGGTATTAATGTCTATTTCTTTGTGGCCCACCCAAGTTGTATGGTCAACCACTATATTAAATACAAAGCAAATAAAGTTAAGATAAAGGTAACTAATTTTTGTATTTTTCTTAATTTTTTTAACACATGACAATGATAAAAATTGCCACTTCAAGCCCTCTCATCCAATTAAAAGTGAACATCATTTTTCAAAAAATAATTTATAAATACTTATTTTAACCTAACTTTGATGTATCTTTAGAAAAAAATGAAATATCTATATTAACTAATACACAAACATGGAACATATAGTCTCTGCCTACGGCAGGGACTAAAAATGAAAGGGATAATGACAGAGGAAGAGTTAGGAAGAGAGAAAAATGAGAGAAAAGGGAAAATTAGGGTGGAAAGCAAAGGAACAAGAGGAATATTTTTATGAAGTTTTAGAGATGATTAGGGAATTCTCAGGGGGATTAGAGAGTTTGTACATAATAGGAGCCCAAGATTGACTAATTTTTAGTCCATCCTATTTGTTGATGTTATTGGGGTTCTTTTCAATTTCTAGGGCTTCTCTGATTAAGCGAGCATAATAGTGGGAGTATTGGGACATGATTTTTGTTTGGTAAAAATGGATGAGATGTTTCATTTTGGAGGAGTGTTCAACGATGGCTGATTTCGAGGTCCGGTTGTGTTGGGTGTCTTCTATGTGTTTTTTATTCTAGCTTTAAAAGAATGACATGTTTGAACGATATAAGAAGTGTTGCAGGAGTAGGGAATTTTGTAGACACCCGGGTGGAGGAGAGGGTTAGTTTTTCATCTAGACATAAAAAAAAATTCATGATGGTTTCTTCATAAAATTCTTGCTATCTTTGCTTCCCTAAAGATGAGTTGGGTTTCTGCTCGAAACGTTGGTTTCAAATATTTTACGCAGTGAAAAATCTAGAAGACCATGGACAACTCATATAACTGCGAAAGATTAAATCATCTTAACAACCCATATTGTCAATTTCTGTTAAATTACTGAAACATCATAATCACCCCTTCAAAATCTAACTGTTCACAGTTGCGGTCAAACCCTAGAACTAACTTTGTATCGGTTTCTGAATTTCATCCCATAGCCATATTAGGAATTTCATAACATATAAAATATGTGTGCATATGCATAACTAAAAATACACATCAGAAATAAAATCTATCCACACACATCTAATAGGCATATACAAAATCATTCATCACAAGCATCAATAAAAAGCATTGCACATTGAAATAGAAAAGAATACTTATCTTTATCCAACGCAGATCCAAGCAACTGGTTGTGTAAGAACAATTTTCCACCCAAGCGTACGCACTTTGTACAGCACATACTCTTTCTGTTGAGAGGCCACCAATGCGAAGGAAACACCTACAAGCTTCTCTCTCTCAGATCACAACCCATTCTTCTCTCAATGCTTATCCAAATGCTCATATAGAGCCATACATGGGTCTCACTCAACTATCACAGCCTTGGCCCCAACAATACCTACCCCACACAACACTCTTCTGGGATCAGGCATCCCCTTCATCGATCCATGGTTCTGTTGGGTGATCCATCTTTCTAGGTGCTTCCAATGTGTGCATAGAAGGAGTCAAATATGCTACGAGTTGTTGGAGAACCACCTATAGCCTTAATTTGTGGCTTCTAAAGCACCAGTGAGCAACAAAAATCAATGTGTAACGATTCCTAGCTTTCCCAACCTCTGCGCTCACCTACAACCATATATTTTCCCTTCCAAATATGTAGTGTTGTCTCTAATTTTGAATTTCTGGGTTACACAGTCCAGTAATGGTCATGAAAAACAATGGAGAGCTCTGCGTAGTGTAGATCTGCATGAGCGAATGATAGAATGAAGGTTGAATCCATAGGATATGATATAATGGTGAAAATAAAACTGACATAGCTTTTGACGATAAAAGAAAGGACTCCTGGTAGTTGCAGACTGACTTTTGACATTTGATGGAACTATCACAAAAGTGCATTTAGCCCCATGATTCAATGACTACATGAGGTGATTTTTCCCACCAAACTCATACCTGCATTTAATGATGGGAAATAGTCAAAAGAAGGTGATTGGCTCATTTAATTCACATGGAAAAAACAGGATGAGTTCTAAGGTTGACACTTGGTAGCAAAGGATTTAGTCTCCCATAGGCCCCCTTTCCTCTTCCCCTCTGGTGGAACCATAACCCCTCTAGTGCTCTTGACACATCCATGTTGGACCATTTTGTTATTTATGTAACATAATATTTACATTTATTTCAAGTTATCATGGCAAGCCAACCATACGGTCCAAATGAAAATATATACATTATACATGTATAGCCATTCACTAGTTGGGCCTTGGCCTTGAGCTCTACACTACGAATCCATACTAGCATATTTACATCATTCACATAATTTTGGTTAAATACATTCCAAGTCAAAACTGGGAGTATTACAATTCCAAAGCGTACAGGTTGTTTGATTCATCTACCCAAGGTGTCATCATTAGGTGACATGTTCAATTCAACGAAGTCTCTCCTCCTCTTGAGTCTATTTAGCCTAATGTTACCATGAATATGCATTCACCTTTTGTTACTCCTTCTGCTTCTTCTATTCCTACCTTTGATCCTAGTTCACCTTCTTCTTCAAGTAATCCTCTTGAATGTCTTGAAAATACTAGTGTGGTTCCTTCCACTACTTCTCTTCCTACTTGGGCCCATAAAACTCTTGAATCTGTATGTTCTAATATTGGTATTCCTTTCGATACTCATCAAACTAGATCTGAATTTACTCTTATGACTAAAGTGTTGGCCACAGATGATCCCTCTACCTATGCTCAAGCTAAAGATAAGCCTGAATGGGAGAATGCAATGACAGTTGAATATGACTATTTAATTGAAGACAAGACAAGGACTCTTGTGCCTCTTCCTCCTGGAAAGAATTTATTTGGATGTAAGTGGATATATAATTTTTTTTTACTACAGATGGAGAGATTGGGGTGATATATATATTTATAAGGACTCCCCAGCTGCATGGGGTGATAGGTGGTGAACGATGAACACCACGTGGAATAGGGTTAGCATGGAAGGGAATGCGTAATTAAGTCATCCAGTCTCTAGTTTAATGAGCTTTCATTTGAATGTGCATGTTCTTAGTCGCATCACCTGCTCTGGTGGTTTAATCGGTTGTCTTTCCCAAGTTTTATGCACTAGCTTGCAGTCGATGGCTTTAATTTCTCGTCTGCAACAGATCTTGTCATATGGTTTTTCGTGTACTCTGGAAAGGATTTTGACAATTCAATTATGGCAGGGGGCGCCTATTTATTACGGGAACCCTGGCATGCCTCCTGACTTCATTGTTGCGGTATCTGCAGATTTGAAGGTCGCTGGGCTCTGGTTTTGGAGTGTGCCTACTCTAAGACTCAAAGGACGTTCTCATCGTGGGCATGGTGTCCATCCTAAGGGATGAATTGCTTCGGTTTCTCCTCCCTTGTCTTCTGTATCAAGTGAACAGTCCTCGTTGGGGGACATGGATCTTGGTGCGGGTGCTGTAGCATCTCAAGCTAACCAAAAGAAGAATGAATGGTCGTGTCTGGTGGAATGGTTTGATGAATTGGGGAATTCACTTGGATATGGTGACAACTTGCCACACCGCCTCTGTCTCAACTTGATACTATGCCTCCTTCCTACTGCCAAAATTTTCCTCCACAATACTACTCTCATTTCACATATGATAAAAACAAGGATGATAAATAAAAAGTAGTAACATAAGGATGCGAGGAAGATGGGGTTGTATATGCTTGCACTCAAGCCTCTTAAAGAAAAACCTATTATGACAACAATGAATGTCAAAAACAAGTTGTGATATTGAAAGTAGGGTAGGAATAGTTGATGTTGAAATCAATTGAGGTGTGTGACTATACTATTTTTAGAAAGAAAATTAGGTGACAAACAATATGCACCCACAACAAAGTAATTAGATGGGATATGTAGTGTTTGATCTTAAAACATTTCAAATTGGATGGTATAAATATTAGTATATACATTATTAATTTTTTTGTGAGGGAGCATATATTGATAACCTAACTAGAGAGGAGCCTCTACAAGTGATTATATGGTGTGCTAATGTTATATTGGAACTTTTTCATATTGATTGATTCATATATATCTATCAATCTAATTATGTGATACCATTGATATGATGTTCAATAGCCAACACAACATAAACCCTATTCCCATTCTATATAGGTAGTCTAAATATTAGATGATTTGGACCTTTGAAATTGCACAATCGAGAAGAAGAGGGTTTTTTGAAGACATTAAATAAAAAGTGGACTCCGAATAATGAAAAATTTATGATATGGTCAAATATTGGATAGTAAAATTACATCCAAAAAAAATCAAAATCGTCTCATCTTTAAACAATTCTCATTTTATAACTCCAAAAAAAATCAAAATCGTCTAATATTTAAACAATTCCCATTTTATAACTAAAAAAAAAAAACCATATATAAGTAGGATATCCACGTCAATACACACATTGCCCACCTATAGCCCTGATCCATTATGTCGTTCTCCCGACAAAATTATGTATAAATCCTGGCACCCATATCTGGAATGGAATTCTTCTGTTAGATTTCCATTGCCATATCACAAAAATATGGGTGACCAATAAAAGGGATTTGGAAATGAGATTTAACAAACTGTCACCAAAAGTACTTATGTCGACATTTCTTCATATCATGTCACCATAAGTGACATTGGTTATGACCGTTTAAGGTGCGTCGAAGGCATGACTGTCACCAAAAGGGATTTGTTGATGGGATTTAAAGAGTTGTCACCAAAATCACTTACGACAACGATTTTTCAGAGCCTGTCACCATAAATGACTCCATTGATGACCTTTAAAGGCCTATCACAAACATGATCGTCTCAAAAAAGGGATTTGGTGATGGGATTTAAAGAACTGTCACCAATTGCACCTATAGCGACATTTTCCCATAGCCCGTCACCATAGTGACTTTGGTGATGTGTGTTTAAGGTCCATTGCAAGCATGACCGTCACTGTATACCTTTTTTCTTGTTGTGAAAGTATGGTTACACCTTAATAAGGAAAGACTACATGGTCCTAGTAAGAAGATCAAGGCTCTAAGGTATGAACCTTTTGATGTATTGGAGAAGGTGGGAGATAATGCCTATACAACGAGTCTACCACCCTACGTGTCCATTTACTCTGTAGTAAATGTGGAAAATATGAAACTCTATGGACCTTCCATGTTGGATCAAGAAATCCATAAAGAGTACCATTTCCTTTGTATTTACAATTTGACATAAAGAAGAAGGCATAGTCCTCATTTGTGGATGGGATTTTCTGCATAATGTATTTTTCCAATTTATATCTTGTGTTATTGTGTGGATTGTGTACTTATTTTCTCTATTTATTTATGTTTCAGTTCCATTGGATTCAATATTTCATGGAATTAAATTAACAAAATGAATTAAGGTTTAAGATCAATTGCGATGAATTGATCCAGTGGAATATCCACAAAATTTTACAACTCACTAATAACAATGTAAACAGAAAATAACTTCTCAAACACAAATTCTACAAAATGAATTGAAACTAAGTTCTTAAAAAAATATAAAGCAACTAATTATCCCCCACAAAAGAAAGAGAAATAATTAAATACTTGGCACAAAATATCACTTCTAGACATATAACTATATATATTAGATATTTTAAAGTAAAAATTGTACTTTTTCCACTTTGTTAACATCAGGTAAGGATGAAGAAATCGAATAATCATATGGATAATATACATAAATAATGAAAAATAACCCGACAAAGATGCTACAACAATCCTTTTCATGCCTTTAATTGAATGATGAAAAACATACCTGAAACCAATTTCAGCTGTAATTCTTCTTCACTCATGCGATTATACGTCTCTTAATATCAACATGCATAACCTATTTTTTGTTGAGGAAATGTTCTTACAACATCTAGTTACAAACAAACTTATGCTCAAAACACCCTTGGGTTCTTTTAGTGGACGGGGCATCAAAATCACTACAAGCAACACATGGATGTAAATAGCAATGTGTAGGCATTGATGAGGTGGAAAAATATAATTCCTTCTTTTATAAACAAGTGATGAGGGGTGAAAGAAGTGGTAATGCATTCAACAATACAACCTTTATGTATCTTGATCATATTGAAATACATCATAATATTGTGCAATATTTTCTCTATAGTGCATAATGCAAACATTATGTGCCTATCTAGGAATTGTACCTACATAGAAATAAAACAAAGAGTATTAGATCATCTGTCACATTGAAATCTATGTGTACCTACATAGAAATAAAACAAAAAGTATTAGATCATATATCATATTGAAATCTATGTAGAATATGAATTGGTATATTAAAAAATAATAATATACATTTATCTAAAAATTCTAAGAAAAAATAAAACGCATATATTTAAGGATAGACTAGAGTCATTGGATTTACATTTAGTCATTAGTTGTTAGTTTAGTTTCATTTGTCAGTTATGGAATGAGGTAGTTGTATTCCTTGCCTTATGATATTAGTAAGAAAAACAATATGGCGGGAGTTTTTTTCACTTCATGGATTTTTATGTTTTAGATAAACAAATATTAATCTAAAAATGTTAATTAATTTTCTTAAATTTTAATAACATATTTGAAAGTAAAAGTGTGAAATCATGAAATTTTCATTATCCAGATAATGATAAAGGTAGGAGGATTTATTGCATAATTTAGTGCCCCAACACCATTTCTAGCTATAAGTTGCTAGATTATCTCTTTAAATTCAACATATTTCTATTGTATGTTTGCTTTATTCATTGATGTTAATATTAGAAAACAACTTCTAGGAACAAGTATATGGTTGAGGACCTTTTATCAACACTTTGGCTGAGGGATTTTTACAAATAGTTTTTATGCATCAACCTTTAAGACTTTTTAGTGATAGATATTTCACAAGATGAGGGAGTCGACTGGCATGGTTTCCATACGTGAAATATCATGCTACAAATAAACCTAAATTTCTCTAATGCACAAAGATCATTTCGGTGTGTATATAAGGATTGATACAACACTAGAGAGGGTTTCTCACTTGTCTCCACAAAATTCATGGATTTCCAAAACAAAGGAAATGTGACAAGGAAGAAGACGAGGAACCATCCTTAATATGGTGCTCTCTCTCCCATCTAACTTGGAGAATGGGCATGCCTGGGTTACAAGCTATAGGGAATTTTTCTTCATTGGTTTGCTAGGAAATTAACCATGAAACTGATGGCTTGCCACTCAATTCAGAGGATTTCTTATTAATACACCATTCAAGCTACATATAACATTATTGAAAGGAAATGATTTTTACTCTTGAAAAAAATGAGTGAAGCATAAATGAGTGTGCCTCTATGGAGATGTGGTTTAGCATGATTTCTATGAGGGACATGGTGTTAGATAATAATTATCCTATAATAGGCTCAATAATATAAACCACACCCACCCCAAATTTTTTGACATAATCATAACTACAAATGTTTACAACATAACTATTAATAAAAACAATAATTTGCCAAAATAAGAGATGGAAATTAGAGTAATCTATCCATTTCACATAGATTCACAAACAAAGTTGTTATATGAGACAAATATTTTTCCATTCATCTTCATTTTTCATTAAAAAAATTATTGATGCAATTCATATACAAAGACTTGGTATTGTTTCCCTTTTTAATTTTATATTCCCAAGTATTAGTATAAATACTCTATTTAACATAAGATTCACATCATACCATCCAACTAAGTGTATTAACATTGAAATATTTCCAAATAGATTAATCTTTGCATTCATCATAAGAAAAATATGCTAGTAGTTCCCACAAATTCCTTGTCATAAAGTGCAAAAGTTACATCTCACACAAACAATTCTCCATACATTGTATGCAATCTTAGTGTTATTTTTTGAATCCTTCAATTCAAAAATATAGTAGAAGTTATGACTTTCATATGACCAAACTTCCCTATGGTGTGAAATTCATCTTGTCTCCATAATGCTCGTGTCCCTAAGACCCTATACAAGAAATTACTTTACGAAATTCAAACCCTATCTTGAATTTCTATTGTCAATAAGTATTTTTGGCAAGTGTGATGATCCAAAACCCTAGTTTCCCTTCCTATTAAAAAATCTAGATTTATAATTAATAAATGATCATGTTTTGGAAGGTTTTATTTTATACAACTTGCCTCCCCCCTTGAGTATGCATGCAATTGATAATCGAGACTACCTTAGATATTTGATTTGGATATATGTTCAAAAAGAAAACTACCTCAGAAAAGAGAGTTGATTGTATTGGTGTTTTGCTAGTAGATCAATAGCATGTTTCTCCCACAAGTAGCACATTTAGGAAAGGACAACTCAACATTCACAACATTGTCACCTCCTACTACCAAGAATGAATCATGTGGATGTGAATGACAACATAGAACACTATATACCATCATTGGAGAACACAAATTAGGAACGAAGAGCCTTCACATAACATAGGTTTGAAGCCAATATCCACAATTTGGCTATGTTCACCAAAGAACGAGTAGTGGATATCTCTCATAACAACAAACAAACAAGCACAATAAGCCACAATCAATAAATTTGTACTAGTAGCATTGCATTTCTCATCCTTGGAACACTAGGTGGAGGGTATGTGTAATACCTCCAGTTTTGACCCTTGGAATGTATTAAATCAAGTAACGCAAATGAGGTAAATATGATAATATGGATTCCTAGTGCGGAGCTCCAGGCCAATCCTAACTAGTGAATCGATAGGCATGTATAATGTAAATATATCTATATGGACCATGTGCTTGGCTTCTCATGCTAACTCAAAATCTATTTAAATATTATGTCTGAAAAATATTAAAATGGTCAAAGATGACTATGTAAAGAGCACTAGAGGGGACATTATTCCACTAAAGGGGAAGGGGAAAGGGGGCATATGGGATATTAAATCCTATATTTCCATGTGTCAACAATAGAACTCATCATTTTGTCTTCATCTACTTTAAATGAGACAATTACTTCCTTTTTACTTATTAAATCCAATCATTGAATGCATGTGTGAGGTTGGAGGGAAAATTTCCCTCACATCATAGTTATGGAAGCATGTGATGAATATACTTCTATGACAATTGTAAGAGTCCTTTCTTCTACGATCAAAAGTTATGTTAGTTTTCTTTTCACATCCTCTTATCTCCTTTGGAGTCTATCATCCATTTTCTCATACATATTTGTCCACTATGTAGAGTTTTTTCTCATGCTATTCTCTCCATTGCCATTACCACACCGTACTAGACAATAACGAGAAATCCAAACTGTGAAGGAAAATTGCAAATGCAATACCCCCAATTTTGACTCTTGGAATGTATTAAATCAAATTATGTAAATGATGTAAATATGTTAGTATGGATTCCTAGTGCAAAGATCAATGCCAAGGCATGACTAGTGAATGGCTAGGCATGTATAATTTATATATTTCTATATGGACCACGTGGTTTCCTTTTCATGCTAACTCTAAACCTTTGTAAATATTATGCTGGAAAATTAATAAAATGGTCCAAGATGGATATGTAAAGAGAATTAGAGGATTTATGATTCCACTAGAGGGGAAGAGGAAAAGGGGGCATATGGGATGGTAAATCCTCTACTACAAAGTGTCAAGCTTAGAACATTTTCTACCATGTGCCATGAATGAGACAAGTGTTTCATTTTGACTTATTAAATTCAATCGTTGAATGCATGTGTGAGGTTTGTGGGAAACAAATTCTCTTGTAGTTATGGAAGAATGGGATGAATACTTGTATGAAAATTGTAAGAGTCCTTTCATATATGGTCATAAATAATGTCAATTCTATTTTCACCATCCTCTCATCTCCTTTGGAGTCTATCATCCATTTTTCTCATATAGATTTTTACAATACATAGAGTTTTCTCATGCTATTCTCTCCATTTCCATTACCTTACCATATTGTTAAATAAACATAAATTTCATTTGTCTAGGAAAATTGCATGCATGAGGGGGAAGATATTGGCTATAGTTGAGCATAGAGAATGGGAAAGATAGGAACCTTTACCAATTGATATTTTTCTACTCATGAATAATTTCTTGAGAATCCATGAATTAATGTTATAGGGGTTCTCCAATAGCATACAATAGGTTGGAAATACACAATGGTAAGCAATGTAAGGGTAAAATTTACTATTTTGAAGAGAGAGTTCCATGGCTGGGATGGCTGAGTGAGATCCCTGTAAATGCTCATAGGTGAGTAGTTTGGCTAAGTATTAGATACAATGAGTTTTGGGAAAATAGGGAGAATCTTGTAGGTGTTCCCTTCACCCTAGTGGCCTCATATCCTGGCATGGGGGTGGTATCTGTAGATGATACCTATGGCTTGGTGGAAAATCTCTCTTCTACAACTAGTTGCTTAGATATCCTTTGTTAAAATATAAGTGTTCCCTTTATTTATGAATTTGTAATGATTTTATTTGCTTCCTCTGAAGAATATGCTTGTTTATTCATGATGTGTGTGTGGATAGAGTTTTAGTTTTGTTGTGGTTTACATTCACAAATTTGGAAATTCATTTCTTATTTATGAATTTGTATTATGGCCCATGGGGAAAAATTTATAAGCTTGAAATTCATAAACACCCCATTCTATGGTCGAAATGATGGATGAGGACATTACAATAGAGCTTAAAGGGAAGAAAATGGCTATAGGTGAGCATAGAGGCTAGGAAAGACATGAACCTTCACCCATTGCATTTTTCTACTAATGAAATTATGCTTGAGAAGCCATGAATTAATGTTACAGGAGGTATTTAAACAACATACAAAATTTTGGACACTGTCTGCATACATTAGCAAGAATTATAAGGGTTTTATTTCCTAAGGGAACTATAGAGTAGTGAAAGGAAATTCCTTTCCTATGTTGTGTCAGGTAGTAGGAGAGAGTTCCATGGATTAGATATCTCATTGAGATCCCTAAAAATGATTAAAGGAGAGAAGTTTGGCTAAGCATGAGAGAAAATGGGTTTTAGGTTGAGAGAGAGAAGCTTGTAGGTGTTCCCTTTTCCTTGGTGGCCTCATTGTGTAACATGGGGATGATATCTACAACTAATACCTATGGTTGGGTGGAAAATTGCTCTTACGTAGTCAATTGATTGGATCTTCTTCGTTAAAAGATAAGTGTTCTCTTTGTTTATGAATATGAAATGATTTTGTTTTCTTTCTGTGAATAATATGTTTGTTTATGAATTATGTGTGAGAGGATAGATTTTTGTTTCCATTGTGTTTTACATTCACAAATTTTCACATGCATTTTTTTATTTATGAACTCGAGTAATGGCCCATGGGGTGAAATTTAGTAGCCTGATATTCGTATTTACCCCCTCTTTTAGTTTGAATCACACGAGGATGTAACAATTTGGTATCATAGAAGAATCATTTTAGGGATTTGAGTACCCTATGGCATCCATATTGTAATAAGGAAACCAGATGCATGACAATTTTGTATCAGAGAAGAATCATTATAGGGATTTGAGTACCTCGTGTTCTCCATAGTGTAAAGAGGCTATAGGGTATGCAACAATTTGGTATCAGAGCTAAATTTGTAGCACTAGGAATGCGTGGTACATAAACCATATGCACAAAGTGCCATGGAAAGGATTAGAGCCCAAGGTTTCCACACTAAGGTTGTTTGGGGATGGAATCTATGCTTACAAGAAAGAGCCAAATATCAAGGTTATAGAACTAGACAAAAATGGGCTAGATATTATCACACCAGAGGTTTCTCAGGAATCCCTTGAAGAATTTCTTTAGAGAATGGAATACTTAGAAGTTCCATCATAGAGATCAAATGTGGATCCAATAATAAAAGGGTGTTTTGATACTTGATAGAAGCCTATATTGAAAAGAAGTCACAAAGGAATTTGATGGAAGATACGTTGGATGTTGTGTTCCAAAATGATAAGAACTAGGGGCCATTGGCCACACGAAAAGTGGAAAGTGTACTGTTGAGAACCACCTATGATAGACCCCACCATATTAAATATGATGAAATTGAATTTTTGTTTGGAAAAATGTTGGTGGGACCATTGATTCCATATGGATGAGGTGACATGGAGGTGCCACTTGGACAAGGATGTAACGTGGCCACGTTGGGCATCCTGTATATGTGTAAAATACACCAGCATAGATCCATCTTAAACCCGGATCTATTAAGCACCAAGAGGTATCCAATTTCTTGAGGTGTAATTTTTTTTGTTTTATCTTAAATTTTTTACACATTAAGAAAAAAATTACCCCTCAAGAAATTGGATCCCTCTCTTTTAATTTTTTAATTATTTTTTATTTTTATTTTTGATAAGTTATGAGCGAACATGAAATTTTTAATTACTTTTGATTTTTTATAAGTTATGAGCCGACATGGAAACGTAACGTGAAAAATGTGACAAACATGACAAATGTGACAAACGTTACAACATCTCCCCCATACTGGATTGTAAGTGTCAACTGTGACAAACGTGACAAATGTGACAAACGTTACAACATATCCCCCATACTGGGTTGTAAGTGTCAAACGTGACAAATGTGAAAAACGTTACAACATCTCCCCCATACTGGGTTGTAAGCACCTCGTTACACTTGGTGCAAAAATGCTTAATTGGAACCTAGGTGGATCTAAGATTCAGGATCTACCGCGAATGACTGAGATTATCTTGAGAAAGTTATGAGGGAATATTTGAACCATTTGTACAAAGGGAAAAAGGTCAAGGTTTATCATAGGGGGTAGTGTGTGAATGGCTAATATTGCATTATGTAGGTTGGATTTCCATATCATGTTCATTTCTACATATCGTAAGTATTTGGAAGTTAATCTGGGGTACCTGCCATAAATAGCTCAGATTCATCATGAAAGTGTGAGTGGTATGATCAAAACCATTAACAAGAAAGGAAAGTGCACAAGGTTTATTTTGGGGGACCTACCATGAGTGGATAGGATTAGATTATGCAAGTCCTAGCAAATGATTTGGACCATTCATGTAAGGTAAAGTGATTAGAGGTTGCTAGAGGCCCAATGATGCAAATTGTAGAGATTATATTGGGGCCCTAGATGGGGTAGATATGGGCTATTCATGGGAAGGTGATTGGAAGATGCATTGGCACATGTAATGGTGAGTTGGTTCCAGAAAACCAGAAACCAATCACTTGAAAATTAGATACCATAATCGAAAAGTAAAATAAATACCAATTATGGGTGACTAATAAATTGCCTTTTGCTCACTGGAAACCCACTTAACGATGGTCAAAAAAGAAATTATGGTGACATGGGTTGTTGGGAAAACACTCTTTGTTGGCTGACAAACAACTTATGGTATATGTTTTATGGTGTTATGGTGATCTAAAAAGGGTTCCAAGTAGGATAACAACCTGTATTAATGGACACATGGATCTTAGGGATTAATGGCCAAAGCTAAGATGGATAGGTCTACGTGGAAAGAAAAACCATGGAAAGATGTGTAGCTGGATGTTGCAGTATAGTTGTCCTCCATAGAAGGTGTCTAAGTGGAGATTCTCACGAGGTGGAAGTTGAGACTATTCTAAAGGGAATATTCTAAACATATGGTCATTTTCTATGCAAATTATCCAAATGTTAATGTGTGAGACAATATTTCTATAGCCAAAGTTATGAGACTCCTTGATTGAAAGCTGAAGCACTAAATGAATCCTAGTCTCCATGATGAGTATGTTCTCAACTACAAAATTGAGGATAGGAATCTATCCTCTTGAGTAGTTTTAATAGGTTGAAAACAAAATGTAAGTCTTACTTTAAAATAGCTATTATATATATAAACTCAAATTGTTATGAATAAACTCAATTTGTAAGTGGAAATGAAATTTGTGTAAAAGCATGGATAATCCTTTTTCCTATCATATGAGTTAAAATATCATATGAAAACTATCAATCCTATCATTGTCAAATCATTTCTTATTGGGGATGATACTAGATGTATTTTTGTGGCATATTTTTCTATTAAACCATGGTTTGGATGCTTACTTTCACAATGCCTCTACATTGATACTTAACCTATAGTCCATTGTTGCATAATCTATCCAACTACGACTGCGTCGACCAAGATTCATTAGCAAAATGTATGAGGCAAATTAACTGAAAGATCAAGCATTGCCAAAATTTAGGTCTTCACGATGAGTATATTGAGTCATAAAATGAATAAATGTCTAGTATAGTGTAGGATATTGCACCAAACTTGATATTTCACTTGAAAAAATGCCTTCCATCGTTAGAACAATGATGTCTAAGACATTGGTATAATAGAATTTCATTGAATTATTGTTAATGTGTGTTGATGGAACATCTTTATACCATTAATATATTATCTTTTTTGTAAGCTAGCACCCACAGAGTTTTGAACCAGTCACCTAATACAAAGAGTGCCTTAACAATACACCCATTCGCCATCTATTCTACACCCCATGGTCTATACCATTAGTATATTATCAACAACATGTGAAGTAAACAAAAAAAATTGTAGAGAGTAATGTTAGTATGGAATTGTCCTAGCTCCAATCAATCATTGGTCATTTGAAGTTGGAATAATGTCATAATGGTAGATTGGTGTAACAATATTCTCACCCCATTGTTATTCTTTCGAACAAGGTAGGAGGTTGTGATATCAATACTGATATCTCTAGCTCATGTCTCTTTCAAACTTGATATGAGTTTGTAAAATTGGTTTTATGTTGGTATATTATTGTCCAGTTGTCTGTCTATCAAACTTGGTATTTGTAATGTCATATATGCGTTACTAGATTGTTGGACAATTGCTAGTGTTTTGAACTTGGAAAGAGATTGTAACATATATACTCTATCATTGTATTACTACTCACACATAAGTGTGCCCTTATAATTACAATGAATGCAAGGATCAGTCAAGTCTAGTAGTGTCTATCCTAGCCCAATTTTTCTATTTTATGATGATTTTTTTCCCATAGAGTTGTTGTGACAATAATAATATTGTTACAATGCCGAATCTTCAGTGCCTGGCCTAGACTAAGTTACTCTAATATAGCCTAAACTAGCCTAACCTAACCTATAGTAGACTAAACTAACTCATGCTACCTTAGCCTAGCCTACCCTTACATAGAATAGCTTATCCTGCAAAAAATTCCCATCCTAACCTAGCCTAACATACATAAAATCCCTATCCTAGTATAGCCTAACCTACCATACCCTAACCATATCCATAACTACGCCTACCCTACCCTATTTTTATAAGTTGGTTTTTATTTCATTGAAAAAAACAACTTATAAAAATTGAATTTGTCCATATTTTTTTAATTTTAATGAAAAATAAAAAATGAAAAAATAATTATACAAGAAATGTTCCTTGGTATACAAAAAAATACAATAAAAGACATAAGAAAAGTGTAAATGAGATTGGAAATGGAGGCTGTAAATTATTTTAATAGAGATCATTTCTTGGTGTACCAAAAAATACAATAAAAGACATAAGAAAAGTGTGAATGAGATTGGAAATGGAGGTTGTAAATTATTTTAATAGAGATGTTGGGGGGAACACCCTTTGGAAATGGGTATTCAACTATTTTCTAGGACGACTATGAAGATCAATGGTACAGGCGTATCATGAAAGAATATATTGAATTTTTATGAAATAATGAAATTATAAATTTTTAATTACTCGATCAATCAATTTTTTTTGAAAGCCCTAAAAATTTAAATGTGATCACTTTAGTATTATTAATAATTTTGGTTTAAGTAATCAATGGTATGGCTTCTTCCCATAATTTATTAATAGTTCTAGTTTATTTTTTCCATATTTAGGTAGTTTAAGTCCAAGTTATTAGGATTTAAATTTAATAATAACTGAAAAAGTCAAAATCATTTAATATTTAAAAAACTCCATTCATTGTGTCAAATGGGATCATGACGAAGGCATAAAAAGATGTTGAAAAGAGACTAGTGGGATCCTGGATATAAAAGTTAAATCAAAAAGGGAAATAAAAGGGATTGGATTAATAAAGGAGAGGGTGGAAAGATAAATTTTTATTGAGTTTAGAGAATCTCAATACAAGGTTAAAAATAATTATAAATTTATAATTAATTGAAACGAATTGAAAAGATGAGGATATAATTAATAGATAATTTATTCAATTGATTACGATGATGATGATAGTTAACGTCCACTTAGACCAATTTTGCTCTATCAGACCTTAAGAAAGAAAAGTAGGGAACTACTTGGTTCTCATCAAAGTTTTATTTATGTGCTCAGAAAGCTTAGAGAGTAGCATTCATAAATTACTATAATTTTGATAAGATAGAAGTTGGGCAGGTTCACATTGTAATAATTTTTTTGAAACTAAGATCTTATGTGTGTGTATGTAGCACAATCTAAGAGGAAGTATTTTTCATCGTAAATACTCATAGTCTCATAAAGATGGCAGATCCTTTCATCCCATGGAGTTTTGGGAAAGGCCTAACACCCAATTTCACTATGTAGCTCATGAGAGTTTGTTCTTATTTTAGCTATGTGAATCTTCTTCTTTACTCTAGTTAAAACAGAGAGATAATTTGGATCTTCAGGATTAAGGTTAGTGACCTCCTTGTAATATCTTAATTTTCTTTTATCCTCCCAATTTTCATTACAGCAAAACTTCTCTTTTAACTTCGAAGTAATAATATTTTTAATATCATGTATATTTTCCAAGTGACTTTTTTCATCAACCCACCACATATTTAATCAAGAGATTGCATCTTTATGAAAACCTCAGTTAATCGTTAGGTGGTTTTGGATGAAATTTAAAGCAATATTTGTATGTCTATGGTCTCCCAAGTTATTTAATTTTTTCTTGTACATTAGGTACCTAGTCATAGTTGTGCTCTCAATGGGGGAAAGACCCTCTTCAATCAGGAGAATAGAATATGGAATATTATTTTTAATTTTAAGATAGCAAGTTATAAACCGCTTCTACATTTGCTCAATCCTTCTCCAAGATTCTCTAGAGAGGATGAATCCCCAAACTTCACACCCATACAGGAGAACGGGAGTGACACAAGTTTCAAAGAGGATTTTTTGTTATCCCACATCACAAGGCTTGCCAACTTACAATTGTTTTCAAGACCAAAATAAGCTTTCCACCCTCCATTGATCCTTTTCTCGATGTTGTAGTTCTAGTTAATCTCCTAATGAATATCAATCCCAAGATATTTGTAGGAAGTCACTTCCTCCATGTTGATATTATCATGTCCAAAAAAGAAGCATAAGTGACTTTATTAGATTTTATCAACATAACATTGGTTTTGTTGGTATTGACAACCATGCCCATACCAAAGCAGAAATCCTTGAGAATTTTTAATTGTTTATCAAGATTAGAGGGACATCTTTCCAAAAGAACAATATCATCAGTATAAAGAAGGAGGATGGTGACATATCCTGTTAATGTCGTGCCAATGCAACCTGACTCTATTAAACAACCTTCTAACTTATCAATGTATATACTAAAAATGGTAGGGGAGAGGGGACATCTTAGCTTAACTCCTATATGTAAATAATTATGTAGTTTACTTCATAAAAGAACCAAAAGAGGAATGATAAGGTATGGATTACTAAAGAAAAGGAAGAAAAAAAAATATTTAGAAGCTTAATAGAAAATTTAAAAGGAATGATTTATTTAAAATTAATAAAAAATAATAAAAGTTGAGGTTATAATTTCTAAATAATTAATTATATTAGATAGTAAAAATAATAGATTGAATAAACATATATGGTTTTGATGGACAAAAATTATTGGTGTTAAGGAGGGTTGGAATTTGATGGACAAAAGTCATGGGGCTATTTGCCTATCCTCTATTCATATAAACATTTAGTAAAATGCTATATGCCATCCTCTTGTTGCATAATTGGTTTAAAATGTAAGAAACATTTAGTAAAATGGTATATATCAAATTTGACAGGTAGATTGGATTTCAAATTCAAACACAAATGGTAAGTATGAATAAAAATAAAGGAAAGGAAGAATGGTCACTCATTTAGCACACACCTCTGCATGAATGGACCTTGGACCTATGGCCCCGCCTCCCAACCCACCATAGATAACATTGCACCATACCGTCATACCTAGGAATGATAACTCATTCTTGATCTTTGAAACTCATTCTTGAGCTTTGAAACCATTTAGTGATTTGCCAACTGAATTGTTTGAAAAAACCTCCGGTGAGGCACAGTTCCACCCCTTCTCGTTATTTTTTTGGAATTAAGACGATCTGGGTCGTCTTAAAATGGCCCAAAACCCCTTGGGGCACAATTCCATGGCATAGTTCCGTAGTAAATGGGGTGGAACTACGATTTCACCGGTTTTTATAACCGGATCTAGGGAACAAATCGCCAGAAAAACGGGGCAATTTGAGTGCGAGTTATCCCATGCCATCAATTTAAAGTCACATACTTCTGTCAACAAATGGAATGGCTTCTTCACATATTTGTCCTTGTTGTGTGGGACAGCGTCCTATTTCAAATGTTCAAATGGCTGAAACCTATCAAAATTGTCGATTGTAACCCAATTCTCAAACGTTTTGCACATTTTAAGGGTCTAGATGGAGTGTTTGTGAGCGCGTGGTAGGATAAAAGAAAACCAAAACGCCTCTCTTTTTCGGCGATTTTAGAATTAAAAACGGTTAAAATTCTTGTTGGAAATTGCTATTTTCCCATGGTTGTGGATGTAAGTGTTGTGTGATAAACATCAGGACGATGCTCTGGATGATGTTCGGTATGATGATGATCAGGATGATCATGTGATGATGATATGCATCAAGTTGATGCTATGATGATGATCAGGATGATAATGTGTGATGATATGGATCAAGATGATGCTATGACGATGATCAAGATGATCATGTGATGATGATATGCATCAGGTTGATGCTATGATGATGATCAGGATGATCATGTGATGGTGATGTGCATCAGGATGATGATGTGCATCAAGATGATGCATTGTATGACGATGATCAGTATGATCATAAGCATCAGGATGATGCTCCGTGCGAGGATGATTAGGTTGATCATGAGTATCAGGATGATACTCCGTGGCCGTGGACAGGTTGTGCAGTAGCATGTAAAATCTCCCTGGGAGATTCGATAGGTTGAGCAATAAGCTCGTAATCAGTCTTGGGATGCTCTTTCGAGGTTTTGCGAGGGTAGCATGTAATCAGTCCTGGAGATCCGATAGGTTGTGCTAGGCACGTAAAAGTCTTGGGATGCTCTTTAGAGATCTTGTAGGTCGCAAGACACTCTTTTAAGGTTTTGCTAGACCACATGTAATCAGTCCTGGAGATCCGATAGGTTGTGTAGGCACGTAAAAGTCCTAGGATACTTTTTAGAGATCTTGCAGGTCGCAAGAAACTCTTTTAAGGTTTTGTGGAGGTCACATGTAATAGCTCCCTGGGAGATCTGATAGGTTGAGCAGTAAGCTCGTAATCAGTCCTGGGATGCTCTTTCAAGGTTTTGTTGATGCACGTAATCAGCCTTGAGGATTCCACAGGAGGCCAGCTTGCAGAGATGATAAAGACCTACAGGAGGCTAGGCCTACATTCAGCATGAAAAAGGGCTAGCTCTGTATAAATTCCTATGGCGAGAAGAATTGAGAGATAGCACCAGTGATCGAGATGACAAGTACAGTAGCAGTGACGATGATACTCCAGTGATCCAGTGATGATGATCCAGTTCCAGTATTGAAGACTTGTGCCTTTATGTATTGATGACCTGTGTCAAGAGAATACCTTCCTAGTTAAGAGGGAGTGTTGATGTATTTGTAACTTCAGAAGATATTCACTTGTATATTGTATGTATTACATTTGTACTTTATTGTATCCCCAACGGAGATGTATTATTTCTCCGAGTGGAAGTGTCGTCATATGTATTTGCAAGTGTCGCAAGTTACATTGTAAGTGTCGTAACTTATATTTGATGGGTTATTAGACCACCTTAGAGGGGTTGGCCCAGTATGGGTTAAAGGGTTATTAGACCACCCTAGTGGGGTCAACCCAGTGACAAGTGGTAATGGGTTATTAGACTCTCCTAAGGGAGGTCGACCCAGTTAGAGTTAAAGGCAGGTCAAGTCATTGTATAAATAGAGAGTGTGACTCTCTCATTCTATTCATTCACACACTCACTCACTTTGCATTAGTGAGAGAGAGGAGGAGTGTGCACAAGTGGAGGAGAAGAAGCTGCTAGGAGACTATCTCTTATCTTGGGGTTTTATCTTTGTGATCTTTGCATTGGTGCTCATTCTATCTCTGAGGAAGTTGCGGGGTTTTTCACCTTCTTGGTTTTCCCCGATGAAATGCTTTGTGTCTCTTGTCTCTTGTGTTTGATATGTTGTAAATGTTGTTCTCTCAGTTAAGATCCTAGATCATATTGAATTAAATGATGAAAATCTAACAGTTGCTAGAGGCCCAATGATGCAAATGGTAGAGATTATATTGGGGCCCTAGATGGGGTAGATATGGACCATTCATGGGAAGGTGATTGGAAGATGCATTGACACATGTAATGGTGGGTTGGTGCCAGAAAACCAGAAACCAATCACTTGAAAATTAGATACCATAGTCGAAAAGGAAAATACATACCCATTATGGGTGACTAAGAAATTTCTTTTTGCTCATTGGAAACCCACTTAACGATGGTCAAAAAATAAATTATGGTGACATGGGTTGTTGGGAAAACACTCTTTGTTGGCTGACAAACAACTTATGGTATATGTTTTATGGTGTTATGGTGACCTAACAAGGGTTCCGAGTAGGATAACAACCTGTATTAATGGACACATGGATCTTAGGGATTAGTGGCCAAAGCTAAGATGGCCAGGTCTGCGTGGAAAGAAACATCATGGAAAGAGGTACATGTGGATGTTGCAGTATAGTTGTCCTCCATAGAAGGTGTCTAAGTGGAGGATTCTAATGAGGTGGAAGTTGATTCTGAACCTATGGTCATTTTCTATACAAATTATCCAAATTTTATTGTGTCAGACAATATTTCTATAGCCAAAGTTATGAGACTCCTTGATTGAAAGCTGAAGCACTAAATGAATCCTAATCTCCATGATGAGTATGTTCTCAACTACAAAATTGAGGATAGGAATATATCCTCTTGAGTAGTTGTAACAGGTTGAAAACAAAATGTATGTCTGACTTTAAAATAACTATATATATATATATAAACTCAAATTGTTATGAATAAACTCAATTTGTAAGTGGAAATAAAATTTGTGTAAAAGCATGGATAATCCTTTTTCCTATCATATGAGTTAAAATATCATATGAAAACTATCAATCCTATCATTGTCAAATCATTTCTTATTGGGGATGATACTAGATGTATTTTTGTGGCATATTTTGCTATTAAACCATGGTTTGGATGCTTACTTTCGCAATGCCTCTACATTTACACTTAACCTATAGTCCATTGTTGCATAAGTTATCCAACTACAATTGTGTCAACCAAGATTCATTAGCCAAATGTATGAGGCACATTAACCGAAAGCTCTAGCATTGCCAAAATTCAGGTCTTCGTGATGAGTATATTGAGTCATAACATGAATAAATGTGTAGTATAGTGTAGGATATTGCACCAAACTTGATGTTTCACTTTAAAAAAATGGCTTCCAACGTTAGAACAACGATGTCTAATACACTGGTATAATAGAAAGTTCATTGAATTATCGTTAATGTGTGTTGATCGAACATCTTTATACCATTAATATATTATTTTTTTGTAAGCTAGCACTCATAGAGTTTTGAACTAGTCACCTAATACAAAGAGTACCTTAACAATACACCCATTCACCATCTATTCTACACCCCATGGTCTATACCATTAGTATAAAGTAAATAAAAAAATTGTAGAGAGTAATGTTAGCATGGAATTGTCCTAGCTCCAATCCATCATTGGTCATTTGAAGTTGGAATAATGTCATAATGGTAGTTTGGTGTAACAATATTGTCACCGCATTGTTAATATTTCGAACAAGGTAGGAGGTTGTGATATCAATACTAATATCTCTAGCTCATGTCTCTTTCAAAATTTATATGAGTTTGTAAAATTGGTTTTATGTTGGTATATTATTGTCCAATTGTCTATCTATCAAACTTGGTATGAATTTGTAATGTCAGATATACATTACTAGATTGTTGGACAATTGATAGTGTTTTGAACTTGGAAAGAGATTGTAACATATGTACTACTACTCACACATAAATGTTCCCTTATAATTACAATGAATGCAAAGATCAATCAAGTCTAGTAGTGTCTATCCTATCCCAATTTTTCCTTTTTATAATGATTTTTTTCCCATAGAATTGTTGTGACAATAATAATGTTGTTACAATGCCAAATCTTTAGTGCCTAGCCTAGACTAAGTTACTTTAATCTATCCTAAACTAGCCTAGCCTACCCTAGCCTAGCTTACCCTAGCCTAGCCTACCCTTACATAGGTTAGCTTATCCTGCATAAAATTCCCATCCTAACTTAGCATAACATACATAGAATCCCTATCCTAGTATAGCCTACCCTACCCTACCCTAACCATATCCTTAACTATGCCTACCCTACCCTATTTTTATAAGTTGTTTTTTATTTCATTGGAAAAAAACTTATAAAAATTGAATTTGTCCATATTTTTTAATTTTAATGAAAAATAGAAAATGAAAAAATAATTATAGAAGAAATATTCCTTGGTGTACCAAAAAATACAATAAAAGACATAAGAAAAGCGTGAATGAGATTGGAAATAGAGGTTGTAAATTATTTTAATAGATATGTGGGGGAACACCCTTTGGAAATGGGTATTCAACTATTTTCTAGAAAGACTATGAAGATCAATGGTAAGGTCGGATCATGAAAGAATATATTGAATTTTTATGAAATAATGAAATTAGAAATTTTTAGTTACTCAATCAATCAATTATTTAATTTTTTTTTAAAGCCCTAAAAAATTAAATGTGACCCATTTAACATTCTTAATAATTTTGCTTTGAGTAATCAATGGTATGGCTTCTTCCCATCATTTATTAATAGTTCTACTTTCTTTTTTCCATATCTAGGTAGTTGAAGTTATTGGGATTTCAAATTAATAACAACTGAAAAAGTCAAAATCATTTAATATTTAAAAAACTCCATTCATTATGTCAAAGGGGATCATGACGAAGGTATAAAAAGATGTCGAAAAGAGATTAGTTTGCTCATGAATATAAAAGTTAAACCAAAAAGAGAAAGAATAGGGATAGGATTAATAAAGGATAGGTTGGAAAGGATAAATTTTTATTGAGATTAGAGAAACTCGATATAAGGTTAAAAATAATTATAAATTGAAATGAATTGAAAAGATGAGGTTATAATTAATAGATAATTCATTTAATTGATTACAGTGATGATGATAGTTAACGTTTATTTAGACCATTTTGCTCTATCAAATTTTAAAAAAGAAAAGTAGAGAACTACTTGGTTCTCGTTAGAGTTTATTTATGTGCTCTGAAAGCTTAGAGAGTAGCATTCATAAATAACTATAATTTTGATAAGATAGAAGTTGGGCATGTTCACATTGTAATAAAAATTTTGAAACTGAGATCTTATATGTGTATGTAGCACAATCTAAGAGGAAGTGTTTTTCATCGCCAATACTCATAGTCTCATAAAGATGGTGGATCCTTTCATCCCACGGAGTTTTGGGAAAGGCCTAACGCCCAATTTCACTATATAACTCATGATAGTTTGTTCTTATTTTAGCTATGTGGATCTTCTTCTTTACTCTAGTTAAAACAAAGAGATAATTTTGATCTTCAGGATTAATGTTAATGACCTCCTTGTAATATCTTAATTTTCTTTTATCCTCTCAATTTTCATTACACCACAACTTCTCTTTGAACTTCAAAGTAATAATATTTTTAATATCATGTATATTTTTCAAGTGACTTTTTTCATCAATCCACCACATATATAACCCAGAGATTGCATCTTTACGAAAACCTCGGTTAATCGTTAGGTGTCTTTGGATGAAATTTAAAGCAATATTTGTATGTCTATGGTCTCCCAAGTTATTTAATTTTTTCTTGTACATTAGGTACCTAGTCATAGTTTTGCTCTCAATGGGGGAAAGACACTCTTCAATCAAGAGAATATGATATGGAATATTCTTTTTAATTTTAAGATAGCAAGTTATAAAACACTTCTACATTTGCTCAATCCTTCTCGAAGATTCTCTAGAGAGGATGAAGCCCCAAACTTCACACCCATACAGGAGAACGGGAGTGACAAGAGTTTCAAAGAGAATTTTTTTTTATCCCACATCACAAGGCCTGCCAACTTATAATTGTTTTCAAGACCAAAATTATAAGCTTTCCACCCTCCATTGATCCTTATCTTGATGTTGTAGTTCTAGTTAAGTTTCTAATGAATATCAGTCCCAAAATATTTGTAAAAATATTTGTAGGAAGTAGCTTTCTCCATGTTGATATTATCATGTCCAAAAAAGAAGCATAAGTGACTTTATTAGATTTAATCAACATAACATTGGTTTTGTTGGTATTGACAGCCATGCCCATACCAAAGCAGAAATCATTGAGAATTTTTAATTGTGTATCAAGATGAGAGGGACATCTTCCAAAAAACAATATCATCAGTATAAAGAAGGAGGATGATGACATATCCTGTTAATGTCGTGCCAATGCAGCCTGCCTGTATTAAACAACCTTCAACTTATCAATAGATATACTAAAAATGGTAGGGGAGAGGGGATATCTTTGCTTAACTCCTATATGGAAATAATTATGTAGTTTACTTCATAAAATAACCAAAATAACCAAAAGAGAAATGACAAGGTATGGATTACGAAGGAAAAAGAAGAAGAAATGGAGTTAAATGGTGTCCAGCTCCCAACTGTGAATACGCTGTGGAGCTTAACGTTAACGTTGTTGTTGATGCAGGCAATACAACTCTGGAGGTTGTCTGCAAATGCTCCCATACTTTTTGTTGGAACTGTTTACAGGAGTCTCATCGTCCAGTAGACTGTCACACAGCCAGAAAGTGGGTTGCTAGCGAATCACACAACTTGTATTGGATACTTGGTAATTCCAGGCCGTGTCCAAAGTGTGAACGACCAATCGAGAAGATTTCTGGATGTATGCATATGACATGTCTACCCCCTTGTGGGTTTCAATTCTGTTGGATATGCCGTCGTCAGTGGGATGTGCATGGTTATACAGCTCCTTGCAACCAATATCGACCACATGAAGAAAGACCAGATATTGAACCAGATGCTCCGAATGGCCAGGATGTTATATCAAAACGTCCTCAGAGAGAATCCTATTTTATCTTGAGAGATGGAACGCAAATGAAAAGTCTCAGGAAAAGGCAGTTTCAGATCTGAAGCGTGTGCTCAGTTTGAGTCAATTTGCTCTAATCGAAGGATTAAAATGTGTGACAGATGCATGGCAGCAGATAGTTGAATACAGGCGTATGCTGAAATGGACATATGCATATGGCCATTATCTTCCCTCGCTCCATGAACATGTTCATGATGCTGCTCGTGTTAAACAAAAGCAAGATTTCTTCGAATTCCTGCAAGGTGAAGCTGAGAATAGTTTGGAACGGCTTCATCAATTGGCTGAACATGAACTAATTCAACGTTACATCGACCTTGCCCATAAAGCTGAAGCTGAGAATAGCTTAGAACAGCTTCATCAATTGCCTGAACATGAACTTCTACATTACTTCGACCATCTCAATAAAGCTGAAGCTGGGACTCAGACAAGGGATCATAACCTCTCACCTTTGAAGGAATTCAATGATTTCTGTACAAAACTTGAAGGGTTAACAAAGGCTACAGCTCGCTATTTTGAAAAGCTGACTCAAGCCTTTGAAAACGGGCTGTCTGAAGTACACATGTAGAAATTTGGTCTAACGTCCCGTGGCGTGGACACCCACTAGTTAGGTAGTTGAACTGTTCTCATGTCACGCCACCCACTAGTTAGGTAGTTGAACTGTTCTCATGTCATAAAGTACTTTTTAGTCTAATTTATTGCATAAACATTTATTTGATCCATAACCATGACAAATGATTATGGGCATGGAATGAATGCCAAGCTCACACAACAACTTTTAGTTCAATGTCATGAATTTGCCTATAATATTGTTTTGTCCAATTTGATCCTAGCCAAGTCGAGTAGATCTTGATCCATAACCAAGTCGACTAGATCTTGAATCTTGGTTGATCTTGAAATCAAAGGTTATTTATGATAGAGGTTTTTTTATTATCATAGCTTTAAGGTCAATTACTTAAACATTGTAGTTTAATGAATACTATGTAGAGATGGTCATTTGTTTAGATTGAATTGAATTTAAATGTATATTTTAAAAGTAAATACCAAATGTTTTCAATTGGATGATTCTTATGAGTTTTCCCATAGATCTTTGGTTGAAGAATTCCTTTATAAAGATTGTTGACAGAAGATGTAATTTTTTTGATGACAACTCTTTTGTGAAGACAAGCATATTTCTTGGGTCATGGTAGAGATTGACTTAAATTTGGGACTTTTGGTTGATATTGGGATTAAATGGGGAGAGAATTTTCTCTCAGCATTTGGATTTTTGGAAATTGCCATTTCAAAATTGAGCAAGTATTAAATACCTTGGTAACTTACAAATACCTATTGTATAAATGTTGACTTATGCTCTGTTTCTGTGGTGCAAAAATAATAGTGGACTGATTGTGCTGAAAATGTTGTTAGTGTTGATACTTCCTAAACCAGACTGATAATGAAAGAACATTGATGGTTGCTTCTAAAATATGCCCAAAGCATGAAAACCCTTTACTTTGTGGAAATTCTTCAAAACACAGTGTAGTTTCCACCTTACCTTGTCTAAAAAATCTCCTCAAGTATACATGTTCTTGGCAATTAAAAATGTCATTTGAACTCTGTTATTGAATTCTAGTTGTGATTTATGAAACCTTCTTCATCTATGCAATATTCTAAGCTGGAAAATAACTGCTTCACAGTTGCAAAAAGAGTGTTGAATGAGTTGAGAGTCCAAGAATCTAAGATAGAACTAGATAATATTGAAGATGTTGAAGATGGTGAGAAGAATCTGAAGATGCTCGAAGAATACGAAGGTGTCAATCAACCACTCCCCCATGCTTGAGGGTTTGCATGTCCTCATGCAAACAAAGTGAGGTGGATGTAAACATGTTGTTGTTTTATTAGAACAATATACTGTTGAATTATTTCTATAGGAAACAAATTAAACTACTGCTACAAAGGATTGAATTGCTTCTGCTATCGGAGACTAAACATCTGCTGGAATATGCCTGATTACAGATTTTGCAGAAAACCTGTAATTTCCTGTAGGTGTTATTTTTCTATATATTTCTTGTTTTTGGGGTAGAGGGGTCCATCAAAAGTATGCCGAGTGGGTACTCTTTGGATGCGGAATTGAATTCCCCATCCAACAATTGCTCATGATCGAAATTTGAGTCATCATCATGTTTCATGTATTTCTTGTTTTGGGGGAAGCGAGGTCCATCAAAAGTATGTCGAGTGGGTGCTCTTTGGATGCGGAATTGAATTCCCCATCCAATGGTTGCTTGTGATCAAAATTTCAGTGAATATACAGGAAGATAAGTTGAAAATAATAGTTGAAGAAGTAATTTTTTCACTTTGACCTTTTTACCTTTTTACCTTTTTACCCAAAAATGATGATTCATCCCCCATGGTTGACATCATCACCTTGAATCGTATTGGTTGGTTTTTATAGTACATTTATTTTGTTTTGAACCCATTTTTTACCTCAAAATTTCTCTAATGTCAAAGCTATTACTTAAAATATGGGTGAGTTGGGTGTGATCCAATGGACATAAAACCATATTGTAGGTGTCCGTTACCAAATCCAAGCGGTGAATTTCCATTTTCCCACCTATAACCATCTAGAACAATCCCAATTACAAGTTTTTCGGAAAAACATGTAATTCTGAAAGAAAGAAAAAAACTTGTAATTACCAATTTACAAGTTTTCTGGAAAAACCTGTAAACAACTTTTAGTTACCATTTTTCATCAATAAAACCTACTAAAACAAGTAAACATCAAGAACATAGAATTATTTTGACCTTACATACCTTTGAGAGCATAATCATGAGTTTTTGGAGGTTTAGAATGGAAAACAGATAGCGTATGAGGCGAAAAGGAAAAGTCTGCTAACACAAACAATAAAAACCACTACATAAAATGAGTCAATTTGGAGGCATAAAAATCACCTCTTTGGTGACTGGGGTATTTCTAGATTGGTGATAGATTGTACCTTAGATGGATCCACTTGAATACCTGAAGAAGAGATGTGATGAACAAGAACTATACCTTCATTCAAAAGCATTTTTCATTTTTCATTACTTAAAGCAAGGTTAGCTTCATGATACTGAATTAAAACTTTTGTTAGGTTATCAATGGCCTCTTCAAAAGTGTCACTATAAACTGTGAAGTTATCCATATAGACTTCTACACAGTCATACATATCAAATCAACAAAAATTCCCAACACAGCTCATTGGAAAGTGATGGGGGCATTACACAACCCAATGGGTACGACCCTATAGGTATATGTCCCCCATGGACATGTAAAGGTATTTTTTTCTTGGTCCTATGGTGCAATCTGGATTTGGTTATAGCCACTAAATCCATCTAAAAAGGAAAAATATTTCTTACCAGCTAAAGTATCTAGTACCTGATCTATGAATGACAGAGGAAAGTAATATTTCAGGGTTGCTTTGTTTAACTCCCGAAAATCTACACAAATCCTCCATTTTCCATTTTTCTTAAGTACTATAAAAAGGGGGGAAACCCACCTGTTATCAGATATTGGATAGATAAAATTTGCGGTAAGTATTTTTGTAGCTCTTCTTTGATGATGTCCTTTAGAACTGGGTTGATTTTGCATTGTGGTTGTCTAAAATAGAATATAAAATAGAATGCATTTGTTATGATGAATGCCACGCATGTATTTATAATCCAAAGTGAAAGCACTTGATTGATATTTCAATACTTGTACCAACTAGTCCCCTTGAGCTAGCTCCAAGTTAGCATTTATATGTAAAAATTTACCTGGACCAACTTCCATGGGACTAGTATAGGAACTTGAAATCTCATCAATAGAAAAAACTAATGATGATGAAGAGGAATTTGGGTTACAACTTTATTGAAACCCTCTACTAAATACATTTTCATACTCAGAGAATGTTTCAGGATACTCAATATAGTCAGTTGTAGAGAGAAATGGGTTCAATATGTTCTCTTCAGTGTGTTCTTGCAGTCCCCTAGATTGTTCAATGGTTAAGAGTAGCTGCAAAGTTTCTTAATCCTCATAAGGATCTTCCAACCATAAAGGTTTTCTGATGACAAGTGGTGTAGGTTGTGCTAGAGGGTAAAGGATAAGATTTTTCATGGATATTCCATTAGATATAATCATTTCCCCATACTTTCAACTGATAAAGGCATCAACCATAGCAAGCTAAGGGTGGTCCAATATCACAGGGTGGCCACACATCATCGTTTTTGGTTGAATAACCATAAATTCAACAGGATACTCCCGCAATGTTAGGGTCGTAGTGACATCGTCTAATACACCAATAGGTAAGATTTTGGCTTTGTTTGCTAATTGTAAAATTGTTGGGGTAGGTCTAAGGAATCCAATTGTAAATATTCCATGGTTGGAACAGTCATGATGTTGATAGCGACACCTAAGTGAATTAACGTGTTTAGTATGGGAGTATTATTGATATACATAGTGACAATGGGGTTTCCTGGATCAATATATTTTATCGGTTTTTTCGACATAAGTTCAGATAATTGACCTACCAAATGGATAGTGGGTGGGTCCTTCTATTTTATACTAGGATTTTTGACACATAATTCCCTAATAGTATTGGTGTATATGGCTACATCTTTGATTTCCTGTAGTAAGGAAATCTTTACATGGACATTGCATAATTATGCCTCTAAGTCAAAATCTAGCTTAATTTGGATTCCCTATAACAATCCTCTTTGGATAAGGAGGATTTTTGGGAGCTTGTAGTGGATCGAGTTGTAAACATGGAAATGCTTGTGTTGGTTGGTTGTTTTCTTCTTCCGAAGAGTCATCATGGGTTTTTGGGTAGGAGTTTCCTCCTCTCCTTTTTCTTCCTTAATACTGATAGTGGGACTAGTTTTATTAAGGGCGTTTCCGGACCTAAGATGAATGTTGTTTATGGGAGTGATCATATAGGTCGGTAAAGTTTGCAACTCAGCCTAAAAATCGGGATGAGTCTTGTTATTGGGGTTAGGTAAAGGATGAGGTGGAACCAGTGTCTATAGAGGAGGAGGAAGTTGATTAGGGGATATTTTTAGTTGTGGGGGTTGGGCAATAACATTTGGGGAGGATTCTAACTAGGTGGAAAAAGATGAGGATTAAAACCAGCAAACAAATGTGATATGTTTCGAGGATATGGGGTATAGGTGGGGTAAGTAGGAATAGGAGTTGATTGTGGTGGGGTAATCCCATAGGGATTCCTTCTCCAACCTTGTGTTGGAAATCTTATTAATATTGAGAGGGGGGTGAATCAGTATTAAGCATGGTTTTAAATAATTTCCACTTCCATGAAATTCAAACACTACTTATATTATGTATTCACCATAAGCAATGTCATTCATTAACACATACATAAGACACATAACACAAATATTTAATGTGACAACCCAAACGAGATAAAACCACAAAATGATTTCTTATATAATAAAGATTAGATTCATAGGAAGCACCAACTTCCGAGATTCTTCGGCTCCAACCCCTAATTTATAGGCTTCAACTTGAAGGAAGCACCAACTCCCTCATTTACCAACACCAACTTAAAGGAGGCAGTGATCCCCTAATTTATATGTTCCAACCTAAAGGAAGCTCTAACTCCCTATTCCTTTCCCTGTCCTTCCACCCTGATCATATGACTGTAGAGGTTCTTCTTTCTATCTGTGCGCACTTTATACTTGCTACATTACTTTCCTTTGCATGCACCTGCTATATGATTTGTTCTACGCAAATGTTGTACATTATCATGAGTTCTTCTCTTACTACACAATTACTGCGTCAGTATAGAATATTGGTTCTCGCATATGCTTTTTCAATATACACGTTGTTCAACATATCGTTATGTTTCTGTGCATTTGCGTATTCGTCGAATTTTGTGCATCATCTTCTGTACTGCTCTTTTGTTTTTTTGCATCTGTCTCATATACTATATCATCATGTGCATCATTTTTTGTTATGCCATTCTATTCTTGCACACTCGGCTCTTTGCTAGATCATGTTGTTTAGGATCAACGATCCATTGATACCCCAATAATTCGAATCTTTCCAAATCAAAATATTATCTCTTGTTCATCTTCAAGCTTACTTTTCACTCACTAACTTGCTTCTTATTTATAGTCAATTTGTTTAAACAATGTGTCCACAAGTTGGACGATAACATCCCTTTTTCCTTTCTTCACAGTCAATATTACTCACTCATCTACCACTTGTATTGATATACGCAATTGAGGTATCATAACTTGTGGGTCATGCGCACACTCATTCCTTAGCATAGTGGGACTTGCACACTTGGGAACCACTACTTGTTGGGTCTTTCTCCCTTGAAGTACCATTTCTTGGTGGCTCTTGCACACTTTCAAGACTTGCATACATGTCCAACCACCTCTCACTTCCGAGACTCTTGTGCACTTCCAAGACTTTCATACATGTCCAACCACCTCTCACTCCTGAGACTCTTGTGCCCTTTCGAGCCTTGTCCAACCACCTATTTGACATTACCTTTGAAGTACCATGATTATATGGGAATTGCACACATAGTTTTATATACTTCTTCAAACTGGAACATGGATACTAAGTCCCCTTTGACATCAATTACAACCAAGGTTCAACACCTTGTTGCCAAGGTTTTGGTTGAAACTGCTATGGAGGATTTTTCTACCATTGGTTAGGAACACCCCACTAAGAATTGTTAGGATAAAATGAATTAAACTGTGAATATGAATCAAATTTCACACTTTGAGGCTTTGGTTTCCATGGCCTCTTTGGTGCAACACAACAAGAATATTTTATTGATTCACCTCCTCCCTTGTAAATAACTTGTAAATCTAGTAATGAGGGGTTTGGTGCAACAGAACAAGAAGCTTATATTGCTTCACCTCCTCCCTTGTAAATAACTTGTAAAGATGCTAATGAGGGAAAAATTTATGTAGCATTATTTTTTGTACAAATAAGACAAACTTTAATTTTATTTAGTGGACAACCCTTCAGTGGGTATTTTTTCCTACATTTAGAAAAGAAAATAGCTATAACTTCATCTTCTTTTGTTTGTCTCTTCTTAGCTTTAAATGAATCCATCTGACTGCTAAGAGTGCTTAAAATATCAATTTAAAATTTTCTAATAGATGTCCTATTTCTATTCTAGTTATTCCTACAACATGCTTACCTTTTGAAAAAATATCTCTTACACTTTTACCTACCTTAGCTCTACTCCCTGAGTATTTCTTGCATAATTCACAAATAGCCGCAAAAGGAATTTGAGACACGTCACATGAGCCCATAAGGTTAAGTACATCAATATATTCTTAAAGCACTCCTTTAAGAAAAATAGTTCTAAGAGAACCTTCATTGACGGTTCCATGTTTGGACTTATGAAGATTATATAGATACCTTTCCACATAAAATTCAGGACTTTCGTCCTCCTGTTGTTGCATTTTAAAAAGATTAGTTTTCATATCCCTAGTGCTACAGTACTCTTGATATTTCTTCAAAAATGTCTTTTTCATCCCTTCCCAAGAAATAATGGAGCTCTCACCTAACCCCATGAACCATCTAAGAGCTAAATCTTTTAGTGTCGTTGGAAATAATTTCAACTTTTTATCATCACTTACATAGTTATAGATTTGACACAAAATTTCGAATTCAAATAGGAATGCATCTGGATCTTCAATCATTAACCATGGAAATGAGACAAGACAAAAGGGGGTGTATTCTTCATGTTTAAGTTCTGGTTTAAATCTAAGATGGGAAACCCAAAAGTAACTTCATTATCAATATTATTTCTTGTGTTATTTTCTACATCATTTCTACTTGCATTTGAGCCTCTTTCCTCATCCCCCATGTTAAATGTAAAATCTAGAAAGTGCCAAAATGGGATGAAGAAGGGGGTTCTACAATTAGTCTTAAATTAATAAGATGAATATGCCCTCTTAATTCTTCCTTGATAGTTTCAGACTCAATTTGTGACACTATTGTCTCCCCCATGTCCTCTAAAAATTTAAGAATATCTCCAAGAATCACAAGTTGAATTTCTACAACTCCCAAAATTTCCTCTCCCCGTCCTTGATTAATAGTTGTTTCAAGATGTGAGTTTACTAGTTTAGGTAGACTAATCTCTGGCTCTCTTCTAGTCTGAATTATGTTTGTAATGGGTCTCTAAGGTAAGTTAGTAGTGGGATTCCTAGAACTATTTGAATATTTTTTGTATAAATTGTTTTTATCAGGAATTGTGATTTCTAATTTACCCCTAGGCCTACTCATAAGTAAATCACATAGTGATGGGGATTTGGAAGGACTCACCAAAGTGAATGTGTCTCTCTATCACACCATAGTATTTTGGTGAGGTCTCTAGTGTGTCTTACCATAACTCCTCCTCCTGTAAAGATTGTTAGAAAAAAAAACTAAAAACCTACTACCACTTACCTTTTACAACTCCCTGGAAACGACACCAAAAATGTTAGGCTATTTATTAATCTTTTATTTAATCAACCTTCATCATCTTATTTATCGATCGAAGTTTGTAAACTTTGAGTTGTAAAACAATATGTGCAGTAAACATTCTAAGTGCAACCTACTAATAACTGACCTAATATAATAAGACGTGTGATGAAATGCATGAATTAATGCCTAAAATTAATAATGAGATCAAGTACAAAAGTAAGAGCAGGAACTGGGACAAGAAAGTAGAAAGTTATGCTAGGAATCTTATGACATAAACAAAAACTCAAACAAATCCTAGTTAATGAAACACATTTTGGAACTCTACAATGCTAGGTGTTATCATGCCACTTTGTCTTGCTTGTGACATGACTTAAGTGTTTTGTAATGAATGTGTCACAAATCAAATTTTATTGTATAATATAATCATAAAAACAATGGACAATGGGATAATTAAGCATTACTGAACTTCAAATATATTATTCCTGTAGCGTCACGTCCAATTGGTTGTGATCGTAATTGTGTCCATACCTTTTTTCACAATTTTCATTATCATATGACCCCCTCGACAGGTCCACCAAGTTACATTTTCCTTGTTACCATGTCATGGTCGAGTCAAGTTATGGGGATTTGTTATCTTTTCATCTGGTCATTGTCATGTCAGTTACTCGGTACCATTGTGTTCATCTCATCACGTTGATCATGCTCAAATTTTGTTTTGCCGAAACCGTCACCGTTTGACCCTTTTGGCAGTCGATCAAAGTTTTGACAAGTTGGAGTAAATTGTGCCTTGTTAGTTAAAATCCACCATTTTTTGCATCCATTGATAAAATTTCCAATCAAGTCTATCATCAGGTTTCTCACTTTTTCTATGTCTAGAAATATCGATAATACCCCCTGGCATGCCTTTGTGCAAAGTAACCAATGTCCTCCAATTTAAAAAATAAATAAAGATTTTCTCTTTCCCTTTAAACTCTATATCTTTTTATAATCCCTTTTCCCTTAAATAATATTTTCCATTTTCCATTTTATTTTCTAATCTTTTAAAGAATAAATTTACCATTTAAAAAACAAACTTCCTTATTATAAAATTTAATTATAATCTAAAACATTTAAAAATAAAACTTATTAATAAGAGAATGGAATTTCCTTACTATCCATATTTTGGGAAAAGTATAGGGGAACAAGGTATGGAGGCCTCTTCCTATCCTCTAAATGGTAGGACCTTCTCCAGACCTTTAGAGTGATGGTGTTGCACGTTTGCTAGAGGTCATTAAACAAAAGCTTGAAAAAATCATGGGAAGCTACACCAACACTGTTTTAGTGGTTTCATCCCCTTTTTTTCATAGTTAATTCGTATTAATAATATATTTTAATATATAGGTATATATTAATTATATTTTATATATGATATTATAGTATGTTAATATATACTAACGTTACTATATAATTAATATGTTAAGCTTATATATAATATTAATTTATTATGTTTTTAATATATAAATATATTATAGTGAAACATTATATTATATATAATATAATAATATTAACAAATTTTAAAAAATCAAATTCATATTGCCAGACAAATATTTGGGATGACAAAAAACTAGGGGAAAAGAAAATTTGGTGGAGTTTTACTAAGGCCAAGTAGGTTCTTATGGAGTGTTCATACTTTCTTGGTTTTGTTTCAATTTGGACTTCTGCTGTCAGAAGTAGGGTTTGGTCCTTTACTAGTTGTCATTGAAATTTTTACTAGACCTATGAAGCACCACCACTTTAGGTGTAAGTCCAAAACCCATGGCATGATTTGAAATTATAGTGAACCCATCATTTCTGGTTGCATTTGCTCAACACGCTGAAGTAAATCAGGAGTATAGAGTAAATCAAGAGCACTCCTCAAGGGAACTACTTTATACCACAAGGTGTTGGTTGTGGAGCCAGATCTTCCAGTCTCATAGATCAAGTTGTATCATCCATGTACCTCAGCTTTATATGATATGAAAAAGGACTGTACACTCGTTTTTGGGTGGTTTTCGCCAACAGTTTATGGGCCCATGGTTTTGGGTAACTCGTGGTATTTTCCCATTGTATTTCCCCTTTATAAGAAAGACATTGCAATACGGATAGGGTTGATGTAGTAGGTATTATGCATTGTAAAGATCTCAGAGATCGTGAAGAGAGACTGTGAGACAGTGAAGAGGAAGTGCAGTGGATGTGCTGCAGGTTGTAACCCTTCACTTGTTGGATGGTATAATAATAAGGGCTAGCAATTTCAGTGTGGACGTAGCCCATCTTGGGTGAACCACGATATATTGGTGTCTCTCTTGTAATGTGTCTATGTGATTGTATTTGCATCTTGTTTATTGTTATTGCTCTACGATCCTATTTTTCTAACAATTGGTATCAGAGCCAAAGGTCTATTTGGTAGATAAACCCGCAGGAAACTAGGGTTTCTGGTTCGAATGGGAGCAATCGCGGAAGAAGGAAAGTTTAAGGTTGAGAATTTTAATAGCCAAAACTACCAGTTATGGAAGATGCAAATGGAGGACTATCTGTACCAGAAGGATCTATTCCTACCGTTGGGAGGAAGAGCAAAGCAGTCAGCGACTATGAAGGAAGAAGAATGGGAGGTTCTTGACAGAAAGGCACTGGGAACAATACAACTGTCCCTGGCTTTGTCGGTGGCTTTTAATATCTCAAAAGAAAAGACAACGGAGGGTTTGATGAGCGCATTGGGTAAGTTGTATGAAAAACCCTCGGCCTCCAACAAGGTATTTCTAATGAAGCATTTATTTAATATGAAGATGTATGAAGGTGGATCTGTTGCTGATCATTTAAATGAATTTAATACGGTTACAAATCAACTAAGTTCTGCAAGTGTGAACTTTGATGATGAGGTTAGGGCTCTTTTAATATTGTGTTCATTGCCAGAAAGCTGGAATGGCTTGGTCATGGATGTAAGTAACTCTGTCTCAGATTCAAACACCTTGATATTTGATGATGTTATTAGTGTTATTCTTAGCGAGGAAATGCGAAGAAAAAGCACATGTGAGACATCAGGTAATGCATTGACCATGGAGAGCAGGGGAAGACAAAGGGAGAAAGGAAAGAGCCAAGGTAATCGTGGCAAGTATAAAACGGGAAGATCCAAGTCCAGACTGGGAAATATAGAGTGTTGGAACTGTGGAAAGAAAGGACATCTGAATAAAGACTGCAGATCTCTAAAGAAGAAAGGAGATGGACAGCAGGAAACTACCCAGGAAGCAAATGTAGCAGGTGATGTGTTACAAGATGCTTTGATTCTTGCATTAGATAATACTAGTGATTATTGGGTAGTAGATTCAGGGGCTTCATGTCATGCTACACCCCATAGGAAATATTTTCATGATTATGTTCCAAGTGATTTTGGACATGTTTTATTGGGTGATGATGAGCCATGTAAAATTGTTGGAATGGGTAAGGTATGGATAAAATTTAAGAATGAAATTGAATGGATGCTAAAAGATGTTAGGCATATTCCTGCTATGAAAAGAAATATGATCTCAACAGGGCAGTTTGGAGATGGTGGTTGTCTATCTACATTTGGAGAAACATGGTGGAAGATCACTAAAGGATCAATGGTGATAGCAAAAGGAGACAGGGTAGGTACGTTGTATTTATGTCCTCATAATACTGACCATTCTATCTCTTTAGCTTCCATAGGAATAGATACAACGTTGAGGCATCATAGACTTGGCCACATGAGTGAGAAGGGGATGCAGATTCTCCACTCAAGGAAGTTGCTTCCAGATTTGAAGAAGGTAAGTTTGGAATTCTGTGAGAACTGTGTTTATGGAAAAAAGAAGTGAGTCAGATTTATCAGGGTTGGGAAGCAGAAGAAGAATGAAAAGTTAGAGCTTGTGTATACAGATGTATGGGGACCGACTCAGGTACAATATCTTGGTGTCTCTCATTATTATGTTACATTTATTGATGATGCAACTAGAAAAACTTGGGTTTATTGCATTAGACATAAATTTGATATGTTTGCTACTTTTAAGAAGTGGAATGCTTTGATTGAGAATGAGACAGGAAAAATGTTGAAGTGTCTCAGATCTAATAATGGAGGTGAGTACTGCGGCAAGGAGTTTGATAGTTACTGTTCATACCATGGGATTCGTAGAGAGAAGACAGTCCCAGGAACACCACAAGAAAATGGTGTGTCAGAAATGATGAATAGAACGATCATGGAGCGTGCAAGGTGTATGAGACTGCATGCAGGGTTTCCCTTACAGTTTTAGGCAGATGCTATAAATACTGTTGTTTATTTAATAAACAAAGGGCCTTCAAGTGCTTTGGATGGTGGTATTCCAGAGGAGGCATGGACAGGTAAAAAGGTAAACTACTCATTTCTGAGAACGTTTGGTTGTGAAGCATTTGTCCATATTGATAAAGAAAATAGAACAAAGCTTGAAGCTAAATCCAAGAAATGTACCTTTATTGGATATGGGGTTGATGATTTTGGTTATCGCTTATGGGATTATGAAAATAACAAAATCATTAGGAGTAGAGATGTGATATTCAATGAAAATTTCATGTATAAAGATCAGTTGCAGGGAAAGAAACATGAAAAAGAAAACACAGAGTACACAGTACTTGATGAAATTGAATAAAAATGAAGTTCCAAAGGTGTCAGAAAATCAAGAACAGCAACAAGTACCTGAAACTCCTGCAAGTGTAAGAAGATCTACTAGGTTAAGTAGACTCTCTAAACAATACTCTCCCTCAATATATTATTTATTGATGACTGGTGCTGGTGAATCAGAATGTTATGAAGAAGCAATGCAGGTGGAAACTAGAAAGAAGTGGGAGCAAGGCATGAATGAGGAGATGGACTCATTGGTAGGAAACTAGACTTGGGATTTGGTTCAGTTTCCTGCTGATAAAATAGCATTGCAGAACAAATGGATTTACAGGTTGAAGGAAGAAGAAGTAGGTAAGAAGCAGTACAAGGCCAGACTTGTTGTAAAGGGGTTTGCACAGAAGAAAGGTATAGATTTTGATGAAATATTTTCTCCTGTTGTTAAGATGACTTCAATTATGACCATTTTAAGTCTAGTGGTGGTAGAAGATTTACATCTTGAACAGTTAAATGTAAAAACAACTTTTCTCCACGGGATTTGGAGGAAGAGATATATATACAGAAGCCACAAGGGTATGAGGTCAAAGGGAAGGAGGATTTGGTATGCAGGTTGAAGAAGAGTTGGTATGGCTTGAAGCAAGCTCCAAGGCAGTGGTATTTAAATTTTGACAAGTTTATGACAGAACAAGGTTATAGTAGATGTCATTTTGACCACTGTGTTTATTTCAAAAGGATAGACAATGAAAGATATATTATCTTGTTATTGTATGTGGATGACATGCTTGTTGCAGGGTCTAACATGCAAGATATAAATGTGCTCAAAAGGAAGCTAGCTAATTCATTTGCGATGAAGGATTTGGGTGTTGCAAAGCAAATCCTTGGTATGAGAATAACAAGAGATAGGAAAAATCGCAAATTGACATTGTCTCGGGGTGAGTACATACAAAAGGTGTTGGAGAGGTTCAGAATACATAATACAAAACCAGTTAGTACGCCTTTGGCCATCCATTTCAATCTAAGTAAGGAAATGTGTCCAAAGACAGAGGAAGAGACAAATTACATGTCCAAGATTCCCTATTCATCAGTAGTTGGAAGCTTGATGTATGCCATGGTGTGCACAAGACCAAATATTGTACATGCAGTGGGAGTTGTGAGCAGATATATGAACAATTTAGGTAAAGAACATTGGAAGGTAGTACAGTGGATTCTCAGGTATTTGAGAGGTACTACCACTCAGGCATTATGTTTTGGAGGTTCAGACACTGTTCTACAGGGATATGCTGATGCAGATATGGCAGGTGATAAGGATAGCAGGAGGAGCACCACAGGGTATGTGTTTACTGTAGGTGGAACAACAGTAAGTTGGATTTCGAAACTGCAAAGGGTTGTTGCACTTTCAACAACGGAAGTAGAGTATGTGTTGTTATAGAGGCCAGTAAAGAGATGATTTGGTTGCAGAGGTTTATGGAGGAATTGGGTAAGAAGTAGAAGGATAGCAGGTTGTATAGTGACATTCAAAGTGCCATTCATCTTGCAAAGAACTCAACCTTCCATTCCAGGAATAAACATATATAGCTCAAGTATCATTTCATACGATCTATTCTGGAAGATGAGCTGTTGAAGTTGGAAAAGATACATACTAGCCAGAATCTTGCAGACATGTTCACAAAGGTAGTGACTAGAGAGAAACTGAGTTCCTACTCGGTTTCAGTTGGCCTTCTAGCGTGAAGGTGAAGATGAGAAATTTTCCAACTCCAAGATCCAGCAAGTACAACAGTGATGGAGTTGTTGTGATTAGTCTCCAAGTGGGAGATTGTTGGTTGTGGAGCCAGATCTTCCAGTCTCATAGATGAATTTCTCAGTCATGTACCCCAACTTTATATGATATGCAAAAGGACTGTACACACGTTCCCCAACCTTGGAACCCAAACAAGAGTAAATCAAGAGCACTCCTCAAGGGAACTAGTTTATACCACAAGGTGTTGGTTGTGGAGCCAAATCTTCCAGTCTCATAGATGAAGTTGTCTCAGCCATGTACCCCAGCTTTATATGATATGAAAAAGTACTGTACACTCGTTTTTGGGTTGTTTTTGCCAACAGTTTATGGGCCCATGGTTTTGGGTAACCCGTGGTATTTTCCCATTGTATTTCCCCTTTATAAGAAAGACATTTTAATACGTCTAGGGTTGATGTATTAGGTATTATGCATTGTAAAGATCTCTGAGATTGTGAAGAGAGACTGAGAGACAGTGAAGAGGAAGTGCAGTGTATGTGCTGCAAGTTGTATCCCTTCACTTGCTGGATGGTATAATAATAAGGCCTGGCAATTTCAATGTGGATGTAGACCATCTTGGGTGAACCACGATATATTGGTGTCTCTCTTGTAATGTGTCTGTGTGATTGTATTTGCATCTTGTTTATTGTTATTGCTCTGCAATCCTATTTTTCTAACACAAGGTATGCTCTTTCATTAAACCTTTTTATTGTCAGGAAATATCTGCATTCTTTTATTTTGGTTATGAGTTTAATATTCCTATGTTTGCTTCTGTTGAAAATGGACTTTCACAAGTACATAGCTATGAGCTTATAGTCATAAGAAGGAGATGGAAGTTGTGAGGGTTTAGACATGTAACATTTTCTATTGATGACTAGCTTGTTACTAGTCTGATTCCTCTGTTTTTGAGTTTGTTTAACCTTTACACTTTGTTTCCACAGTCGATAAAGGTATCATGGACCGTTGTATTTCAGCTAACTACAAAGACCACAGGATATTCTTCCTCAATTTATGAGTATAGGGTTCTCATTATAACCCTACTGAATATACTCCTTTCTATATGTATGAATAAATTGGAACAAGCCCTATTGAGGTCATACGCTTTCCCTCCCCTTTCATACAAGACGGATCTGGGCATTGCGAATCGAGAAAATATTATGAGAAAATTTTATGTTCTTTATATTTGAATGGAAATCCTTTATGGTCTACCCCTTCCAATAGGTTTCTCCTAATACATAATGGTAGGATTAGAGAAACCTGTTGGTTATGCTCCCTTGCTTATCTTCATTTCTCTTTGAAACATTCAAGTTCCCCATAGTAGCCTGGGTTTCTCCATTAAACCTCTCCCATTTGAATTTTCTCATTGTATCCCATTCATATTTTCTACCAACCTCACTCTAATATCCTTGGGAGAACTTTTGAGGATTTGGATTTTCTCCTCCTCAAATTTTCTCAAGGAATTTTAAACCCACAAATATTTTCTTCAAGATGGCATATGAAGATTATTCTATCCCAACATGCCCATAGGATATCCTGGCCTACTCCTCCTTCTTATTGCCGGTTTATTGATCATCTAAAATTTGTATGAAAGGGTTTTTCCATTGCCATATGTGTTAAGCATGAGTTGCATATACAATCATATCATCTTCCTCCTTGTTAGGGCACAAATTTTTAAGACATCCATACTTTCTACACTTTGTATATATGTTGGATTGTCTATATTAAGCATCGTCACCTCTATCTCATATTGTTTGGGAGGGCCTCTTCTAAATCGAACTCCAAGTTTTTTGCGATTTTTAAATTTTCCATCTTATTTATTCTTGTTTCTTTCTTATATATTTTATATATTTGAGATCATATTGATTTTAATATTTTTCCATCTTATATATTTTAGCTCATATTGATTTTAATATTTTTCCCTCCAAATAGCACTCATGACTCAATCCCGGGTTCCACGTTGCCTAAAAGTTAATCGCCGAGAACTCATAGAGTGCCTGGAGATGTCTCAGATTTGAATTTTGAAAGCAGAGTTGTTCTTTTTGGTATTATGTGGGCCAATTACATTTGGCATATGGCCAGGATTCCGACTCTGGTGGTCTAGTTTGCCGATTCAATTATGTCTTGCAAGGCCACATGAATCTAAAGTGTACTAGAAAGGAAACGCCCTGGACTTGACCCAAGGTTTAGATTATCAGTCGATGCAGAGAAAGGTTCCATGGGCAGAGGTGTAAATGCTAGAGTGGCTATTGACAAGGAACCTTCTCCACGCCGTGCAGCCATTGAAAAATCCCAAGCAGAACTCAGCTAGCAAACATTTGATTCTTGCACCATCCTTAGATCCTTAGAACTTAGAATGTTTTGGTAAGAATTTGGCGATCTTGTTACTTATCTGGGTGAGTTATAATTATTGACTCAGGTAGGAAGTCGTTGTCCGAGAATATCAGAGAAGGGAGCTAGAATTTATGGAGAAGGTAATAAAGACAAGTATTTATCCATGTTGACTTCTACAATGCATGCACAGTTACCAGAATATTTTCAATAGTTATGATATTCATTGATTCTACAGTGGATTATTTTATTTACCTATGCAGGGTGGAAATCCCTTAGATTTTACACTCAGTGACACTTCTGCTATTGGTATTTGAGAAGAACCTGCAACAATTAGTTGATGAATACATGATATATCAGATCACAGAATATTTTTATTGATCGCAGGCCACTTCGAGGGGGCAACCTCCTTTTAGAAAGCTCAATACAAAATAACTTCACGATGCCTTCATAGGCCTCAACACACACTTATATACTAAGTCTAGGCGCCAATACTATGGGTCAAAACCATGGGCCAATACAAACTATGGATCAACAATACTACCGGTGACTTACAAAGCATATGCGCCAAACAACAATAACACAAACTATGGATCAACAATTACTACGGGACGACTTACAAAGCATATGTGTCCAACAACAATATACTAACAAAGTAAAGACATGGGTTACTAACATCCCCTCCCTCTTCGAAAAAGCTTTGTCCTCAAAGCTTTAGATGTGGGAATTGTTGTTGAATCTGAAGGAGTGGTTCCCATGTAGCATCCTTTGGTTGCATGTCGTGCCACTGAATTAAGACCTCTATGATAAAGTGAGAGAGAAGCTGGCAAGTGCGCTTATTGAGGACGGCCTCCAGCTCCAAAAGGATGGATCCTTCATTATCCAGTTCGGGTAAAATAGTTTGTCCTCTGATGTTGGTGCCAAGAACTTTCTTTAGACAAGAGACATGAAATACTGGATGAATGCGGGAAGAAGGAGGAAGTTCCAATTTATAAGAAACAGACCCAATCTTCTGAAGAATCCGATATGGCCCATACCTACATGGATTTGAATATATATTTCTATGGATTTCATTGAAGGGCTCCCTAAATCTGGCGGGAAGACAGTGATTTTGGTTGTGGTTGATCACCTCTCCAAATATAGTCATTTTTGTGCTCTCAGCCATCCCTATACAGCCTCCTTAGTCGCTCAAATTTTCCTGGACCAGATATTTTGTCTTCATGGTATCCCTTCTTCCATTGTTTCGGATCGTGATGTGACTTTCACCAGTCATTTTTGGACAGAACTATTTCGCCACACTGGCACCAAACTGAAGATGAGTTCAGGGTATCACCCACAAACAGATGGTCAGACTAAAATTATCAATAAATGCTTGGAAACTTATCTTCGTTGCTTCACCTATGAACAACAACATCAGTGGGAAAAGTGGCTCCCTCTCGCAGAATGGTGGTACAATACCTCTTACCACACTGCCTCTAAAATGACCCCATATGAAGTAGTCTATGGTCAGGCACCGCCAGTTCTTCTTCCATACACCCCCAGCAGTTCACCAGTTCAGGCAGTTGACACAGTCCTTCGAAACTGCTCTGATACATGGACAAAGTAAAGACATGGGTTCCTAACAGTATTCATTTTCTCTCCCCAACGGATCCACTGGCTGAGAAACCTTTTACAAGGTTTATATCCATGATCACAAACATACTTTATTTTTTTCATGTGTTATTATTCTCTACAGTTATTTTAATGCTCTTGACTAGTTATTATAGGAGATCCATCTCTCCAAAGCTCCAAACATATGTTGATGATGCCAAAGGTTGAGAGTCTTTTTAATGATGTCTTGACAGTGAAGCTAAAGGAAGATTCGGTATAAATGCCTTGCCAAATGGAAAGTATGGAGAAGATTGTGGAAGGGTTGGGTATTTTTAGGGCAGGGAATCAAACCCAAGAGGTAGTCTACTACTCTTGGAAGGGGATGTTGAAACATTAGCGAGTGAATGCAGTCAAATGGGACAGGGACCACAGGTGGATGGAAATCAAGTTGATCCTCATAGAATATCAGAGGATTCCAATGTTGGCCGTATAGGAATGAAAAATCAGGCTTATGCAAGAAGAAACAGGTCGAGATCAACAAATTTCAATGCACACACATCTTTAAGAGATACATATAAATTTGGAATTGTGGATGGATCCTCAACTGTTTCTATAGGTATGAAAGGGATGGTAGATGTCAAAGAGGCAAAGGCAAATACACTTGCTGACAGGAATCGTAATATTTCATTAATAAGCATTGCAAAGGCCATATCCATTTATAGAACTGGAATTCCAAAAACATCTTCATGCAAAGAACATTTGGGATCCGATTCTAGTGAATTGCACAGGAAGGAAGGCTTTGAAGATTTGGGGAAGACCAATGTTGAAGAAAACTTCTCTTTCATCAAGGATGATGTAAAATTCGAGGAAACTCAAAAGCAAGAATATCATGCAGAGGACCCTATTGTGACTTCAAGGATATTAGAAGTAGCAATGGCAACTGAGAATGTGGACAACCAAACTTTGAGCCTAGTTGATGGTAGTGTGGCTGCAGATAAATCTAAAGGGACTGTGGAAAAGGAACATGACCATATTTTGAATGATGGGTTTTCTGGTGGCAGAAATGAAGGCAAGAAATCATCACTTGTTGAGCCCAAAGACAGTAACCCAAGTTCTCACAATATAAGAGATTCTGTTGGCAATTTAATTGTTTCAAATGCCAATTCAGCTGGTGTGAAGGACATACATAGCATAGATGAAAGCTTTAAAATTTTGAGGAAATCAATCTCTGACCAAACACCAGGAATCACAAACTTGGATACTAAGAAAGAAATAATAGCAACGGGCAGTGCCCATTTGTATGGTTGCAAGAGGTAAGATTCAATTCCCAAAGAGAAAATCTTGGTGGCCATTGATGTCAAGGTCAATATCGAGCACACTTTGCTTGGAAAGTGATTGGTTATGCAAGATGAAGGGGAAATTATTACTGGTGGTCATGATGTGAGAGTAAAGGATGTATCAGCTTCAACTCAGGAACAAAAGATTGACAGTCAATCAAGTGGAATTAATACTTCGCAGAAAGGAGCTGCACTCTCTGTGGTGAGTGTTTCCGGATCATTTGGTTCTCCAAGTAGTAAAACTTCATGAGTTAGTATTCCTTTAGAGAAGGATACAGTTATTGTAGAGGTTGAACGACATATGGCGAATCTCTCCACAGCTGCAAAGAAGGCTCATGAGGATATCCTTCTGGAAGAGGCTGAAGCAAAGAAGGTAGGTAGGGAGCCAATGCTTTTTACTGCAACCCACACCTAACTCTGAGCATACTGCACAAATTGGGAGTAGCTACAAAAATTTTCAAACTCTGATTTCAAATGCTTCAAGAAGTAAAGAAAAGTGGCCAGAAAGCGAATTTCAGAAGGTATTGAGAGATTTATGATATGCCATTTTTGTGTTAATGTGGATAATGTATCTATTTGTGAATTTAAATTTGAGTTATTTTGCGAGTGGTATTTTTCTTGTTTATCAATCCAAATATGCTCTTGCAGAGAGCATGACAAGAAAGTTTGCATTTTGGGGATCACTTCACTCTTATCACTTCCTTCTGAACTTTTACCTGAAGAATCCCTATGCCAAATATTCAGGGTTGTACTTGATCTGCTTGTTGCATATAAGGACCAATTTGCTGGTAACAATTCAACCGATAGAGATCTTATTTCTCCGTACATATGCTTGTATATTTTAACTTAGCATCCACTATGAATTAAAGTGTGTTTTATTTGTCAAGCACATGCTAATTATTTTTTTGTCACATCATGCAAAATCCTGTAGTAGCTGTGCTATGGCAGTTTTTGTAACTTAATGTTTTTGGCTCTTGAACATTTTAGAAGCGACAAAGAATAATGAAGATGAAGATGATGACATGGATGGCTGGAAGACTGATGATGAGGAGGAGGAAGAAGATGATTCAGATAAGGAAATGGGAGTTGATACTAAAGATGGGGGTGAAGCTGATAGTTAGAGGCTTCACAGGATAGTAGCCCAGGTGCTTTAACATTTAATAGAGTTAAGTTTCTTGAGAAGGAAAAATTGTTTGGCAAGTGCTTAGTCTCTGGTGTTGTATTTGGCTCAAGTGTTGTGAAGTTCTTAAAGAAGTTCGATGCAAATGCTGAATTTTCAGGCCAATTCTTTCCAGGCACATGCAGATGATGAAGATGATGATTCTGATGATGATTGCAGTGATGATGAAGAGTTCCAGTCTTCGATTGACAATGTGTATACTTTTGTGTTCTTCACTGATACCATGAAAGGTTTGGCACCTTCTGTATCTTAACATTTGGAAACAATTTAGAGTGCTTCTATATGAAAATTTGCTGCTCCTATTTTGTTCTATTTATAAGGCAAGAAAATTCATCCATTGTTGGATGGGTTTAGACATTAAGTATACCTTTAGTTACTGATATTATATTGCATTTCATGGTTCTGCCATCAGTCATGTCTATTTCAGATCCAAGAAGGTTTCAGAATCTAACCTAGTCAATGGACTTCCACTACCAAGTTGTTACAAATGTTGTAGCACATCATGCTGAAGAGAGGAGGGTGGATTGGATTGAAAAGGAAAAGGCAGAAAAAGCTGCAAGTTGTGTGGTGCCACAACAATAGTTCTGTAAAATTGCAAAGTTTTGTTTCTTGTCGATCAATTTATTATTCATCAAATTTTATTGCCGGGTTTTAGAATAAATATACCAAGGCAATTTAGTCTCATTTTGTGATGGAAGCAGCATCCCTTGTATACGTCCAGAGTTTTCGAGTGTCTTCATGTATCATGTAATGTGAGTCGATTGTTCTCGATACTACCTATGTTGAATTGTCTTTGTTAGTTAAAATGTGGTAACTTTTTTAAAGTTTTGCTTGGATGTATAGATGCCTGAAGGCCACATGTTGAGTAGAAATTTTGTTTTGACATTCATGTACTAGATTCAAAATCAACCATGGAAGGATTTCCCCATATTACCTGCGTAAATTGCTGAATACAAATGTAAGTAGAAATTCTTTTATCTATTTAATTAGATTTCTGGGTGGTTGTCTCTAAATCTGCAGGAAGATGTAGAGGTCAGCGAAGTCGAATATCCTAGGAATCCATGAATGTAGAACTTATAAGATTGGTAATGTTATCTAGGTCTACCTAGATTTAGTCCATATTTTCCATGGAAAGGTTAGATGAATGTCCTAGCCTCATTTCCGCCTTTAAACCAAAATCCTAAAGCCTCACAAAACCCCAATCCAAGCATGCTATGATATTATGTCACAAGAAGAAATCATATAGTTGATACCTTACATGTGTCATGAGAATCCATTGGCAGAAACATAAATGTGAGCATCCAAATCCATCATCTATATTTTACCCCACTGAAAATGTGATGATCACAAGTGGATGCCCATGCAATTTTGGGGGGAAACACAGGATTTTCTTAATAATTGTAAAACAACCTTGTAGTAGGATAATATATAGATAGTTATTACATTTTACAGATACCTTAAACATAGTAAACTCGATTATACAACGTATTAGCTCGAGCTCCAAATTTGGTGGCTATGATTCAGTTTGTTATGGTCAACGTTTCTCAACAAGGTATTATATCACTGTTTGAATATGAGTTTCTTGATATTTAATATTTATCTTCTGAATAAATTTATTAATCTCTAATCCACTAAATGGTTTTCCAGGGATATCTTGAAATGGTGCAAACAGATACTGGAATTGAACTTAAAATTTGATAGTGATTTGCTGTCAATCTATGCACGTGAGCATATTTTTAATGAGGTAACTTGGAGTTTTTGTCCCTTGCATTTTGGGTTAAATAATTGCCAAGTTGGATGAATCCTGACATTCTTCTCACCAATTATTTTTGAATGACTTTCATATTTTTTCCCCATTATTATGGTATAATCCCACTTCCTGAGGAGATTATTACTATACTTCTCACCCCTCAGGCAAGCATACTACATAGAGGGTTTGCTAAGAAAAAAAGCCGCAACCAAGTCACGAGTGGCTGCCAATTTGGCTCAAACCGGTGTGCTACTCCTAACAAGAACTCCTGGATTCCTGACTGTTTTATATATTGTCTTTGACTGTACATGCAGTAGACATCTTTGTTGCTTCAGTTGCTTGCAGTGATAGTAGACATTTTGTTATGAGAAATATTGCATAAATTTGGAGTATATCTCAGTCACAAGTAGAATATTGGGATCAGCTACATAAGCACCAGATTCAGGTTTTCTCTCTATAAACTATGATCTTGAGTTGGTGCATGCTAACCACAGGAGGGTATCCCTAGTCAAATTATTCAAATACACAAACAAATATACGAAATCAAAACTTGACAACCCTGAAAGATTTATCAATTATGCCTGAGTGACAGGTGGCGATTTGGGCAATGGAGAAAATGGAATAGCCAAGGATTAATAAGGCAATTTCAAATTTGACCTTGCTAATTAAAAGATCATAACTTTTGAATATGTATGATTAAATCATATAAAACATTATTATTTGAATGAATTTTACATAAATAGGGAAACCTTTCTTCCATTAATCAAAGATGTCAAAGTACATAGTTCTTATGCAATTTCAAATCAAGTTTTCCCCAAGGAACCAGAGGGGATTTAGTTTAAGTGTCACTACTCTAGACTTTGTTGACCTATGATGATGATGTTTAACAATAGCATTTAGATTCAGAAATTGAATGCAGAAATAAGATAAGAGAAAGCTTGAAGAATATGCAGGACATTGAACACCAATAGATTGAACTGCTTCCTTGCTCTACTTTTTATCCAAAGTTTGTTTTGCTCCAAATTTTACATGAAAGATGAATTGCTTTTTCCAAAATGTCAGCATTTAAAATATTAGTACTTTGCTTTCCTAACAATATAAATCTTCATTCAATAATAGCGGCAATATGTTTTCTTGAAAACATGCAAAATGCTTTTATGAAAATAGGATACTTAATTTAGAATAAGCAGAAAAAACACCCTCTCCAAAATTTGAAGCATGCCTTTTTAAAGATAACACCCTCTATATATAGAAACATGCTTTACTAAAGATAGCACCCTGCCAGTGAAAAATAGCATAGCATATGACAACCATTCAAAAGCTTTCAAATGGGTGTGCCCTCCTGTTGCCAGCTAAGTTGTACTTAGATGGACTATCAAGCGAGCGGGCAAAGTTGAACATTTCAATGTTCTTTTTTCGATGATTTGATATCCATCTGGCCTTTTAAAGGGCCCCCGTTTTAACTTTTTTCCACATGTCCATGGCCCTGCGGGGTTTGTAATAAAACGTACTAGCATGGTGTTTTGTAAAAGACTTGGTTCCCTAGGACTTTTTGGCTAAGTCAGTTATTCCAAGGAGTTTTTTCGCCTATTTATTATGTCTTGCATTAGTGCATAACATAATTTTTGGGTTTTTCTCCTGCTCCTCCAAAGCTAGAATGCTTGGGGAGGCTGACGGGCCTTAGGGGGTTGTTAAAGTCTATGGGTCAATGTATATGAACATGCTAAACGTTATTTTTGAGTCATATGGACATGTGCTAAGTCCCCCTAGGTTGTTTTTTAAATTTTCGGCGAAGTTTATTTTTTCCGTAAATTGAGCCATTTTTTTTAATGGTTCAATTAAAAAAAAAATTAATTGGCCTTGAAGTGGCGTCTGGAGGTCTTTGCTGCCTTAGGGGTGCTTGTTTTCTAACTCAGAGCACCCCCTTAACTCCTAAACCCACTTTTCCTAATGTTTGGGTGCTTAAATTTTTACCTATGGCCAAAAAACCCAAAAAAGTCATGAAAAAATAAAAAAGGTGAAAAATTTACTCATAAAAATATTAAATTTTGGGAGTGATTTATGGACTGATTTTTTCAGCTATGTTTTAGGAGTTGTAAGAGCTGATTTTGGAAAGATTCCGGAAAGCTATATTAGTGGGATTACTTTCCCATTTGAGGGGGGCATATTTCCCAAAATTGGGCCCCTTCAATCATAGAATTTCCAGCTATGTTTATGGGCTGTCACATGGCTGATTTTTAGCTGATTTGGGGTTGATTTTGGCAGCCCATTACATGGGAGTGGGCAGCCCCATTTTCTCCACGAGTTATGCCACTTATTCCACCCATTTCTCTCCATCTTTGGTTATTTAAGCATGGCTGCCCACTCCATTTTCTCTAGTTGGAGTTTGGGAGTTAGAGCTAGCACTTGTAATTCGATTTTGTACTTGTCATTTTGCTTAATGAATAAAGAGACTTTGGAGGTCAAGCTTGGTGTAGTGCTTTTGATGAGTGGGTGAATGTCATGGTTTTCATTGAGGTAACATGTATTTGAGCTACTTGTTTTCTTTTGCATCTAAATCTAGCTTTGGGAAGGATCAGTATTGATTTATAAGGAGGATTAGATAATTTTTTTATTATTTAGTCTTTTATCTATGCAAGTGTAGAGATCTGATTTAAATGTGTCATTTGTTTATGAGCATTTCCTTTTGATTTCTCATATGTATATTTCTAGATTTGATCATTTGGTTTCAAGTTGATGTGATTTGCAGGTTATTTCAAGTGGATGAGTGGAGGATCTTGTTTGTTTTCTTTACTTTTCTAACATCTTTTTGCAGACGTAGCCCCTCAGTTCTCCACCAAGAAGGCTCTAAGGCTTCTTCAAGGAAAAAATTGATAAATTGATAAAAACTCTCCATATATCCTTCTCTTCTACTTCATACTTTCACCTTGGTTACTGGTTACTTTTTGAAAGAGTAATAGTGGTTTGCAATCTGAACTTTACATTCTGATTTATTACTCAACTTGTAAAAAATTGTCAAATCTTTAAAAGTTTTGATGAGTAGTGTTAGATCTGATTTGAAAGTTCATTTGGCTGATTTAAAGATCTGATAATTTTCAGCCCTTAAAAGCTTGCAAAGATCCCAAGTAACAAGGCCCAAATGCTTGTTTTACTTGGTTAAATTCCGTCATTTTAACTAGTTTTTACACTTAGTATTTTCTGGGTTTTTTAGGAGGTGTTTCAAAGACACTCTTAAAGTGTTTTTGGGCATCTTTACTGATCTATTGCTTGCTGGTTTGCAGCATTTAAAGAGCAGGTAGAGAGAATTGTTGTCCAATTTTCGAGGATCCAGGCCATCCGGAGCATCTGGTTCGAAAATTTCCTGAACCAGTCACTTTTCTCTTCTATTTTGTAAGCCACTAAGTCGATTTAAGACTAGGGCATTTCTATCATATTGTAACTAAAGCATCAAACAAGAGCAAGTGGGCTAACCAAGCGCCCACACCCCATCCCCCCAGGGGGGGAAACTGTGTTGACTCAAATTTCGTGGTTTGCATTTTTTTAGTTTAGATTTCTTTTTCTGCAATCAATAAAATCAAACTAGGATTAAAATCAACCTTGTTGGTCCGTTCCACTGGCGAGCCACAAGTTCACTCAAAATGTAGTTTTATCATTTTTTATTTTTTACAAACTCAAACACCCCCCTTGCTTTCCCGAAGTAGGGTTTCTATGCAAGGGCTTGCCCGAGTACGTGCCTGAAAAGAGACTCTTGGGGTTTTAAAAAAAAAAGATAAAATTTGGTTCATAAAATTTTTCTAAAAAATACCAAGATCTTCTCCCGTATGCTCTGTGGTCGACTTGCAGCTCAGTCTGATCCAGTTGGTACACATCAGAAAGGGGGAGATGACTAGTAATAGGATTTAACACTGCCCTGAATAAAAAAACCTTTATGTGAAAATCCGACACATCACGAACATTTTGTTGTTGTGGGGAAATTTCTCAGAAGGCTTGGGACAAAACTAAGTAGTGACCTCTTGGAAACCGTTAGGCTTGCCCTCGTTGGTACAGCATCTGAACACCTCCTTGAGACTCCGATTCAGCCCAAGCTTGAGAGGGAAGCCACACATCAAAATTTCAGACATGTTCCTCCGTACCTTGCGTATATTGGGAACCCACCTGCCATAGTAAAAAGATCACTTCCACATTAATCTTAAAATACACCAAGAACACTAGCACAACATTTACTTTTCTGCTCATGCATCTATTTCGACTCCATTATAAGGCACTGGTCTATATTATTATTTCATGTTATTGACAAATGTTGCGAATGAATGATGATAATAGTGAATGGCAGCAAATGATGTATTGATGAATGATTGTTTTGCTTTAGATAAGTATATGTTGCTTTTATCTTGGTTATCAAAAAATATTTTTTCTAACTCCTAGATTAGATACCTTAGTTTTTTATTTTTTAGGGTCCACCCCCCTTGGCTTCGCTAGGAAATCCTAGAAGGAGGAGTCGAGTCCCAAGTGATAGCACTTGACTCTGACTTGCCCCCAAGGCCACACCAGCAGCTTGAAGACTTCTGCTACGTTTTCCCCAGGTGTGGAACCAGGCGGCAACACCTCCTTTGCTAAGAATAGCAGAAGATACCCATGAAAACATTTCTTGCAAAAGTGCTCCCTCCTTAGCTAAGAATAGCAAAAGATACCCATGAAAATAGTTCTCACATAAGTGTGTTGTCCTGCTTGTTAAACATTTCATGAAGTTAGGAGAAAATGAGCTTGCTATGCAGATAAATCTCCTGAAAAACAATGCCTTTGTGTTGCTTTGTTTGTTTAACTGTGTCATATTGTAGCATTCAGAAAATCTATTTCCTTTATGTTTATTGAATTATTGTTCTTATGTTCATTTCTCTTTTAGATTTTCCTACATAAATGGGAGCTACATTTCATATTTCAAGGTGATTGCTTTCCATGTTTTCACAGATTATAGATTCAGGAAATTAAATAGTGCATGGGATAGAAAGTTGGTGCACCTATACAAATATCATATTTGGCTGGCAAACCTCTCTTCGAATATGAAATGCTGCTATAGCGCCCCTTTTATTAAAATGTCAACAATATGCTAGACAGGTGGGATGCAAGGGAAGTAATATGCCATATTAAATTTGATAAGTTCCCTTCATGGTAACCCTCCTTTTGAAGCTACAAAATTCAGTCGTTCAATAAGGGGATGGACTTTAACTGTACCTTTTTTACAGCTATTATGTTCTCTAATTGGTGGTCTAGTTTTCCAATTCAATTATGTCTTGCAAGGCCACGGGAATCTAAAGTGTACTAGAAAGGAAACACCCTGGATTTGACCCAGGGTTTAATTTATCAGTCGATGTAGAGCAAGGTTCCATGGGAAGAGGTGTGAATGTTGGAGTGGTTATTGAAAAGGAACCTTCCCCACGCCGTGCAGCCATTGAAAAATCCCAAGCAGAACTCAGGTAGCAATCATTTGATTCTTGCACCATCCTTAGAACTTAGAATGTTTTGGTAAGAATTTGGTAATCTTGTTACTTATCTGGGTGAGTTATAATTATTGACTCAGGAAGGAAGTCGTTGTCCGAGAATATCAGAGAAGGGAGATGGAATTTCTGGAGAAGGTAATAAAGACAAGTATTTATCCATGTTGACTTCTACAATGCATGCACAGTTACCAGAATATTTTCAATAGTTATGATATTCATTGATTCTATAGTGGATTATTTTATTTACCTATGCAGGGTGGCAATCCCCTAGATTTTACACTAAGTGACACTTCTTATATTCGTATTCATTTTCTCTCCCCAACGGATCCATTGGCTGAGCATATTTTTACAAGGTTTATATCCATGATCACAAACATAGTTTATTTTTTTCATGTGTTATTATTCCCTACAGTTATTTTAATGCTATTTACTAGTTATTATAGGAGATCCATCTCTCCAAAGTTCCAAACATATGTTGATGATGCCAAAGGTTGGGAGTCTTTTTAATGATGTCTTGACAGTGAAGCTAAAGGTAGATTTGGTATAACTTCCTTGCCAAATGGAAAGTAGGGAGAATATTGTAGAAGGGTTGGGTCTTTTTTGGGCAAGGGATCAAACCTAGGACGTAGTCTGCTACTCTTGGCATGGGATGTTGAAACATTAGGGAGTGAATGCATTCAAATGGGACAGGGACAACAGGTGGATGGAAATCAGGTTGATCCTCATAGAATATCAGAGGATTCCAATGTTGGTCGTATAGGAATGGAAAATCACGCTTATGCAAGAAGAAACAAGTCGAGATCAACGAATTTCAATGCACACGCATCTTTAAGAGATACATATAAATTTGGAACTGTGGATGGATCCTCAACTGTTTCTATAGGTATGCAAGGGCTGGTAGATGTCAAAGAGGCAGAGGGAGATACACTTGTTGACAAGAATCGTAATATTTCATTAATAAGCATAGCAAAGGCCATATACCTTTATAGAACTGGAATGCCAAAAAAATCTTCGTGCAAAGAACATTTGGGATATGATTCTGATGAGTTGCATGGGCAAGAAGGATTTCAAGATTTGGGGAATACCAATGTTGAAGAAAACTGCTCTTTCATCAAGGATGATGTAAAATTCGAGGAAACTCAAAAGCAAGAATATCATGCAGAGGACCCTGTTGTGACTTCAAGGATATTAGAAGCAGCAATGGCAACTGCAAATATGGACAACCAAACTTTGAGCCTGGTTGATGGTAGTGTGGTTGCAGATAAATCTAAAGGGACTGTGGAAAAGGAACACGACCATATTCTGAATGATGGGTGTTTTGGTTGCAGAAATGAAGGAGAGAAATCATCACTTGTTGAGCCCAAAGACAATAACCCAAGTTCTCACAATACAATATCTTTTGTTGGCAATTTAATTGTTTCAAATGCCAATTCAGCTGGTGTGAAGGACATACATAGCGTAGATGAAAGCTTTAACATTTTGAGGAAATCAATCTTTGACCAAACACCAGGAAGCAAAAAATTGGATACTAAGAAAGAAATAACATCAACGGGAAGTTCCCATTTGTATGGTTGCAAGAGGGAAGATTCAATTCCCAAAGAGAAAATCTTGGTGGCCATTGATGTCAAGGTCAAGATCGAGCACGCTTTTCCTAGAAAATGAGTGGTTATGCAAGCTGAAGGGGAAATGATTACTGGTGTTCATGATGTGAGAGTAAAGGATGTATCAACTTCAACTCATGAGTAAAATATTGGCAATCAATCAAGTGGAATTAATACTTCGCAGAAAGGAGTTGCACTCTTGGTGGTGAGTGTTTCCAGCTCATTTGGTTCTCCAAGTAGTAAAACTTCAGGAGTTAGTATTCCTTTAGAGAAGGATACAGTTGTTGTATAGGCTAAATGAAATAGGGAGAAACTCTCAGCAGCTACAAAGAAGGCTCATGAGGATATCAATCTGGAAGAGGCTGAAGCAAAGAAGGTAGGTAGGGAGCCATATGAAAAAGTTGTTCAAAATTTACAACATCTTTACTATTTCATCTTCCTGGGACAAGTATTGTCTTTATGACTTTATTCATATTATCTATCTACCAGTTACTGTGATTAAACTATGCTTTGTTGACAACATGCAGGATGTACTGAAGCAGAATGCAGATCTATATATTATCAACTACCTTTAACATATATATATGAAGCTATTTTAAGTTGATATTAACATTTATTTTGTAGGGGATGTAAAGCAACAAGATTTCAATTTAATGAACTACTAATCTTTATTGTGAATGTTGTTTTTTCTAATTTTACCATTATGCTTTATACAATGAAAAAGTATATAACACATGTAGTGCTTGTTGTATATGTCCTTTCTTATTCTTTGATAAGAATAAGAGGCCATTCTCTCAACTTGTTTACAAGTTCATACATAACAAGTTTGTTGGTGGCGTAAGATTTGGTACTAAAAATTATATAAGAATTCTCTTTATCTGCACTTATGATTTTTTTTTAAATGTGTTTTTCAATTTGGTGATGTCAACTCTGCAAAATGATCCTGCATGGACCTCCCTGAGAAGAGCAAGAGAAATTGAAAACATGCATAACACAAATGCTTGCAAGCTGGATTTTAAATTAAGCAAAGCACAATCTAGAATGGCAGAGTTGGAGTGGTATAAAGAGCTTTGTGAGAAGGAATACATTTATGATTCCTTCAAGAAAAAATATGGATATTAAGATTCCTTCAAACAATTAAATGAAAAGAGGGATATCAATGCAAATTTGCGTAGGGAAAAGCTGGCCGCGTTTTGGGATGAGATTATTAAAATGTGGGAGAAACATGAGTTTCCAAGTGATTTAGAATACCCAATAAAGTGGACATATGCTGGTAATACATATAGCAGACTAGTAGAGCCTCTGGATATTGCACACTATTATCGTACCTCAAAGGGCAAGGGAAGCTATCTTTATGATGGAAGACCCACTCGTCATAATGTTATTTAGAAATGGTCTAAAGAGATTGTAAATACTCACACATACTACTAAATCAAGCATAAGGGGTGTCACAATTGTCCACAATTAATATTAATATTTCAGATGAGCTATGAGGATTACAATTTCTAATGAAGCCAATCTTCTAGGTAACGTGGCATTGGTCCCTATTAGATAAAGAACTAGTTCTCACATCTGGGGTCCCTAGGGAAGATGATCAAGTTGGCCTTTTCGAACAACTTGACAAAACTGCCTTCTTGTATCATCAAGCCATTTCCCATTAATACATTATGAATCTACTTATTTTCAACATTTATGTTATAAAAAGTGTAAAAATTAAAGTGCTCTTATAGAATAATATTTTGGAGGTCATAGTTCCACACCGTTAGGGGTATGATTGCTTGCTTGTTTAGATTGGTGTCTTCTATTACTCTAGAAGTATTCAAATACCAAAGGGAAAACGATGTGGATTTGTCCAGTTTAGTAACATGTATTGCTTATTAATATTTGAGTCTTTATTGCAAGCTTTCTTATTTAGTATATTTTGTTATCTCAGGAAACAATGCAAAGAATTTGAATGTAGCATTTCACTCTTCCTTTTTTGAACATGCATAAACTTTCCACTGTAACCTTCATGTAGCATCTGGAATTGTTGAAAGCACTGTTCAAATTTCAAGTTGGTTATGTGTATTGAATTAAAATGTATATGAAAAAGTTGGAAACTTCTTATATTTTAATTTTATATTTCAGGGTTTTAGACTGAAAGCAATACCAAGGTATCTGTTATATTCAATTATGCTAGACTGAGAAGAATATTAAGTTCCCAGGTGTTTTGCAGCATTCTTTAATTCAATATTAACTGATACCTTGTCTCTTCATGTTTGCAGTGTTGAATTTTCAAAGGATGGAAAATCTCAAGTCTCAAATCATAGATTCAGAAGATGGATTCTACATAGGAATATGCAAGGACTTCAAGGAAAACATGACACATGTTGGGTAGCAAGATGTGCGAAAGCGTAGTGGGTGTTGGTTAAATGACAATAAGAGAATTATTGGATTTCTATGGGCATTGCCAATGTTTCACTTAGTGACCATTGTAATATTTTGAAAAGTCATTGATGTAGATGATTTTCATGTAAAGTATGGAGACTATTTTTTTCATGGACTGGTATTAGTCCATTAGTAGATATTTGGTTGGAAATTCAATATATTGTAACACTTGACATTTGTCACTGAATAAAATTTACATGGTTGAAATTATATGTGTGTACTTGATATTCTTTAGTGTTGTAATTAATCAATGCGATTTTGTATGATTCACATGTGTATTTAGATTTGATTAGGGCATGAATATGAAACTACTAAATAGAGATAAATGGCTACTACAAATGATAAATTTGTGACTAAAAAAAGACTAAAATTCGCATATAAACGACTATTAGTAGCTAATTTCCACTATATTATAGCTCGACTAACTTAGTCGTATTTATTTTAGTCATTAATTGTTTCCTTAGTTAGTAGTATATTTCGTCATTGATTTAGTCATTAATTGCCACAATTAATGACTAAATCAATGACCAAATATATGACTACATAAGGCAACTATTAATGACTAAAATAAATATGACTAAGTTAGTGGAGCTATAAGATAGTGTAAATTAGCTACTATTAGTCGCCAACTAAAAAATAGTCGTTTATATGTGAATTTTACTCATTTTTTTAGTCACTAATTTTTGATTTTGTACTAGTGACTAGAAAGTAGAAAAAACAGAATAAAGCTGTCTAAATCAGGAAAGTGTCTTTCTAATTGAGGAATGGAATAAAATCAGACAAAATCCAAGGAAATCTTATCTAGAATTTGTCCAAATTCGTTTTTGTGACTTAGGATGGCAAGTGATCCACTAAAAGACAAAACTGGCCCTATTTAGCTAGTCAAAACTTAGGAAATTAATCTAGATGACTAGTAAAATATATCCTAAGTATGGATGGGTTTTTTAAATGTTCCAACAAGACCAAGAATTAGTGAAGTCCGTACAGTGTTTGGAAGAGCATTTAATGGAAGACCTAGGGGGGATTTCCACTTCTCAAATTAACTAGTCTTATCCCGAAACTTATTTCCTTGCAAATTGAAGACCATGGATGGGTATATCAGTTATTTGGGTGTATGATAGATGTATTAATGTTTCCTGTGTCCTCCTAATCCCACCATACATAATTCAAAACCATTTGGGATCATTTGCGATACTTTGGGGTTTCACTAACTATCCAAGATTCGAAAATTGGACAAATTGTGTAAACTTTCAAATTAGGGATATTACAGTGGTATCAGAGCATGGTCCTTACACCTATGCATTAATATCATCCATTGAAGAATAATTTTCATCCATGTCTTACTATTATGATGACTCCTATGAGTACAATACTTATGAGCAGTATGAAGATGATTATGAGCAATATGAAGAAGAATGTCAATGGTATGAGGAACAGATGCCATCATGCAACACTTCTTACAATTTCATAAGGAATGAAGGTTATTATTATGACCCTATGTATGATGAAGATGCATGTGTTGAACCACCAAAGGATAATTCTATGAATGAATTACAAATATTGAGAGCAACATGTAAAACCTTGCCCCAACAATATCAAGCATATCTTGATTTGTATAATGGAGATACACAAAATGCCATTCCTTTTGAAGACTTTTCTGATTTGGTGTTTGAAAATAGGCACAAAAATGAAGATGTGGATTTAGTGAAGAAAGGTTTATGCCCTTCTTGCAAAAGACCTTGGAGAGCAACTCATATATGTTTGAGTGAAAAGGAGGAGCGAAATGATCAGGAGAGCCATGAGCCACTTAGTTCTGAAGGTGGTGAAGTAGAAGAAGAATTACATGAAGAGGATCGAAAGTCACTCCCAAGTGACTCTGGAAATGATGGAGAAACATCACATGAGCATGAATAAAATTCCATTGGAAAGACAAAAGATCATTTTGAGACATACTCTACTTTGGATCTGAATAATAGAGCATCTACTGATGGATGCTTGAACTGTGAAGGAGTGCCTACTGATGGGTTCTCACACCTCTATGTTGGTGACATAGAGATCACTTTTGAAAGTTTTGATACAATCCAAAGTTCCATTAAGCATGAAACTGAATGCCTTGTAGTAGTTGAAGAAGAACCAAGATCAAATTCCCCATCACCACATGAGCTTAATGAAGTTGGTCCAAGCAGAAAGGACAAAGAACAGGAGGTCCCTCTACAAGAGCCTCTTTTTCTTGAAGGGTCATTAAATATGAATGAAAAGAAGATCCAAGAGACCCTTAGCATACTCCATGACACTCAAGCATTGGTGTCAAATTCTTGTTGGAGAGTTTCTTCATTGAAGGATCCATCCTTCCTTGAAGACATGGAGAAGATTCAAAGAGCAATGTGCAACATCGAAGGTAATTTCATGTCTTTGTTTTTTGATAGAAACAATTTGGTTGAGCTTAATGAATGGTTACATGGAAAATAATTTAAGAATAATGAGGATATTCATAAGCTCAAAATTCAAAATGAGAAACTTCTTGATAGGTTGCAAGATACTTGTTCTTCCTCCTATGTTTCAGATTGTCAAATGGTAGATTGCTTGGAGGATTCCCATGACATGATGGATCATGAGAAACATGGAAACTTGCATGTTCTTGATGTGTTTGAAGATGAGCTTGATGAGAGCCAATCACTTGTTGTGGTGGAAGAGGAACTTGAGTTGCCTCTTGGAAATGGTTACACACTTTTTGAAGAAGAATATGATTCCACTACCTTGGAACCAACCTGTGAGGAAATTTTTGCACTTTTGAGGGAGGTGCATGATACTACCCTCATGGATCCTTCTCATGATGACACTTTTGCATTTTCTGATCATTTGTATGAGTTGGTTCATTCTCCTACATCCTACACTTCCATATTTTGCAGCATTCATCCCAATGAAGTATGGGTGAAAGGTTTCTTTTTGAAGGTGTCACATGAGGAGTATAAAAATCCTATATCCCCTTTTGAGGATGACATGACTAGAGCAATTTATTCTTTACATTTTCAACATAACTCTTTGTTGCTTTATGATGGTACAAATCTACATGGATTCACCTATGATTTTCACTTGAGTCACTTGAAGACTCGTGATTTTCCTTGCTCCTTCCTTAGTTCAATTGATGTTGGAGGAACTTAATCCAATACTTGGGTGAAGAGATATATGATTGGATGACATTTTTATTGGAATCAACATACTTTGTTATTTATTGATGATACACATATCCCTGGATGCATAAATGGTACTTCTATGAGCCCCTTGAAGGCTCATTGTTTTCTTTTCTCCCTAATTGGTTCAAATTTTAGTGGAGGTCTCTAAACTATGAAGAGCATTTAATACTAATCAATTACCAGTTTATATGCTTCTAAGCTCGGGGGCGCGGGATATCAGAAAATACATTCAAGGCTCTAGTTCAAAAAATTGCAATGTATCCAAGTAAGTAAATTTTTTCATCTTTTGAGTCCAATAATCACCTGTAATGGTTGTGTAGTTCCTCAAAATCTTAGTTCCTAATTTCTTGATATCTTTCGTATCTTCTATCCTCATATCTTCCCCCCTTTTTAGCGCTTAAAATCACGACTGATTCTGCAGTGCCACAAAAACCTTAAAATGGATAGGAAGAAAGCTACTCCGTCTCAGTTGACCTCTTCCGCAACCCTTTCAAACCAGTCAGACCTTTTCGACACCTCTTCAATTCGTTTACCAGATTTTATAGAGTAGTGGGATAAGGTTGGTCCTCCTCATACCAAAATATCAGCCAAAAAAATGATAGGAGTAGCCCTTGGTAAAATTCAAAATGTTCAAGGAAAATCACCTAAACTGGCTAGATTTTGGGAGTCCCAACTAGCCCAACATTTATTCCATGATGTTTTCCCATTTCCTGAATTCATTCAATTATGCACAATAGTTATGATAGTGCAGAGGGATTCATCAAGGCCAATGATAGAAGAATCTTCTTGGATATTTCTTCTAGATCCATTGTAGACATGTTGGGAACTACAATTGATGGGACTCAATCATTTTCCCTGAAAAAACTTGTTGAATATTATTCAAAGAAAGATCCCTCTCAGAAAGAGAAGATAAGAAGACGACTGGTATATGTACCAAAACAATAGAATGATCATCTTGAGCCTTGGATGCGAGCCAAATTTTCTCCATGGAACCAATAAACTCTATTTGCCTTTACCATCATATTGGGTAAAGATTTTAATGAGAAGCTTGATGACAGAATGGTAGCTTTGATTGATATATATAATAATGATAATATTTCCAGTCTCAATTATGCAAGATCCCTGGGAGAAGGGATCAAAGACTAGTTAGCAGTGTTTGAAGAAACTGGGGTTTTCAGATACTAATCCTACCTAGTTTACTTGTTGATTTTCTATAAATATCACTATTTTGAGAACCTTGAGCTATGCAGAGTTAATGATGGAGGACCAAACAGAGTGTATGATTGGATTCCTTGGATAAAACAAGAAGGAAAGGGTGTCTCCTGGATAAAATTTGTATCCATATTTATGTATCATGCATTTACTTTAATTCAAGGGAAAGAACCAGAATGCATGCCTCAAGAGATCATGTCATATCTGCAGCTTGGAAAATCTATGAAGAAAGGTGATTAGTACCTACAAGAAGAGTACACAGTGATTAGGTTGTATAGAAATTAATCACCTCCTCACAAATTACCCAAAATCCTTACCCTTAGGGCTTATATCCTTAAATATGTAAGTTAGATGACAGAGGTAGATAATCGTCATTTTCTAGAATCTAAGAAGAAGGGAAAAACCGTATTCCCAGTATCAATGGGAGGATATGCTATTAATCACAAGAGAGGTTTTAAGGAAGTTGTAGAAATTATTAAAGATCTTGATCTGCCTCTGGAAAGAGCATGGAAATATATATGACCCACATTTCATTATTGGTCAAGAAAAGGGGAGAAAAATGGTGAACCCAGGAGATCATGAACGTGGTCCTGAAGTAGAAAAGCTAACAAATAAAGAATCTTTTGAAGAAGTACAGAAAATTATTCAAGAAGCAAGAAATCCTCCTGAAATGATCATGCAAGCATTTCCCGATCCTGTTCCTGAAGAGCGCATTGAAGTGCCACCTTATTACACCTTCTATAGACCTGAAGGGGAACCAACCCCCAAGGAGGAATTGAAATTCACTACTCCTTTACAAAAAAGAAGTGATGAGTACACTGTAGTACATGGTATGAAAGATCGGAATAGGAAGGGATCCCGGTGGAGGATGCAAATATATTTATAGAAAACATGTATCCCTTACCAGCATATCCAAGAAGATAGGAAATTTGATGAATTATATGAGGCATATTATGCAGGTGATAAAAGTAAAGAAGTACCCTAGATGGTTGGTTGGGTTGAGAAAGAAGCAGAACAATCATGATGTCTTTTGAAAGGTGAATGTGGCAGTAAAGGAAAAGAGATAGCAATGAATAACACTCCTTTTCCTCCATCCCCTGAAAATTTAGACCCATATCAAAAAGGCATGCCAATTATGTTATCCATGGTTTTCATTCCAAGACAGGGATTGGGGAAGGAAGGAACATGGGCTACATAATTCATTCAACTCGAGAAGAGTTTTGGAAGACTGGGTATATGGACTGTTATACATGAAACACATCAAGGCTTCAAATGCATCAGGTGACATATGAAACCGAGATCCCTAGGGAATCATAGGCCATACTTGGTATAGATAAATATGAAGATAGTAAGACCCCACCAGGGTGGGAACATGATAAATCAGAAAAGGAATCGTAGGAGACAAACACTCAAACACCACTCATGCTAGATATTGGTCAATCAAGATAGATTGAAGGTGTTTCAACAAAAAGAGAAGCCCAAAAATAAAAATAAAATCTTGTGACGATTATTCAACATAAGATTCAATCCATGAGTGAGACAGGAAAAGAGAAGGCGGCAAGAAATTCCGAGTGTCAAAGATCTCTTCTACGTTCACCCATGAAAGATGAAATTCATATATCATATGTTGAGACTAAAGAGGTAGAATGTGAGGAGACAATAGATTCTATAGAAGCTCCTAAAAGGAGAGAAGAATAACTTAACCTAGAAGAAACTCAGAAGAAAAATACTAACACTTCAAAAGAAGAGGAAATGGGTCCTGGTAAGAAGCAAAGCAATGAAGCTAGCATACTTTTCACTTCACAAGAGATTAATCCCATTCAAGAAAGATCACAAAAATAAGGTGTGACCCATACTAACCCCGATCTTCTTACTATTGAGTGTAATGAATTATTGTTTGCAGAAAATGTAAAAGATCCATGGGATCCTCTCCCCCGTGTCACACTCCTAGAAATACCACAACAAATAAATGAGAGTGGAGAGGTTGAGTCATTCGAAATTACTAATCCTTTTATGTTCCCGAAGAAAGAGAAAGATAGAATATCCAAGGCTCCAGAAATATTTCCTATCATAAAATCACTGGACTCTCAAACCAAGAACAGGTTGATCCCAAAGTTTGATCCCATTACAAATAGCTTCAGAATAATTAGAATGGAACCCATGGGGGGGAAAGAATAGAGAAATATGCAACCTGGAAAATGAAAGATGTCTCAAGTCACCATAGTCACATCAGAGCTACCCCTGAAGATCATATATCCTTAGCTGAAGGGTCCAATAGTTTGGTGTACCATAAATATGCCAAAATTTCTGCATATATGTATATGCACAAAGAAAAAGTTGAAGCCTTGATGACTACCAATCAGTTTCTAAGAGCCAGAGTAAAAAATTTAGAGGGGGGGAATCAGATATTAGAGAAATTTATAGTGAATAGAACACCTGGAACACAAGACTCATCATAGGTAATTAATATTCTATCTTTAAAAGACAAAAAAAAATCAAAGCATTGGAAAATAGCCAGATGATCCAAGCATTTCCATCTACCCTTCAGGTAACATCTCAAAACCAACAATTACAGGGTGAACTAAAATTTACCAGGGCAAAACATACTTCTATACTGGCAGAAAAAGAAGTCAATGAAAGGAGAATTAAAGAGCTCCAAAAATCAAAAGGAAAATGTCAAGAACTTCAAAATAATATAGATGATTCAATAACTCAAATCACAGCTTATGAAGGAAGGATGGTCGAAGATAAAAAGAAGTCATAGCTAACTCCCATTATATTCCAAGACACAGGTCCCGTGGAAGACATTAATAAGACGAGGAAAAGTTTATATGAGAAGGATCAAGAACGGAACGAATGGGAAAATAAAGCATCAGATTCCCTTATGCAAGTTTCTAGATTAAATCAAACTGTATAGAAAAGAGATGAAATATTGAAGACACAAGGGGGTAAACTAGATACCTCATAGCAAAAAGTGCATGAATTGAATAAACATATAGCTGCTAAGGATCAATGAGTGATAGAATTATAGCGACAATTAGACAAAGCTACAAATCAAGAACTGATGATAGAGGAAATGATGATGATTTAAAAATCCTTATGGACACTCATATTTTGAGAACTAACTAAGGCCCATGAATATATTGAGTTCATATTGAGTTACCATAAAATATCCTTAGAAGCAATTGATTACATGGGCAAAAATAAAGCAGATGTAAAGGAAAAGTGTCAAATATCTAAGATAGCCAGATCTATTATCAATACTGTCTCTAGAGTAGTTAAAGTCCATGCAGATAAGTGACAAAACTGGAGTTATCATTTGTATAGACAACAAAATCCAGATATTGGACTCTATGATGATGTTAGAAGAGAAATTGAAAGAATGTTCGGAAAATGGTTAATCCTTTTTTAAGGATAATTGCTGGCATGATTCACGATGGACTTCCAACCCCTTGGAACCAGGAGCATGAGCTCCATTCATCTAGCTTGTACAACCAAATGGTTAAAGAAAATATGCCTCAATTAACTTCCATAACTCAGTGAGCCACACCCCCAACGCCGAGTTCCATCTCTACATTTATGTGTTATGTGAAAGATCTTCCATTTCAATGTGTCGTGATAATGGATATTTTGGAGGTTGTTAAACCATATTGTTGTCTATTTTTTAGTCTCTAATCACTTGTAGGGTTATGAGATCAAGTAAACATTATATTTTCCAGAAGTGAGGAGTTTCTCATTTTGTAGCAGAACCTAATGTTTTGGGTCATAAGAAGCTACAAAATATGTTTACATTCTGTAGCGGAACTCACCTATTTTCTCGGTCTGGCGCTACGAAATTTGAATTTCCCGACACAGCCAAACATATAGAGAAAATCAAAATTTGACAAGATGTCAATCTGATGAGACAGGATATTAGGATTCCATGTAATCATAATTTGCATTCATTCGAATTTTATTTAAGTGTGTGATAAGTTTGCTTATTATTCCTAAAATTGATGATTTCAAGATTTGCATCTTGTTGCAACTCATGTCTAATGTGGTTACTTTAATTTCTCTTCCGATGAGTTCTCTCACTTTTTTCGGAAGTTAGTAGTGATCAACAATAGTCTTCCACGCCATCTCCAGTTCTCACCCATGCCTCCTCAAAAGAAAAATAGTTTCCTAGTGCAGTATGAACCTCCGAGATCAGAGGTAATTGAAGCCTATCCAGAGCTTGAGGATAGGTTTAGGGAATCCGAATGGATGTAATTTTCCAGAATCTAGAGGGACATCACGAGAGTGTATCCAAAGCCTTTGCATAGGAATTTGATGGAAATCAAGCTAATGTTCAAGATCTAAAGTTTCCAAGTTACTGAAACATCAATTTTTGTAGCTAGGAAATTGTCCGCAAGCAGAGAATGCTGGTTCAAATGCCATGATTTTGTTGTTTTGGCTTGTAATTAGTTTCTCATCCCTGAATTTCAAAACCCCGACTGGAGGAAGGGACTTTCTAGAACCTATTTGAAACCAAAATGGAAGGAATTGTTGTATTGGATCCAACACTATTTTACTAGAGAGGGAAGGTACTCCTTTTTTTACTTATACCAAATGATATTTCTATTACACGTTACAAGGGATGCACCTCTCAGTTTATCCATTTTCCTGCTTAAAAGCCACACGAAGATTTAAACAAAGGTTAGGGATTTTCCATAGAAAAAATGCCATGGTATGTATCACCATGCTCTGATAAAATTGTTAATTATGGAGGAGTTGGCCAAGATCCAGTGAAATTGGGACCATTTATTGTTCTTTTCTGAGTTTTAAATAGAACTCGTTCGACCCCAGGAGGTAAAGGCAAGGTCTTCTTCAAAAAGAACCAAGAACTCTACGTCGAATCAAAGTAGAAAAAAGAATCTCCCTGATCAAAGTCAACAATTTCCCCCAGGAAAAGGTGGGTGGAGACAGGTTATTCCAGGATTTACAGTCAAAAGAGGAAAGCTCAACAAGCATCTCCAACACATAATGATAAAGAGAATAAGGAAAAATCACCACCTGAAATTGAAAACCCTAAAGTTGTTGAAATTCCTTCTAGAAAGAAGAAGCAATGAAAGCTCTTAGAGGATGAACAAGATATATTAGAAAAATATCCCCCGAGGAGGCCTTATACCTGGTTGATCAATAAATGTAGAATGAAGGCCAAATCCCTCTTTGATGATTCTTTAGAAATAAATTAATTTATCGATATGGAAAAATACTTAGATGAAATCGAAGAAAAATAAAAGAATCCAAGCATCTCCAGGTTAGTTCAGAGGTCATTCCAGGCGAGGAAGAGTCCCAAGTTAAACTCAGAACAATAAATTATTGGTCCTGAGAAACCTAGCAAGTCTGTAAAGTTTAAAAAACAAGTCTCTCCTCAATCATTATCGGATGAAGAAGATGGACATTCATGAGGCATGGAAAGGAAAATTGCAGAAGCCCTAACTGGAATTGAGAAAAATTTGGATGCCCTACCGTATCTATAACATCCCGTAAAAAAATCACAAAAATTTAAAATTTTTCTACGTGACATTTATTGCTTATTCACTGTATGCGGAAATAGAACAATGCATAAAAGTTTAGCTTGCTATACTAATTGCCAAGCTGGTTTATAATAAAAGAAATTGTGACTAAAATATTTCAAATTATGTCTTGATGTTATTCATACTACTGCAACTTCTATTGTTGATGTTATGATTTATGAATCAATTATCTTTAACTAATATGAATTTATTGATTGATGAAGGGGTCCTACGAACGCCCTGAGGCTTACTTAGCATTTGTGCTAAAGCATGTGAATTCGTACTTGTGGCAGTTTATAGGTAAGCTTTTAAAGTTGCGACAAGTGACCAAACAATTTTTCAGTGAATCTCTTTTGTCATTAATTGAAGAGATAAAACTGTGGGCATTCTACTGGTGAGAATCTTGGTTCGAGACCAAAAAGTTCAAGTTAAAGATATCATACTATGCCTGCTGATGTAAACAGTGCATCTTAAATTCTGTAAATTGTAAGCTTGTAATGATTTAAAAGATCTATATCGATCGTATCTCAGCTCTATACTCCGATTTATAAATAATTTCCATTTGATTTTCATGTTGAGCTGTACATAACTGTCTATATTTTCCTATAGCAATTGTAGAAATTCTATGTATAGTTGTTTTAATAAAGCCTAGGGACTATGCTCTACAATGGTAGTGATAAATTGATTTATCAACGTGACTCTCATTACACCATGCAATAGAATGTATGTGTCTTTGAATATTTATATAATCTATTTGTAATGTATTTTGAAATATTATCTAACTCTAAATGTATATTTATATATCACATTATGAAATGTGCGTTGTATGCACTAGTGTGACCATATGTGTCACTATGCAAATATGTGATACTATGTACACAATGTGATACTATGCAAACAATGTGGATTATATGCAAACAATATGAATTATATGCAAACAATATGAATTATATGCAATCCCTAGCACATATCTATCCTAACTTTATAAAACAATGCCTTGACAGGGTTATACATTTCAACTTTACCATATGCAATGTCTTACGTATTTAAACGTTATGATGTGAATGTTAATGTCACAGGTTGGCAAATGTAACTGTAACCTATGCATTGAATGCTTACAACTACTATGGATAGTGGAGTTCCATCGTGGATGGTAGAGAGAACTCAATCACGTGCCAATACCGTGGTTTAAACCAATCTTGTGATGATGTGTTGGCATACTGGCTCACTAGTTAATGAGTTGGCTCCCTCGTGGCTTCTTCGTGGCAATTGCAATGATGGTTCATTTAATAGGGTAGATAGCTTTGTTGTTTCGTGATTCCAACCGGTGATCTCCACCGTTGATCTTGCAGGGTTTGATGGACGAGGTTTAAACCCTACCTTTGTTTCAATCGTACTGTTTATTGTGAACTTGGCATTCGGTGGTAGTGGTTCTGCAACTAGCCGACAGGCTGAGGGTTTGTAGGGTTGTTGTTTTGTCTCTAGAGGCGTAGCTCCTACGTCTTGAACTTGTGACCTGTGTAGCTTATAGAGACAAGCTCTCCAGTTCTTTGTACAATGGGTATTTGTCACGGTGGGCAGCTTAGGTTTGTTTTCTTGGTGTGAATCAATCCTCGGACCTATTGAGGGTCTTTCTGGGTTCAAAGGAATACCAAGTCCTCGCCATAGTTATATACAGGTCTCAATACTGTATAATTGTTTGAGTAGTTTATTATTCGGTGTTGGATCTTGCTATATCATCTTTCGACGTTGTAAGGGTTTAGTTGCAGTTGCAACTGTCTGGCGTTTATTGTTGCTACGAGCTATCATTTAAAAGGTAATGTGTTTTTGAGTCATTCACTGTAACTTTCATACATGAGTGCTAACAGGTTATTCAAATTTCGACACTGTAATCATTCCTTCCAAGATACTGTTTTAACCACGTCTATATTGTCCTTGCAGGTGTAATATTCAATGGCTTCTCCAGTCTGGGCATTTGAAGGTTTGCGATAGCTACACCAACCAGTAAGCCTCGGAGGTTGCCTTGAAACTCTATGTAGATGAAGATGATGGCCGACATGTGTGATGTTCTGTGTATTTGTTTTTTTAACTCAGAGAGTTTGTAATTTTGTCGAGATAGGGTTTGTAAAATTTTAAAAAGAAATGGGGAGGAGGATACCTCAACCCACAAGAAAAAGCCGTGTTGATTTTGAAATGCAACTGTTGTGTAACAGGGTTTTTATCCTCAGGCTTGGATAATGTGATAAATGGTGTTTTCAAAACTCTGTTGTTATCGTTTTTCTTTTGTGAATGGTGAAAGTTGAAATGTAAAAACGATGAGATAAAACATATGAATTCTGTATAAACGAGAAGACTGTTGCTAAAGGGTAGATGTTCGTATCTATGGAAGGCTTACGGCCTGTATGTAGTTTGTCTATTTTGTAAACATGATGTTGTGTTTTAGGGTTTGATGAATAAAAGATATAGTTGTGAAATTTAAATGTTGTTATAATTCCTTCTACAAATAATAACTATAACAATGTAGTACAAGTCTCTCCAAATTTGGATATCGTATAATCCTTTGATTTCTTATAAATAATAGTGGATACGTTTAGTCTTAGAGGAGAGTTTTGGTCTGTGTATGAATTCGTCAGTTGGAGAAAATCTTAAGTGTTTTGTTTTACTGGCAATGAAATAAACGATGCAATGTTCAGGTTTTTCTCCTTTTTAATAGTTAATCGACAACTGGCTAAATGCCAAGGGTTTAAGATACTAAGTTTAAGTTTGAAACCTGTGATGAGAATTGGTAATGCTTAACTAGATTTCTCCACCGATGATGTTGAAACCATAACTCAATTCTGTATAAATTGTAACAATTCTATATCTTAGTTGGAATCGTGTAATAGAGAGATATAGAGTTTAATTTGTTTAAAATGAGAATGTTGACTATATGCTGGAAGTTGATAACTCTGTTAGGGTTATAGCATAAATTGATAAATGTTTTGATTTCCACTATGGAATTTATGATATAAAACAATGTGTAAATGTATGCATGAAATAGTTGGGAATTCTTGTTGTCTGTAAAAGAAATATCACTCTGTTGTATATTGAAAGTAAATCTATAATTATCCTAATATAAACATGTACATTTTAACTACTGAATACAGATAACAATTCTTATACTGTTAGAACAGAAATCTATTTATTTTGAAACAAGATATTTATAAACGAGGAAACATTACATGTAAATTAGGAAGACAATTAGCTAAAATAAATGATAATGAGGGCACTGTAAATTAGCTATAATTTTATCTTCTCATTCACTTGGCTATTTGCCTATCTTGATCTATTCTACTTAATTTGTCTCTGTACTAGAGTACGATGTTGTTCCTTTTTGCATGGGGAAAAATGCAGAGACTATTTTATTCAATCAGTTCGATTTTATACAGAATTATTAAATTATTTAGGAAACTGAAATAAACTTATAAAATAAACAGTAAAAGCTAAATAAACAACGGAACTTTAAAATATATAAAAATAGATAAGACAATGGAACCTATAGATGACGATAGGGCCGACAAACACCGAAGGAGGCCTGTTCCTCCCAACCTATTCCAGAAGAAGCAACTCAACTTCTAGCTTCTTATGAACCCCCGAGCCTGATTACTGATCCAATAAGTGGGTGGAATCTATGTAGAAGCAAGGCACTCAAAAATGCCTTCTCCACTCAGCATCAACCTCCTAAAATAACATGCCTTCTCCACTCGGCATCAACCTCTTGAACTCAATAAGAGTTTGGAAAACTCACAACATGATCAACAACATAGCATATCCCCTCATCAAATCTTTTGGGTGCAAACACAGCAAAACCCCAAGGTAAATTTCCTCATCAGGAAAAGTGATGAACCTCAGTTCAAAATTTGATGGCTATTGTATAGACTGCCTAGTTCTTTAGTGGTCAGTTTTGGAATAAATGAGCCTCAAGCTCCAGTCCCATCTTGCAGGGCACTATGACCACATTTCAAGGGAGTTGTCCCATACCAACAACTAGTTAGTTGCATCATGATGTTGCCACTTGTCCATTGCCTTCTACCCCAGACTCCATTCCACCTAGTGGATCAGTAACCACTCTTTCAATAGTCCTCTTAGGTGTTTGTCTCCTATTTTATTTATTTAATATTAATATATTGTGCAAATTACAGTCATCCTTGGACACCTGTCCAACATAAAACTTTACAATAAAAGTTATAATAATGCTTGCTAACACAAAATGTTTTCCAGCAAAAAGGGTATGTTACAGTATCTTCCAGGCATAGATGAAGAACAGGAAGTTGAAGAACCCCTTACTTGCTTTGTTGAACATATTAAGCCATGCAAAGAGCATTTTTCAAAGAACAAGAAGTCCAAGACAAAGCAAATGATTCACAAGAAGTTGAAGAAGTCTGAAGAAAAGGTTAAAATCCTAGAACAACCGAATGTCAGGATCAATAAAAAATTAAATACACTAATCATCAAGCACAAGAGGTTGTGCAAATTTGCTCAGGAAATAGTAAAGAAAAACAAGGGACTGGGAAAACAAAAGAAAAGTTGGTAAGCTAAATGGCTTCGGGAAAAACAAAAAAATCAAGCAAGTAGTAGTAGGTTGGATGTTCGTGTAGAAATGGGCACTCAATTTTTACAAGACACTCTCCAGACTCATAAGGAAAGGGAATAGATAGAGGTGATGTTTTTCCCTACAAATTTTGAAGGTTCGATTGCACTTTATAACATTTTGATGGAATTTTGAAGTAGAATAAGCTTTATGTATTTTCTATGACTACAAAGGTAGCTCTAGATATTTTGTAACATCAGCCTCAACGAATCCACAAAACACTACAAAATTCCAAGTGGCAAGATTACTCTATTTTAATCTAGATTTTGATTTTATCAACCAATCCAATGTAAATTTTTAAGTTTCTTCCTATTATATTGTATTCCAATGTGACATCAAGTATAGATGAGGATCAAATATGAGGTCAGTTAGCATGTGCTAAGATTCTGTATTTTGGTTATAATGAGTCTACTTGTCATATCTTGTCAAATACATGTAATCTAATTTGGATAATGCTAGGAAAGTCGATCCTCACCTCATGGAAATGAGATCTAAATTTGTAATTGCTTCAATCTATAAAATCACAACCCATCTGTTGTCTCCACTTGTACGCCAGAGAAGTCACGCATGTTGGGTCTGCTGAGTTGTGCATGTCCACAAAAAACAAAAAGTAAAATATAATGACAACATAACACACACTAGAAACAATCAACAGATAACCTAGATGATGGCTTTATCAGATATCTGAGTCCAGGAATTCATATTCTACATACTAGCAATAGATAGGCTCCAAACTTTGAGCAAAGTACAAATGAATGTTTTTTTCAAATTTTCATTGTCTTGTGAGATATAGCTCAACCATAGCAGACATTAAATAAATACTTTTGTACAAGTTATGTAGTAGCTAATAAACTTACAAGGCCAATTAAGTTATGCAGTATCTAACACACTTAAACGATAATTGTGAACCTTTAAAACATGAATAATATCTAAATATCTAGCCTTATACGTGCCTCAATAGATCACAACCATAGTCACTTTGTGAATTCCTTAGCAAAGGACAATGAATAGTTAATGTCAAATGTCATTCATGCAGAGTTTATAGCCCATCAACCATGCTTGGAAAACTAGTTTTGAGTCTTTTGACAAACTGTATCATTTAGTTTCACATGCTTGTAATAGGTTTGGTACATTCTCCAGTATTGTGACTATGGATTCATTTGTTGTATCAGCCATGAGATTAAATGTGGGGGCCATGGTGCCTATGACTGAGGTAGTTATTTATTAACATTCAACCATATTCCTTCACAATATGAATGGACATAATCCACATCCACATCAACATCAACTCTAATTTCCTCATCTACGCATATTGTTTCTTTAAAGTATGCAACCATTGACAAATATACATACTCAAGTTCATATGTGGTATCATTTCTCAATCCCTTTGGAGGACATGTTAACACTACATACTAATCTGTCTCAATTGGATCCTGTACATAGAATACTTGTTTGGCTTGAGATGCTAGAATAAATGGATAATCTTGCCAATGCTTTTGACTTAGGCATTTCTTCATATTCACCATTGTAAAACCCAAATCATCAGTTTTAATCCCTCTCTTATTGTAAACATAAACCCAATCACATTTGAACAATGTGTACTCCATACAAAAATAATCTAATGTAATAATATCTGTTATCACTCCATAAAATGTCGTTTTCTGAAGTATAGGATTTGTATCTTTGGAACTTGATCTCATCATTGATTGAGCTTCTATACACACGCTGCTATTTTGGGTGGTTCTCTCAATCACTGTACTTTTGGTATGGAATCTATAACCATTGATTAGGTATCCCTTGTACTTGTTCACAATTTTTTTGGGGCCACGTGCAATCCATTTAAGTGTATCGGAGACATTTTCATGTCCTTCCACCTGTAGATTTTTAAAGCATGTTAGAACAAACATTCAACCTTTAAATAAATATTTAGTTTCGTACATGACAATATTCTCATTTAATAATTTTGAAGTACTTATAATATGAAGAACACATCATCACCTTCTTTTTTAGCCAACTAGTAAAATTATGGGTGTGGAGTTTCTACAATAAAGCTTCATCTTTTCGGGCTTTGGTAACCGAGGTGGAAATCTCCATATTATGCATCCTAATTTGAAGACAATTATGGATAGTGAAAATGGTTCTTGATGTGTTTGGTAAAATATGAATAAAAGAATACATTTAGTCATCATGTTACTTACTCTATCCATGGATCAACTTCATCTACGTGAAATAGAACCCATCTGTGGGATTGTTCCCAACTAACGTCATCCAATTCAGAAGGCACTAAAGTAGATAATGGCTTTCCATCAAGCATAAATTCTTTGACTTCATCATCCCATACTTCATTTAATCCTTGTGTGCTTCCGATAGTTTCCATACCTTTTAGGTATACTCCACAAAACTTTATTGATTCCTCCACTGTGTAGATTTCAATGATGCATCCTTCGGGCCTATTTGTGTTCCTTACATAAGTCCTGTATACTTTCATGTTCCTACAAAATTAACACATTTTTTTGAGTAATACCAAAATATTAGAATAAATTTTTGTTGTTGTTGTGCTTGATACAAAATAAAATTTCACTTACCTCTCAAAGGGGTGCATCCATCTATATGCAAATGGGCCACAGTATCGTAGCTCTCATACCAAGTGTACATTCAAATGCACCATTATATCAAAGAATGAAGGAGGGAAGTACTTTTCAAGAAAACACAATGTCTCCACGATCTCATTTTATAACTTGTCAAGAATCTCTGCTGAAACTGATTTTGCACAAATTTTCCTATAAAAGTAGCAAAGCTTGCAAAGTGTCTTTCAAACAACACTTGGTATAACATGTTGTGGAGATACTGGGAGGATTTGTTGCATTAGAACATGGAAATCATGTGCTTTCATACCATGAAACTTAAGCTCTTCCATAGATATATGGTTTTTTGGATTAGAGTTGTAACCATCTGGCACTTTTAACATGAAAAGAACACAGCATAGGGTCTCTTTCTCTTTCTTTGAAAGAGTATGTGGTGCAAGTGGAAGGAATATTTTCGATCCCTTGACTTCTGGACATAGTGGTTTCCTCAAACCCAATTCTTGCAAATCATCACATGTTTTTTTTCTATCTTTTCACTTTCCATTTATGTCCAAAAGAGTACCAAATCACTTTCGCATACATTCTTCTCCACGTGCATTACATCTAAATTGTGACGTATCATTCAAGTTTCTGCCTCCAAACACATCAAAATATCAGAAGAATATTAATATGGAGGTAAACATAAACAATGAATTCAACCAATACATAAACAAATTGAGATCATATAAGCATGTGATGTTTAATAATTAGACGTTTTTGATGGATCTACATACCTCCCAATATGGCAGATTGAATAGAATTGACCATTTCTTCCACACCGCAACATTACTTTTGTCACCTTTTTCCTTGTTTATTTTTCTTTTGTTTGATTAATCCCCCCCCCCAAATTTCTTCCTTTCCCTTTGTTTCATTAAAAATATCTAACACTTTTATGGCTGGAGGGGCATAACGATGCTCCTCCTTCCCATCAAATGGTTCCTTTTGTGAACGAAACTAGTGATTTTTTGGAAGAAATCTCCTATGTCCCATGTAAACACACTTCTTGCTACATTTGAGGTACTGTGATTCTGTGTTCTTTCCACATATGGAACATGCATTATAGCCTTTGGTCATGCAACCAACCATATTTCCATAAGCAGCAAAGTCATGGATTACCCACATTATAATTGCCTTCATGTTAAATCATGTCTTATTATAAGCATCATATGTCCATACCCCATGGTCCCATAATGCCTTTAGTTCATCCACCAAAGGTTCCAAATAAAAATCAATGTCATTGCCTGGTTGTTTGGGACCAAGTATTAACAATGTTAGCATACAAAAATTCATTTTTGTACATAACCATGGTGGAAGGTTGTCTGTAACTAACACTATAGGACAAACACTATATGTACTTATCAAGTCTCCAAAAGGATTAAATCCATCTACTTCCATTGCAAGTCGTACATTACGAGGTTCATTGGAAAACCCAGGCCATATGTCATCAATAGTTTTCCATGCTGCGATATCAACAGGGTGGCGCATTTGACCATCATTACTTGCATTGTCATGATGCCACCTCATTTTTTGTGACATCTTTGTAGAGTTGTAGAAAAAAACTTTTCATTTATAAAATATATATTATCATACCATACACTATGAAAAATACAAAAGATAATGCAAGAAAGGGAAAACTTGAATAAAATCCAAGTGTTCAAAATCATACCTATACATTCTTTTCAACCTTGGTACTATGGGGAAATACCTTACAACCTTGGAAGGAACACCTTTACGCACCTTTTGAGATTTAGTATCCACCTTCCATCGATATTTTCTAAACGTTGGGAATTCGTATTTACTTTCATAATTTCCTTGATATAAAATACAGTCATTTGGATATGCATGTATCATATCATAGTGTAATCCTAATGATTTTATCAACTTTTTTGCAGCATATGCATAATATATAAGTGTATTATCTTTAGGACACATCTCTTTTTGAAACATTAAAATTTGGCCAAAACTTGAATCATACCATCCATTTTTTACTTTAAGATTGTACAATTTCATGGTTGCTGATAGTTTTGTGAAATCAATACAACCCGAGTACAATGGTATTTTGCTATCTTCAATTAGATTCTTATATTCATTAATATCATTCATTACCTTGGTTGATTCCAACCCCTCATTTTCATAACCATCGTTGATATTTTCATTAAGACATTGATAAGCATCATTCACCATTTGAAGCATTTCATCATCAACAGTGATTGTATCATCATCATTTTCAAGAAGTTCATTATCATTTTGAAACAACGTTGGAGACTCATCAACATGATTATCATAATCATGCTCCACAACATTATCATATTCTTGTTATTAAGACCATTAAGATTCATGTCAGTGATTTTATGGTTTTAATGAAATTAGAATCACAACATAGATTGCACAGATGGAATCTGTAGGAGACAAAATATATTAGATTTTGCACATATAAATATAAATGATATCTTTACTATAATATATGTATGTTTGGGACAAGATGATTTTACAAAAAAACCACGATACCTCACTGGGAAATCTCTCTCCATGTAAATACCAAATGTTATATTGTTCTATTATACCATCACAAATTAGATGCTCTCGTACTTTTTCAAATTTTTGTACATTCACTATGCCACATTTATTACATGGGCATTTTGTGGTCATATTATTTGAATGCTCCTTAGTAACCTTCAAGAATTCCTCAACCCCATCTCTATATTCTTTTAATGTTCTACACATAACCATTTTTCAAGTCGTATCAATTTAAATGATTACAAGTTACAATTAAAATATTTTTGCTATATTACAATGAAGAAGCATGGATACAAATTGCACATGTTTTTCAATTTCATCCAATTTCTTTTGTCCATTTGGGAATAAGATCCAAGCTCCTTTGAAATTATTCCTACAAAGAACTAACATAAGTTAGTTGAATTAGAGGTTGAAGGAAGCAAACAAAATTGGTTTGCAAGGGGAGGACCTAAAAATTAGAATAAGAGATGAGGAGTATGAAACTGTTTGGTACACAGTTAGTCTGTTGTAGGACCCTTTGATACACAGCCAAATATAAGCCTTTCAACAACTGAAATATCAAAACTCAATGTTACGATTGCTTCTCCACAATGAGGACTAAACCTTTGTTGATTCAAAATCATTAATGGAGACAACGCAACTGAAGATTCACAATATTGGGGAGAAAAATATGAAATCACACTCCATATCAAAATCTGCACCAAGTGGCCCACATATGAGAGTGCTAATAATCACCATATATAGTGTTTCCACTCATTGGAGTTGACCTCACAAAGGGATGCAATTTTGTATCAACACTAGGATAGCTAGGCTCTATTGCTTAGAAGTATAACTGCAGGATACGCCTAGCATACATCATATGCACTACATATTCTAGGATTTGATTCTTAGAAGTATAACTACATGATACACCTAGAATACACCATATACTTATAACAATGTTCAGACTGTTGTTAACCAAATTTAGACAAAGGAGAAATAGAGAGTGAAGATGTAGGAGCAAAATTGGTTAGTCTGCTTAAGAACAAGAAGGGTGCAACAAAAACGGAGATTTGCAGCTTCAGTAGAAGCCTCAAGGCTCAAAACTTATTCAATTGGATAAGCAAAACATAAAGATATGTTTCATATGTGAGGGTTGAAAAACCCAAGAAAGAAAATTTTGCATGTTGAGCCAAATACCCTAGTTTACACAAAAAAGAAGAGCTTTAAATTCTTTAAGCTCCTATGTTAATATCTTAGTGGTCATCTCATCTACAAAAATAGGGAATCATGATGCCATCCTGACTAGTTCTATAGTATTTTCCCTATCATCCTTGTATATCTTCCCAAAATGAGCCACTCTAAGCTTTTGATCCATCAACTCTTTGTGACTTCCAGTATCAGAAGTATTGACCATTCTCTTGGCTTGATGGGTTGAAAGTAGTGGACATTTTTTCTTCCCATCATATGCATTCACATATAATGGATCCCTTATTTATGAAACATATACTTATCATATTATTTTATACTTAAAAGTGGATGATGGTTGTAGGTTTGAATTTCGAAAATGAACTTATCTACACAAAATTAGGTGTAGGGTGATGAGCAATGATGTTTTAGGTTTTCCTATAATTTGAAAATTTATGCAAATACTTTGGGTTCTCATCCCCTTTTTCTAGTTATAATGCCCTACTTTTGAGTCTCAATAAAGATGATTACCCGAGTCCTATGTAAATTATTGGCGGACTGAAGAACCCAAAAAATCACTTTTATAGATGTAGATGCGAACTTCTCTCTCACTAGTGTGAACTTGCTTGACTGAATGTCCAAATGAGAAATACTACCTCTCTATTTATACACATCAAAAGTGACTTTTTCCTTTACTGGGTCGATCTAACTTTCCCTAACTAGGGTAGTTCTACCCATTGTTTGGGGCATACTGCCCACTGTTTTGGGGCAATTTACCAGCTGGGCCAACTTGTCTAACTAACAGGGTCGACTTGTATTGAGGGAAGATAAAATAACATTTAAAGATACTTTTCTTTTCTTTTTTTCACCCCAATTTTCACATTAATTCTTTCAAGGTTTTACATGATCAAATACATCAATATCCTCTCCCATAGGAGGTACAACAATAATATAATAAGAATAGCTTCTGAAGTTGCACTATTTCCAACACTCCCTCTCAACAAGGAAGGTATTCTCAACAAGAAATGTATTCTAATTTTATTCTTTCCTGGGTCGACCTATGAGGTGATGCCTCATGCAACTACTACTCCAGCACTCCCTCTTAGCCAAGGAGGAATCATCAGTATATGGATATCATCTATACATCGCAGTTATCTCTGACCTATCTATATCATAAGGAAGGTCTTCCAAAACAATCTCAGTCCGTCGAGAAGTGTCAAAAAATCAATCTTCGTGCATCAGCTCAATCCATTCCATCAGAGAACATGCACTAGCTACATGAATATACAAATTCCATCGAAGAGTCCTTCATGCATCAGCTCAACAACTCTGCACATTCCATCAAAGAGTCCTTCATGCATCAGCTCATGCCAGTCCATCGGTAATCAATACAATGTGCCTCAACTCAACCCAGTCCTTCGGGGAACATGCACAAGGATAATGTGCCTCAGCTCAACCAAGTCCATCAGAGAACATGCACCAACTCAAATAGTCCTTCGGTGAATAAAGAGTACCAGTGTGTGCCAATGTACACCAGTGTGAACCAACCTCTCCATCCCGTCCTAGGATGTCTGAGAGATCTCTTCACTCTTTTCAAAGTGATACAAAGAATGCACTAAATATCTCGATCATGTCCTATGATGTCCGATATATATTCCCACTCTACTAAGTGTTCAGGAATGTGCGTTGGCGTCTCCATCCAACCTGGATGTTTGAGAGATTTCCCATAAAATTCACATGACCATATGCTACCTGTATGTCTCTATCGTCGATGGGATCCTCCCATACCTGGATGAGAAACTGGAAGAGCAGAGGAAACTTCACAGGACCTTCTATTACTTGTATGTCTCTACTGCCCATGGGATCCTCCCATACTTGGCTGAGAACCTGGACGAGTAGAGGTACCTATGTGGGAACAAGCTTCACACGACTATCTACTACCTATTTGTCTCTACTACTGATGAGATCCTCCCATACCTGGATGAGAACCTGGATGAGTAGAGGTACCTTTGTGGAAACAAGCTTCACATGACCATCTACTACCTATCCATCGCTACTGCCAATGGGATCCTCCCATACGTGGTTGAGAACCTAGACGAGTAAAGGTACTTGTGTGGAAGCAAGGTAAAAATCTGTCTCTATGTCATCTTTCCCTTTCAAGGAGGGACATGTTCTCTTCCACTCCAAGTCTTCCATGAAAGTATTCAAACTTTATCCTGGGAAGAGGCTTGGTAAGAACATTTGTCTTCTGGTCATCTGTCGAAACATAATATAACTTGACCGCACATTTTTGTACCATATCACGAATGTAGTGATACCGAATCTATATATGCTTCGACTTGTCATGGAATATGAGATTCACTGACATCTGTATACAGCTCTGGTTATCGCAATGAATCACAGTTGGCTCTGGAATCTAGCCAAACAATCCCGCAAGGAGTTTCCAAATCCATATAGCTTCCCGATTTGTTGTACTAGAATCCATATACTCGGCCTCTCAATGATAAGTGCTACCATGGTCTTCTTCCTTATGCACCAGGAAATCACTACAGAACCCAAGCTTAAGAAACACCCAAAGGTGCTCTTCCTATCTGTAGCACATCCGACCCAATCTGAGTCTAAAAAACCCTGCAATCTCAAGTAACATTCTTAAGCATATCTCAGGCCACATACCACAGTGCCAACCAAGTACCTAAGCATATGTTTTGCAGCAACCTAGTGAATTGGTCTCGATTTACACATGAACTGGCTAAGAGTATTCATAACAAAACATTTATCTAGTCTGGTATTCGTCAGATACATCAAAGATCAAATCATTTGGTGATACATACTGGGATCAATCAAATCTGAATCTAAAGTACAGTCCCTCATCTTCTTTACATTTGCATCCATCAGAGTGGCCATGGAACTGCAGTCCAACATTCTGAATCTCTTCAGAATATCAATGGTGTATTTTCCTTGACTCAGGAAAATCTCCTTTTACCTTTGCCATACTTATAATCCTAAGAAGTAATGCATCATTCTGATATCTTTCATTTCAAACTTAGAGGAAAGCTTCTCCTTACACCATACAATAAGTTTCTCATTCCCAGTGAGAAACATATCATCAACATAGAGTATCAAAATTGGTGGCTCATCATCCACAACTTTGTAGTAAAGATTGGGGTCTGCATCACTCTTGGTGAATCCTAAGCTCACCAAGTATTCGTCTATCCTACCGCACCAATCACGTGGTGCTTGCTCGAGTCTGTATAGGGTCGTTTTTCATCCTGCATACGTGGAATTCCTTTCCATTGACAACAAAACCTTCTCGTTGTTCAATATACACTCCTTCCTCGATAACACCAATGAGAAAGGAGGTCTTGACATCCATCTGATGCAACTTCCATCCCATAGTTGAAGCAATAGCAATAATCATCCTGATGGAAGTATATCGATCCACAAGAGAAAATGTCATCATAATCAACTCCCTCTATGTTGGATTGTACTACTCTCTCTGTATATAAGGATCAAGCTCCCTCTTTGGAGCTATCCATCCTCCATCCTAGTGATGACCAAGTACATAAAGGATCATCTCAACTGTCAGTCTGAATCTATTAGCAACGCTATGCTAGATCTGATCAGGATCTCAACTGTGATCTTCCTTATCCTAGGAATATCTCAACGCATCTTCAATGAGCCAAGATCCTCAATTCAAGGGTTAAGTGCCTCTGAACTTCTAGAGGGGGAGATGATATCATCTCCTTATGATCTATCAACTCCTCATCCTCGATATTCAAATCATATCTTCTAGACCTATGAGTTATGTATCAAATATAGCTGAATGTGTTAGGTCCTCATCTGTTTGCATGACTTCCATCAGATTGCTTTGTCTATGAATCATCCTTCTAGGATGAGATTCATGCTCCTAGATACTTCCCGCTTTTGATTAATTTGAACATTAATAGGATTCATGTGTGTTAGAAACAATGGCTCTGAGAGGGGGGGGGGGGGTGAATCATTGAGCTTATACTTTATTCAATTTCAACTTCAATCAAAATATCATATCATCATTCACACATTCACTTCTAAATCATATTTATCAATAACCTATATCAAGTAAAAATCATAATCATCAACTCATTGCAAATAGACACAAGATATAATTTTTGTAATTTTTTTGTATTTATTTCAAATGGCTGCAACCGTGGGGAAATTCAACACGTACTGAAACAAAGAGCGCCAACTCCTTATCTAGGACCCTGCCTAGTTTTTCTTAGATCCTACTAAGAAAAGGATACAAGACTCTGCTTGTATTTACAGGTACACTTCATTACAAGACCCTACTTATAAATTATATGTACATATCCACATCTACCAACATCATTAGATCAATCATTCATTGTCACATCAACAACTTCATCGTCAATATTGTGTTAAGCACATTGTGACCTCAGCGCATCAGAAACATGTCATTCTGTCCATGCAAATTTGACTTCCCTAGGTCATCAAATCTTCATTAAGCATAGTCCAGCATATTACAATACAATATACAACATCATCATGATTACAATAATCATTCTGTCCACAACATCATCATTCTGATCATTAACATCACCAGCATGTCAAATATATCTTTCAATGCTGTCTAGTCATTCTGTATATCACTACGGTCTTCAAGCTTCAACCAGCATCTTTTCTTATCATTTAGCATTATGTCCTCACTTTTCCCTACAAAATGTTCAGCATCAATTGTTCAACATCATATCAGCATCAACACTGTCCATCATCTTCAGTATTGAATATGTCTTTTGCATATCATTCTGTTCATCAACTTCAGTATCCTGCTTCCCTTACCAAAGATATAAAATTAGTTTCATGTAGCATCATGTCTCTGTAAGCACCATCACCATGTAAGCATTATATCAAAATTGATGAATAGGATCGTCATTGATGACAACATTAATGACAAAGGCATATTGACATGGCTTGAGGTATGACAAGTATGACAAGCATTTGGCTTAAGGACATGGAAACAAAGGTTGATTTGGTGGACAAGGTGATGGGAATTGGAGCCATTGGCACACCTAATGAGCCAAGAGTTAAATGAACAATACTGTGGTCATTTGAAGATGATTTGGACAAGGAGAATACATGGAAACGATAATAAGGAGATGGTGACATGGCAATAAACAAGAAAGCTGAGGTAAAGGACAAATGACATGGCATTGGTCAAGCACATGAAGAGCAAGGAAGCATTGAATGGCTTGAAGGGTGATGACAAAGAAGTATGGCCAAGTGGACATGAATATCAAGCATGGATGGAAAGCATGGATGGAGAAGACATATGCCAAGCAAGCATGAGCTTCGGGCATGTTGAATGGGACTATGGTGGCTTAAGAAGGAGCTTGTGGGCATCATTGATGATGGCTAAAACAAGAGGCTGCGGGAATGTTTAAACAAGGGAATATTGGCAGTTGCGGGCATCCACAAAACACAGCTGCGGGAATCATCAAAACCCATCTGCGGGCATTTTCATGTGCTAATGCATGAAGGATTGCAGGCATATTTATTAGATATTAAATGTTCGTGTGGGCATCTTTAGGAATGTCAGTGCGGGCATAAGACATAGCACGAGATGGGTATGAAGACCATGTTGATGTGGGAAAAAGATCCAAGATATATTTATATATATTTTGATGAGAAAATGTGGAATAAAAATATACATATCATTTGATATTGACAAGTCGTCCATCAAAGAATTAGTTTGTTATTAAATAAAAAAAATACAATGTCATGTCGGCGTCATGATTACATGGAGAAATAAAGTATAAATAAAAGAGAAAATAAGTTGTTTTGAGTAGAAGTTGGAGTGGAGAATTTGTGAGACTGAAGAGAGCTCTGATCTCGGGGGTCTGTGGAGATGAGGACAGTTCGGTAGGAGCAATAGGAGCAGTAGGTGCAACATGGAATAATTTTTATATCTTTAAATTCTGGAGAGCTGAATGCTGAAGACATGATGATGTACAGAGTGATGTTGGACAGTTTGAAGACTTGTTTGTGAATAGAACTGAAATGATGAATGCTTGATTGAAGACATTCTAAAGTGGCAACAGCTTGTCTGATGACAGTAGATATGATGATGTATGTGTCTATGGCAGACTTTGGAAGAGTCTGATGTATCAATTGCAATTTGTAATCTGAAATTTTATAGGGAGGTAGGGTGGAGCTGGGGAAAGAATGAATAAGTCTTTCGGTAAGTTGTAGCTTTCCTGATGTTGTAGCATCCCAATCAGTAGTAGCTGACTGAACCATTCTGGTGGGTGGTGACACCTTATGGGTTATAGCCCATACTGGAGATTGAGGTCTCCACTTATATAAAGTTTACAAAACCTACATCTTGTGTAATGTGTTGATGTTGATATGTTTAAATTGATAGTTCAAAGATGAATATGATATTGATGTGAATGAGAAATAATGTTTTAAGATTTAAAGTTTGAAGAAGTAGAAATTTGGATTAAGTGTAGGCTCACTAATTCACCCCCTCCCTCTCAGTGAGGCATTGTGTTTAACAACTGGTATCAGAGCAGGTTTCTTCATAAAAGCTTGACCGCTTGAAGAAGATCCTTAAGAGCACACAATGGGTGGAGTTAAGTTCAGGGATGCTCCTATATTTGATGGAAGAAACTATGTTTACTGGAGCAAAAGGATGAATTCCTATCTAATCTCTCTAGGGTATAATGTGTGGAAAATTGTAAAGGATGGATATAAGGAACCAACAAATGGTCCTACTTTTGAAGACGAAATAGAATATTGTGAGAACAATTATAAAGCTATGAATGCCATTCTGGATGGGCTAAGTAAGACATAATTTTTCATTGTTATGAACTATACCACGGCTAAGGAAATATGGGACAAATTAGCCACCATCTATCAAGGAGACTCTAAAGTTCAACAGGATAAGCTCCAGACTTACAGAAGTAAATTTGAAAGCCTAAAAATGACAGAAGAAGAAGATGTAGCAGCCTACTTTCAGAGGGTAGAAGAAGTTGTGAACACCATGAGAGGCGTTGGTGAAATAATGGAACCAAAGTTAGTGGTTCAAAAGGTCCTTAGAACCTTGACATCCAAATACAATCCCAAAGTATCTACCATTGAAGACAGGGAAAAATTGGATGAATTGAAAGCTGAAGAGCTTCAGGGAATTCTAACAGCATATGAAATGAGAATTCAAGAACCTAGGCATAATGAAGCAGCATTCAAGGCAGCCAAAAACAAAGATCAATTTCATGAACCTTGTCTACCAGATTCTGAAATATCTGATGAAGAGATGGCAAACTTTGTCAATAAGCTTCAAAGAGGAACTAGAAGATACGAAGGGAAGCTTCCATTGAAATGTTTTAACTACGGTAAGATTGGAAATTTTGATTTCAAGTGTCCCCTCAACAAATATAAAAAAGGAACAAATTCAAAATGGAACTTCAATAATAAAAAAGGAGCAGACATGCAGACTATGTTTACCAAAACAGAAGAGGAAGATGTCTCAGTTTTAGAAGAGGAAGAGGAAGAGTTTTCCAAGCACGACAGGAATGAGATTATGTTTTTAGCTCAAGAAAAAAAAAAGGATCAACCTGAATTAGAAGAAGGAGTTGTAGACCTTGAAGCAGGACTGGCTGCAGTCTTGGAAGAAATTGAGAATCTTAAGAATATGAATGAGAAGCAAGAACAAGATCATCAGATTGCAAAAAATCAATTGACAAAAAGACTAAGTTTGGTATTGCAAAGAAAAGAAGAGGAAATCAACTCCCTCAAGGAGAAACTTAAGAAACCAAACTTACTATTTCAATAGAAAGATGTTGATGACGAAAGTGAAATTGAATACACATCAATAGAGAAGGAGCATGTAGCAGAATGCTCACTGAATCAGGAAGTTTGGCAATAAATAAGGATGTCACTCAACTTGGTTAATATCCAGAAGATTCGAGAACCTCTGACTGAGGCACAGAGACATTTAGCTCTATGCAAAAAATAATGTGAAAAATTACAAAAGGAAGTAATCAACATGAGCCAAGAAGATAAGCCAAAGTTAGCTGCAACAAATTTCTCCCTTCAGGATTCAAGAAGACCAACTTTTTCCAGGTATCAAAATTTCTTTTTTGGGCATTGCTATAATTGTTATAAGTTTGGACACAAGGCCATTGATTGTACGGCACCCAAAAGGAGTTTTACAAACCCCACCAGAAGAAAGCATTTCGAGAAGACTTACTCACAAAACAACAATTCTTTCTCCATACTATCTGAAGAGTTAGAATGCACCAAGTGCAAAAAATTTGGTCACACATCTAACAATTGTAGACTTGAATTTGTTAATGAAGAAAGTATGACAAATGATATTTGTGGGTTATCCCTCTATGCTCGGAAAAAGGAGAATAAATGGCATATTGATAACCACTGCACTAAGCATATGACAGGAGAAAGAGACAAGTTCCTCACATCAAAAGGGGATAAAGTTGGTGTTGGTATTCAATCCATGAGAAGTTTCTCATACCCATCAGCAAATAAAGCAAATGAATCTTGAAAAAGAATAACACAGAAAGAGTGGAACACAAAAGGACAAATTCTGAAGGTGAAAGACATTCTCAGGTTTGGATTAAGAGAAATGTTTTACTAAATGAAGGTGATCAAACCTCAAAGGATGGCTGCCTTATGGCAAGTCGTGCTTGAGGTCTTTTGATAACCTTAAGCACTTCTTGAGTCCATGGAGTTTGGAGGATGGACTCAAGAGAAAATGCAGGTCACTCCAAGAAACGAATCAGGTCCTATGATCATTTTTTCCAACATAGATAGAAGCAATACTAATGCAATGATGAAATCTTGAAAATATGAAATAGTGAGATACCTGAAGAAAATCCGTGGATTATGCAGCTTGTAACATCACTTGACAACCCATAAAGTTTTGTCTCTGCTACAAGGTAAGGAATAGACCAGCTTGAGAACTGTTTGAGGCATGACAGCCTGGAGCATCATGAAACACAAAAAATTGGACGGTGTATGGCATATAGAGCATCAAAAGCTAGTACAAGTAAGCAAGAAGCCTTGACAAGGACCATTATAAATCATTGGACAAACTCAGTGACTTTAAGTTCTAAATGAAGAATGTGGTTGAGAAGTTCAAAAGGAGAGTTATTATACAACATGCAACAATAATTCAGAGGTACATCAGCATAAGGGGGAGCATGGAAAATATTGATACATGCTTACTCTAATTTTTGGACTCCCAAAGACAGGAGCAACACCAGAATATTTTTTTTCTATAACAAATTCAGAAGTGGGATGAAATCTGAACTATGTGAGGTGGCAGCGTGATAGGGGGAGTATGATTGTTTGCACAGTAACTCAGGCAGATCCGAAGGAGAAATTGACATCAGAAGCAACATTGAATATAGAAAAAGATCTACAAAATAAGATAAAGACCACAATGAAGCTTAAGGATCCGAACTTAGTAGCATAAAGATAGAAGGACAAATTTGAAGGTCTGAATTATTGAGTATTTTGGCAACTCCGATGAAGTAAGTCGAATCTTTCCAACAACATGTGAATATGGGCATGCAAGATTCCACTGCAGATTTCAAAGGAAGAAAAATTCGGGCATACAATCACAGTGAAGTGAAGATGGAAGACAAAATCAGACAAGACACCAATAGCAAGTGCAACGATATTCAAGTCTTTGATATTAAAGAAGACATCCTCTTGGATAGTATAGCAGAAGTTTACATTACAGGAGGAGTATATGTATAAATACTTATGAAAAATTTGAAGATGGCAAGTGATGGAAGATTTAGTATAAAATTTCAAGATGTATTCAAAAAAAAAAATTGGGCATTGTGAAGCTTTTGAAGGCTAATCTTCCCTTTGTCATTAACGTCAAAGGTGGATAAGAAGAAATTGGTTAGTTTCCATCAATGACAAAGGGGGAGATTGATGAATAGGTTGTCATTGATGACAACATTAATGACAAAGGCATATTGACATGGCTTGAGGTATGACAAGTATGGCAAGCATTTGGATTAAGGACATGGCAACAAAGGTTGATTTGGTGGACAAGGTGATGGGAATTGGAGCCATTGGCACACCTAATGAGCCAAGAGTCAAATGACCCATACTGTGGTGACATGGAAATAGACAAGCAAGCTGAGGTAAAGGACAAATGACATGGCATTGGTCAAGCACATGAAGAGCAAGCAAGCATTGGATGGCTTGAAGGGTGATGACAAAGAAGTATGGCCAAGTGGACATGAATATCAAGCATGGATGGACAACATGGATGGAGAAGACATATGCCAAGCAAGCATGAGCTTGAGGGAATGTTGAATGGGATCATGGTGGCTTAAGAAGGAGCTTGCGGGCATCATTGATGATGGCTAAAACAAGAGGCTGCGGGCATGTTTAAACAAGGGAATATTGGTAGCTGCAGGCATACACAAAACACACCTGCGGGCATCATCAAAACCCCAGTTGTGGGCATTTTTCATGTGCTAATGCATGAAGGATTGCGGGCATATTTATTAGATATTAAATGTTCATGCGAGCATATTTAGGAAGGTCAGTGCAGGCATAAGACATAGCATGAGATTGGTATGAAGACCATGTTGATGTGGGGAAAAGATCCAAGATATATTTATATATATTTGGATGAGAAAATTTGGAATAAAAATATACATATCATTTGATATTGACAAGTTGACCATCAAAGAATTAGTTTGTTATTAAATCAAAAAAATACAATGTCATGTCGGCCTCATGATTACATGGAGAAATAAAGTATAAATAAAAGAGAAAATTCATTGTTTTGAGTAAAAGTTGGAGTGGAGAATTTGTGATACTGAAGAGAGCTCTGATCTCGGGGGTCTGTAGAGATGAGGACAGTTCGATAGGAGCAGTAGGTGCAGCATGGAAGAATTTTTATATCTTTAAATTCTGGAGAGCTGAATGTTGAAGACATAATGATGGACAGAGTGATGTTGGACAGTTTGAAGACCTGTTTGTGGACAAAACTGAAATGATGAATGCTTGATTGAAGACATGCTGAAGTGGTAGCAACTTGTTTGATGACAGTAGATATGATGATGTATGTGTCCGTGGACGACTTTGGAAGAGTCGGATGTATCAATTGTAATTTGTAATCTGAAATTTTATAGGGAGGTAGGGTGGATCTGGGGAAAGACTGATTAAGTCTTTTGGTAAGTTGTAGCTTGACTGATGTTGTAGCATCCCAGTCATTAGTAACTGACTGAACCATTCTGGTGGGTGGTTCCACCTTATGGTTTGTATCCCATACTGGATATTGAAGTCTCCACTTATATAAAGTTTACCAAACCTACATCTTGTGCAATGTGTTGATGCTGATATGTTTAAATTGATAGTTCAAAGATGAATATGATATTGATGTGAATGAGAAATAATGTTTTAAGGTTTAATGTTTGAAGAAGTAGAAATTTGGATTAAGTATAGGCTCACTGATTCACCCCCCCCCTCTCAATGATCCATTGTGTTTAACAAAAATATCCAGCACCATAAACATGCTCTGCAAAATGTTCATTGTCTTCAGCAATCTGCTAACCATCTTCACCAACTAGTCAGCACATAAAATAAAAGATAAAAAGATATTTCATTGTTGTTGTTGTTGTTGCTCCTCTGCTCCATCGAACTGTCCAGCATTATATCATGTCATCAACTGTCGATCATCTTCATGTCTCAACATATCATCGTTATCAAGCTGCTGCCCCAAAACAAAGAAGATAGCAAAAAAAATATAAATTTTCTCCACTGTAGCTGCCTGCTACAATACCCAAAATTTCCACAGTGAGCAGCCCGAAATCATAGCTCTGTCTATGCTCCACGAGCTCTCCTCAATAAGACGAGTTTCCTCTTATTTATATAGGTTTTTCTTCAAAAACAAATGTTGAGCCAACTTGCACATATAATTTTTTTTTTATTTATTTAAAAAAAACTTCCTTTAGCTGGCCGACTTCAAGGTGTGAGGTTGTTAATTTTTGTTTTTGTTTTTATTTGGTCACAAAGACATTCTTCTAAGTCAACGCCACTTAAATATTTTTCCACGAGTCATATGTGTGTTTTTATTTATTTATTTTGTTGTTAACCCATACTTCTTCTTAGGTTTCAACAAGTTCAAAAGCAGGGGTGCCTTCCATACTTAGGGCTTGTTGTATGTATTTTTATTTTGTTGCACAACCATCTTAATAGTCAACCTTTGACCATAAGGTATCAAAATTACCACATTTAAGGGTGTGACCCACCTCATTAAGTCATCCAATGATGTCATGATCATCACAACAAAGGATACCATCAAACATCATCTTCACCATGTGCATGCCCTCAAGATCAAGGCATGTGTGCCATAAGCAAGTGTTAAAGTGTTATCATAGGACCATCTCCAAGGGTTCCAAGACCCCATCCACCCACAAATGACCACATCAACTTCATCAAGTGTGCAAGGACCATTAACCCATCAAGTGTGGGTCCAAGGGCTTCTTCAAGGTGTCTTCATCAAGGAAGAGGCTTCATGACCCCATTAAGACACAAATGACCACATAATGGGTCATTTGGCTCATTAGGTGTTCCAATGGCTCCAATGCCCACATCCAAGGTTCTTCATGCCATGTCATGTCATTGCTCTTTGTTTGTTTGCTATGTCATCACATCAACCTTTGTCATTAATGTTGTCATCAATGACAATCATAGACAACCATATTCATCAATCTCCCCCTTTTTCATTGATGGAAACCAACCAACTTCTTTCTCCCACTTTGACATTAATGACAAAGGGCCAATCAACCATTTAAGGCTTCACAATACCAAAAAAAATAAAAATTTTGAATATGAAATCATGTATTGAGTTTGATCTTCCATTATTTACATTTTCACACATACTCCCCCTTTCATGTCACTACAACAAATCCTGGAATTAGCGTTCCATTTAGCGTCCATTTTTAGTGTAATTTTTTTTATCATTGAGTGGTCAAAGTAGACGCTAAATGGGATGCGTCATGGATAAAATTTAAAGAGTCTAAAATAACGTCTTTTTTTGCTTCCTAGATAGCATCTTTTCTGATGTCTAAAATAGCGTCCATTTTTTTGCTTCCAGAACAGCGTCCAATTTTGCTTCCTAAATGACATCGAGGTTTGCTTCATAAATAACATCCTATTTTTCTTCCTAGAGATCACCATCTTTTACTTCGTAAATGACGTCCCCATTTCCGCCATATTTTCATCCAATTTTGCATCCATATGTGCTACCACTTTAGCATCCCATTTTGCACCACGTTTTACTTCCAATATGCACCAATTTTTGCTTATAATTTTGCACCAATTTTTGCTTCATTTTTTGCATCATGTTTTGCTACCAAAATGGAGCCAAAATTTTCTTCTATTGTTGCACCATATTTTGCTTCCTATGTAGTGCCATGTTTTGCATCCAAAGTAACATCTTATTTTGCTACCATATCAACGCCATGCTTGGCTTCCTCATTAGCGTCAAGTGTTGGGCCTCTTTTTAACACCTAATTTTGCATCTCTATTGATGTCAACATTAGCACCATGTTTTGCTACCACTTTGGCACCCAATTTATCATCCATTTTTACTCCCACACTATCACCACATTTTGCTTCTCGTTTAGCAACTAATATAAATTATCACAACAAATAATTTTTTAGAAATACATTGCAATATCATTAGGGCACGGAGGAATAGAACCGCCAACCTCCTGCTTGTAAGGCAGGCGCTCTTCCATTGAGCTAGCACCCTTTAAGAATTGGGGAGATGAGCAATATTAACACCTAGATTGCATGATTCATAATTCTAATGAAAGACAATATGCATTGGTTGCAATCTATTATATTGAATATCATATTGGAGTGTTTTTGTGCAAAAGGGTTCTCCTTAAAAATATTGGTATATTGTTGTATGATTTCATTTGTCTTCAGTTTTATTATTGCTTAATAAGGAAATAATATATGGTTGATAATATTGAAGATACATATTATTTGGTTTTAACTGAAATTTGATATTAGTGCCATTGGGAGATTTCAACTCATCCAAAAGATTTAGATCGATTGATATCATAGAAATATATTTATGAATCTATGGACTTGCAATAAGGCATCCATGGGAAAATATCATAAGAGAGTGATACTTTAGGAACTATAGGAGATGAATAAACAAATCTATGAGGATAATGAACAACTAGAAAAGGCTTTCTAGTAGTTGGACGAGAAGAATGAAGAGTTGCATAAAAATTTGTAAAGCCATGTGAAGCTTCTTAAGGAGAAAAATGTCTAGGTTGTGGAAAATATAGTGTAATAGTTGGCTTGTAAGAAAGCCATATTGATGAGTCTTTAAATGGAGGTGGAAAATATTAAGAAAGAAAGGAGCCTTGTTTTGACTCAAGATGCGCATACCATGATTGAGGGAATTTTAGGGTAAGCACTTCAACTTCACCCCTTGCTCAATTTCAATCAACATATGAGTCTTTTGGTAGTTTTGAATTTCATACCAAAGAGATAGGCATTTTTGCAAAGGATGGGTTTTGATGGCCAATGTCTTGAAAATCATGGTTAAGGCATGAAGAGCCCCATTGCAGTGAACTCTAGACTACAACATGTTCATTTAGGATATTATGGTGGTAAGGAAGTCAAAGGTGGATGTTCTAAGACATATTTAAATAATGTGAAAGCCTCAAAGATAATATTTGCGGAGGATCAATATTGAGGAAATACAACAACTCCAACCAAAGAATAGATCACAAAGAATGATCAACATCCCTTTGTAAGCTCTGAGAAAGGTAGCAAGAAAACAAGTTAAGCACCCATGCACATTCCAACAATTGGAAGAACAAGTAACTTGGGAGAGAGAAATCTCAAGTGAAAGTAAGAAAGGTTTTAGAACTAGAAACCTTATGTCACTTGTTTTTGTTACAAGAAGAAGAGTCACAAGGCATACCAATGTTGATATTCATTACCTTGTTACTTTTGTGGATTCAACAACCATTATGTGGCTTAGTGTTGGAGGAAGTAGTCAAAAACCAAAGACAGATTTTACTGTGTAACTCATCAAAGCTAACTTCACTATGTTTATGTTCCCATAATTGCCAAAAGAATGCATACTCCATCTTGAGTCCAATTCCAGTTTTAAATGTAGACATTACCCACCCTCAAAAGAAATGTTGGGTTTACAGGGGCAATGGTAGTTTTAGAAGGAAAGACCCTGACAAGATAGTATCACAGCATGGTCCTAGCCCACAATGAAGGGCATCCACCAGCTAGGCAAGAGATCTCCAATTCCTAAGGGAAGAAATCCAAGGTAGCACCATCCTAAGGTGAAGCATCCACTAAGAAAGCTCTCTCAATTGTGCATATTCATCATGGACAATATCTCATGCTACAATCCATTTCAGACCATCCAAGGGCTAAATATACACTGTGTACCCCAAATATGATGAGGAAACCCAAAACATGGTATAAACACTTTTGAAATTAACCCAAAAAACTAACAAATGGCAACTAGAAGGGTCTTTGAAACACCAGTGTTGTGAAACCCTTGGAAAATAACCTATATCAGTACTGTTGATTTTTAGTGCAGCTGCGAGACCCATTCTCAGAGAGAATGGTACCCTAGTCATTTGACTAGGGTTCCTGGTCAAGTTAACCAGGCAGAGTATGAGTAAGACCCTAGAAGGTACCCTAGGGCCCCCAGCTGTCTCCTGGGGTTCTTGGTCTAGGACCAAGCAGATTGATGCCATGGCAAAGTCCCTAGCATGTGGCTAGGGCCCCTATTTGTCTCTAGGGTATTCTGGTCTAGAACCAGACGGTTTCTTGGTCATGATGACCAAGCAGATCCTGCAGGTTGAGACAGAGACTTCCTAGGTCCTGCAGAAGGTTGATCAACATTCAGCCTAGGACTGAATGCTCAGCTTGAGGCTGAGGACCATTCTCTAGGAGAATGGAGATCTTGGTCATGGACCAGATGGTTGATCAACATGTCCCAGTCTAGGACTGAGGTTCAGCCTTGAGCTGAAAGCCATTCATTGAGAATGGAAGATATTGTTGTCCCCTCTCCTAATCGGTTATTGCTAAGTTGCTTCTCAAGGGACTGGCCACCCCTTGGCGATGTCTCTAGTACCTAACCCTTAGGAGCAGCGTTAAGGACAAAAGGATTACACCATCCGTTTGGATCTTCTCCCTTATACAGTGATGACAAAAATATATAAACTATGTATCTTAAGAGAGAGAAAAGTCTTTGGTCTTGTTGGTTCTATTTGATTGCTTGTCCACTCTGATCTTGTGGTTGTTGACCCATGGTCCTATGGTCCTAGCACTCTCACTTGTGTGCACCTTTGACCATGATGACTCCTACTTTATGGAGTATTTTTACATAAGGATTTATTAAAGACCATTGGACCATGTATTATTATGTTTTGTTATAGGGCCTTGTCCCACTTATATTTTTTGGTCTATTTACTTTATGTTGGACCTTTGATTTTTCACTTTATGATAAATTCATTATTTATTTATTATTTATTTATTTTAGTCTTATTAATAAAATCTTTATGATTTTATTAATAAAGACTTTGTGATTTTATTTATAAAGTTTTATTATTTTATTATTATATATTTGTCCATTTAAGTTTTATCTTATTAATACATTGGACTTTTGGTACTTTATCCTTTGACCTCTCTTTTCTCATTATTTTATTTATTTTTATTTTTCCTATTCTAACCTAAGGTTGTTAACTCCCATTCTATATAAACCTTATAAATCTTATGATTCTATGATATATCATACGTGAGCTCACACTTCACTATTCGTTTTGTTTCTCTCGGGTATTATTGTCGGGTCTGCTCCTATATTGAATTTCACTCCACGGGTTTATCTTCTCGGCTGTAATTCTGTCACGGGTTTATCTTCTCAGCTATAATTTAGTCACGGGTTTATCTTCTCGGTTTTCTTCACGGCTGACTTTATCTTCACGTTGCTTTTCTTCTCACGGCTGTCTCCCCACGGAGCTGACTGTATCTTCTCGATTTTCTTCACGACTGTATCCATTTCACTACACGGCCTTACCTTCACGGTGATCTCCCTCTCGGCTGTATCCATTTCACTACACGGCCTTACCTTCACGGTGATCTCCCTCTCCGCTGTATCCATTTCACTACACGGCCTTATCTTCTCGGTGTTCTCCTTCTCGGCTGTATCCATTTCACTACACGGCCTTATCTTCTCGGTGTTCTCCTTCACGGCTGTATCCATTTCACTACACGGCTTTATCTTCACGGGCTTCTCCTTCACGGCTGTATGTCCACGGGGGTTTTTCCTTCACGGCTGTCTCTCCACGGGGTTTCCCTTCACAGCTGTTTCACAGTTTTATCTTCACGATTATCACTTCATGGCTGTAGCATTTAACTGTCCATAACATTTGATTGCTGGCTGTAGCATGTGACTGTCTCATGGTTTATTTATTTTGGCTGTAGCATTTGATTGATTCACAGTTTCCCTATTCAGGCTGTAGCATGTGACTGTCTCATGGTTTATTTATTTTGGCTGTAGCATTTGATTGACTCACAGTTTCTCTATTCTGGCTGTAGCATTCAGCAGTCTCACAGTTTCTCTATTCTGCCTGTAGCATTCAGCAGTCATCACTATAATTGAACTCTAAGTGAGTGTTTGCTTGCATGCTTGACCTTCGTAGTCTGCAGCACCTGTGTGTCTTTCTTACTACTGCCATTTTCTTAGAAGAACTTGAGGTCTGTTTTATTCTACCTGAACCTTCTCTCTCTTAAGGTACGTATATGGTTTATCTAGTTTGACTTGTCCTTTCAGTGACAAGATCAAAACTATCTGAGTATAAGGCTAATCCAAATCATGGTTATAATTCGTTAATGCTACTTCTCATGTACATGACATTTGAAATTTAGTTTACTATTCATGTTACTTGAAATTTATTTTATATATTGTGCATTTGATGATTCTCGAGGACCAACTCTAATGCAGTGACCAAATGGAGCATTAAGTTGAAAGAGATGAAAATTATGTTATTTATGTTTTAAATCAGTTTAAATTTAAATTTTGCAGTACAATTGTTTACATGTTCTTGCATCAAGGTTGTTATATGTGATAAAATGTACATAACCTGCAATTTCAACAAGTACTATGTTGAACACTTTTGAAATTTATACGAGCCAACAAAAGACTTTTGAAAAGAAATGCAAGACCTCCTTGATAATGGCCCTAAGTGTGAATATGTGACTGGTCTTTAATCAAAACAATCTAGAAATGAGGATGAACTTTCAATCCCATTGCTGCAACAAATGACAGTCTTTTAGGACAGTCATGCATTAAGCAAATAGAAGCTCCTTTCAAATGTGCAGAGGCAGCCTTAACCCACACTCTAGCATGTCCATCATACTGTGGAGCACTTCCATACATAGTAGCAACCTCATGGAGGATTAAAAGGAGCACATAACAATAAAGGAAAGTCATCATGACAAAAGGGTCAAGGTACCACACTAGGAGAGGGAGGCGCTAGCACAAGGACCAACAAGGTTCAACACAAGGTCAAAGGTCAACAAGAGTGGTCATAACAAAGTGGGAAAACAACCCTTTCACCCACAACACCAAGGTGTACAATCAAGGTGGGGAAACAACCCTTTTAGCCACAAAACCAAGGGTCAAACTTCTATCTTCTCTTTCAAGGTATATAGTCCACAGGTGTTCCGTACAATAACAATAAGTTTTATCATCACCGCATAAGAAAGGTCCAAACTGGATAAATTTTATTCCTGTGCATGCAATAAAATTATAATCTCATTCTTAAAATCATGTCACATCAAAGCAACACATTTATAACAAAGTGGATCATGAAAGCTAACTCATGAAATCCCATTGCTAGTAGGCATAAACTTGATGCAAGATAGATAAAATATGTGGGGCATGCAAATTCATTTCCAAATGTTCTAACCTGGAACATGATTGGCCTCATATCATCTTTTTTTGAGCTAGCAATGTCCATGCCTTTCCTTAAGTCTTCTCTAAGGGGTTCCATTAAGGCATCCTTGATATCAACCTGTAGAGTATCCACCACCACTGCTAGCAACCTTACCATTGTCATTGGAATTCATCTTCACAAGTTTATCATGTTGTGAGCAAATTAAACAGTCTATATTAACAACTCAAACATATCAAATACCATGTATAATGACCAAATAATCATGAACATAAAATACCTTTAGTTGTCATATCTATTCACGCAAAATGTTCACATCATCCTCAGTTTCCTCATTCACAACTGCTTTGTTTTGTATGCCTTTTGCTCATTTTGTAAACCTTAATGTGCTTAAATTTTCATTCCTGCAACTGCATAACCATGGAGAGGAAAATTTAAGTCTCTCTCTTTCACCCATGTACATGGATAGAGGACAGATAATTACATTCAATGAACAACAAATGTTTGAATAAAAACAACACTAAGCCAAATTATTTGATACCTAAGTGGATAAGCAGCAAGTTTGGGCATACTTCATCCTTCTATCAGTAGTAAACAGTAGTAACAACCCCAACTACTAATTTTGGGCACTTTTGAGCATTAAAACATCAGTGATGAGGATTATTTTAAATATGGGCAGTGGGAACATTCTTGGTCATCCTGTAGCATGACATGAACAGCAGCCCTAAATCCTTTGTTCTACTTTTGGCCATTCCTGGACATTATTTCACCCTCATACAACAATAGAGTGGGAGTTTTGAGCATGCTTGTGGGTAAAAACAACATCAAAAATGCAAAGAAGCAGTTATGTGGGTGAAAGCAGGAACTGGTCTCCAATTCTGGGAAATTTGTGGACGGAAAGGGCCTTAAACAACCTCATATCTCAGTTCTGGGCCTCCCATGTTCTAACCATGTTCTCTCTAATCCACAAGTGGCGTGTGGAAACAGTTTGCAGATATCCTTTTTAGAGGATGAAATTGATGAACTAGGCCATGAAGATGAATTTTTACAGCCTTAGTAGTTGGCTAATCAGTACCAAATGAAAGTGGAGGTATCGACAGATGCAACCATTTAGAGGATGAGACCTCAAAATGTGAATGGGAGGAAGGGTAGTTGCAATTGAATGATAATTAAGAGAGTGAAGTTTTAGAATGTTGTTTTGGAGGCAAATAAAAGGCTATAAGCCATACAACTGCTTCATGGAAGATCTAAGCAGGTTGGGGATTAATTGTGCATTCTAGACCATGTGTGAATGAATTTGGGCCTTCAAAAAGGAGTAGGAACTGGTCTCCAATTCTGGGAAATTTGTGGACGGAAAGGGCATTAAACAACCTCATATCTCAGTTCTGGGCCTCCCATGTTCTAACCATGTTCTCTCTAATCCACAAGTGGCGTGTGGAAACAGTTTGCAGATATCCTTTTTAGAGAATGAAATTGATGAACTAGGCCATGAAGATGAATTTTTACAGCCTTAGTAGTTGGCTAATCAGTACCAAATGAAAGTGGAGGTATCAACAGATGCAACCAGTTAGAGGATGAGACCTCAAAATGTGAATGGGAGGAAGGGTAGTTGCAATTGAATGATAATTACGAGAGTGAAGTTTTAGAATGTTGTTTTGGAGGCAAATAAAAGGCTATAAGCCATACAACTGCTTCATGCAAGATCTAAGCAGGTTAGGGATTAATTGTGCATTCTAGACCATGTGTGAATGAATTTGGGCCTTCAAAAAGGAGCAGGAACTGGTCTCCAATTCTGGGAAATTTTTGGACTTAAAGGGCATTAAACAACCTCATATCTCAGTTCTGGACCTCCCATGTTCTAACCATGTTCTCTCTAATCCACAAGTGGCGTGTGGAAACAGTTTGTAGATATCCTTTTTAGAGGATGAAATTGATGAACTAGGCCATGAAGATGAATTTTTACAGCCTTAGTAGTTGGCTAATCAGTACCAAATGAAAGTGGAGGTATCAACAGATGCAACCAGTTAGAGGATGAGACCTCAAAATGTGAATGGGAGGAAGGGTAGTTGCAATTGAATGATAATTAAGAGAGTGAAGTTTTAGAATGTTGTTTTGGAGGCAAATAAAAGGCTATAAGCCATGCAACTGCTTCATGGAAGATCTAAGCAGGTTAGGAATTAATTGTGCATTCTAGACCATGTGTGAATGAATTTGGGCCTTAAAAAAGGAGCAATTTATCTAATTCTGGCTGACCCAGGCATGCTGAGCCAATTTCAACTATGTTTTGTGCTCAAACAGCTAAAACCAAAACTATAGTGTATATAACAATATCGTAAGTGCAGTGTTACAAAGTGAGAGTGTCCATAAGTAAGGAATGGAGATAATAATCTTCAACGTCGTTCTTGTACTAATGAAGGGTCTCAGTTAGTGGGCTCAGAACACATTCACTGAAGAATATGGAATCGATTACAGAAACTCCAAACTACAATTCCAAATAATGCACACTGCAATTTCTCATCTCATAAAAAGTAACAGAATGTCTAGGAAATACTACTTCTGAGAAAGAATAAACAAAGGAAAACTGGGTGACACTGATATCTAAGGTCCAATTGAAGGAATGACCATGGTACTAGGTTACATAGACAACTTTGGGGAAAATAGACCTAATAACTTCAAAATATTAACTCAAACGAGTCATGCAGCTGACATAGAGTTTGGCATAGGGCTGAGCTGTGGGCAGAATAAAATATGGAATAAAAGGGTGCATGCATGAATAGAGCACAATATCAATGTCACAGAAATTGACACTGAATTTCACTTGTAAATGTACATCTCAAGCAGTGATAATGAAAAAAGTGGAGGTCCATGAATCAATAGAATACGAATGTGAATATTCTTGCTCCTTCACCTTATTAATTCAACAAAAATACCAGGGATTGTATTTCAGATTGCATATGCCAAATGCATGTTAAATGGATGCAAAACTGTCACTCACCTACAATGCTGTGCATTTCAATTTTCCAAGCTTCTGCAGAAAAATTTCACAGCTTTATCACTTTCAAATGTTTCTTAGACAGCCATTGAGCCCTTTATGATCCATTGCTCCACGGATGTACACCAAAAATTCTGCTAAGTTGCAAAGCCAAGCTTTGATACAACTTTGAATCCAAGATCAATGTCTCAGCATAAACCAAAACATCCTCATACAACAGTTGAAGACATGGAATAACTTAAGAGGTATCAGATATATATAGGAGTATGAAGTAGAGTAAACCAATACTAAAAGAACAAGTTTAATAATTAATCCTTCCCAAATTTTAGCTTGATTCACCCAAAGGGCATACTATAGGAAATAACACTCGGACAAAGAACTTGGATTATCTAATGTACAGTCTTAAAAAACACAAAAATCGCAAAAACAAAATGCTCCGAACATAAAAGTTCATTTTAATTTTTCCCATGTTAGGCAACAATTCAATACCTTGAGAGTGTTGAGTTACAAGTAGTGTTGAATTCAGATATACAGTGAAATAGAGAAAAACACCACTTGATTCAATTTAGTGTGCCTTTACAGTTAAATGCAATGCAATTATACAGACAGTCTAAATGCAAATACAGAACACTTATTGTCTGTGAACTTTTTTCTAATTCAAGAACAATTACCATTTACTGGGAAAGCCATGCATAGGTGGAACCTAACCCTAATTAAAATCATCATCGCAAAGCTCAGCAGTCACCCTAATATAAATAACAATAATACCAGCTAATTTGCTTAATAATTTACAATCAGTAGATGCCATACAAAATACAATCACACCACTAACAAAAAGGTCCACAAAAAAAGGGGCAATGAAAGCAATTGCAAAAAGCAAGGGCATGCAGTGTAGTGACACCATGTTTTGTGCATTGTGCCCTTTGTGCTTTGGTTTTCAGGAGTGAACTTCATTTTCAACAATAGGAAGTATGCTTATATTAGTTATAAGGTTTGAGAAGTGTTGTGGTCTCTCTGCTCGATTAGGTGGCTCAATTGGGACTTTGTTTGGGTTAATACAGCCTGGAATGTTGGACAACACTGGTCACCATTCCACCCTGACCATTGCCCTGTCTGTGAAAATTATGAAATTCATTAGATCTTGAGACATGAGGGTCTCATTTCTGACAACAGGACTTCAACTTTCACTGTTACCAATCAAGTGCATAGTCAAGAACCCATAACACTGAACTTTCTATAATAATGGAAACCTTGCTTCAACAAAAGAAACAAATTCAGGCCCTGGAAGTAGAATGCAATCAACTTTGTCAATTGTACATATATTTGAGCAGGGAAACTCAATATGTTGCATCCAACATCAGAATGTCTTTGGGATCAGGACTTGGGAGCTCAAGAAGGAAGAAATGATACAAAAAATTCCTGCTGATGTGGAAATGGAAAACGAGGAATCCCATCTCTCACCTCATGGACAAGATGAAGCACATAACAATCATGTTTTTAATTAAAGATTTGTTTCCTTTATGCTCTGCAAAGTAGGTGTCTTTTTTTTTTAATATATTGGTAGAAGTTTTTGGACATCCTCTGCGAAGGATAGTTTTAATTTTTGTTATCTAGGTATACAAGCTTTTGAACAAGTACTGAACATCAAACTTTGTGATAATCCTCATTTCTGTATTACCATGCCATAAGTGAGGCTATGGCCAATTTCTAATACAAAATATAACTGTCTTTGTTAATATATATATATATATATAGACACACACCGATGCCACACTCAATTTCTGAGAGTGGTTCGAACCTCGGAACTAACGATTGGGTTTTCTAAATGTTGGATGCAATTAGCAAAAGTCCAAGGAAGCTGATGCGATGAAAGATTGTGGGTCTTTCAGTATTTGAACTCCCACCCTGAGGATCGATGGTATGAAAGATTGTGGGTCTTGTCACCTTTCTGCTTTGCATAGAGGCTTCTATCTATGCTAATAGCCATAGATTGTTATGGCTATCATAGGATTTAATGCTCAGCCAACTGATTGCTCTTTTTAAAATTAGATTTAAAAAAAAAAAATCTTGGTAAGTACTTGTGAATCGACATTTTATCTGTTTTGCAACAGTTTTGTTAGAACAAAGACAAATATATATATATATATATATATAATGCCACTTAGTTTTTATAATATAGCGCAGCATCCTAACTCAACACCTTTATAGAGAAATTCACTAATGTGAAGATTACAAGGTCATAATCATCCAGCTCTTCCAATTGTCAAAAAGCCATGCAGTGATTTAACAATCTGGAAAAAGGAGGCTATCAAGCTCTTTAAAATCTTCTAAGCAATAATATGCTTAAGATTTCTACCATAAACATATATGGTACATAGTACATAGTACATACAGGCAAGAGTTGCAAAATAGAAGCTACTCTGTTAAGTGCACCACTACAGTTTAAGATTAGTAATATGATCAAGTTTGTGAATCGTTTACTTGCAGTGAAAACAAGTACAGGGAATGGCAAAATGAACGTGGAATGGAAGGCCCAACTTTTCTAGGAGACAAAAACTGCTGCGGTGAAAATTATCTGCCCAAGTCAGTAAGAAACATATATCGGTAAACACAAGGAAATGAATATATACCAGTCAAATACTCACATACATGGTCAAATACTAATTTTATAGATTGAACATACAAGTAATACTGGACATAAGTCATAGTACAGGATAGGGGATGACTTCTGCCGCCGATCTGTCATTAAGTAATCAGGTTGGCTGCTGATCAAAGCAACTCTTACTGTGGATCAATTTGTGAAAAGAAACCTTGAGTTGAGAAAGTTGTTGAGCACGGTAAATCAAATGCAGAAAGTCCAATAACAGAGTTAAGAGATGAACTATTAGTTCTGAGAAGGTTGAATGCTGAAAGAAAACCCCTGCCTGTGAAAGTTCTGGTGATACTCATAGCATATCAAATGACTTTGATCGAGAATGATCGAGTGTGATACCACTGTTTGGAGTTGGCTTAAGAAAGTGAAAGCTGTATGATGTGAATTGTGTATGATAAGCAGGATGAGTTGACTGTGCATGATAAGGACAGTGAAAATGCAGAAAGAAGTCAATGAGTACTACGTGCATATGTGACAATAACAAAATGACAAAGGACTGCAGAGATGTAGATTGGATGATTACATTTGCTAAGGATAAAGCGAGTCTCTGTTTGAGAGAAGTTTTCGAAGGTAAATTGACTGTGTGAACTGAGAAGCAGAGCTACAGTTCTGTGTCAGTGTATTACAAACATATCTATATTAGGGTGGCAGGATGGTGCAGGGGTATATATATCAAGGTTGCATTTACAATGAATATCTTGTTCCTTAAGTATTCTTTATGACAAATAACTTTCAACCAAATGGCAGCCTAGGCCCTGCATTAGATTTTGTGGATTTTTTGTTGTGGAAAATTTACTTCTAAGCATGGACATGGATTTCTATATATGATTTTAATTGCCAGTTGAAGGGGGCTTTCTTAGTTACCAATCATGAATGTTTAAAAACCTTCACTTCTGTTAAATAGAACTCGTATATATAGCAAGGTTGATTTACAGTGAATATCTTATTCCTTAAGTATTCTTTATGACAAATAACTTTCAAGCCATTCTTCTTGTTTGATGGTAAAGCTCATATCTGAATGTTTAAGTTTTGTTCTATACTTCAATCCACATACCTTGGTGCTTGTAATAAACTTTTCTATCAATACCCTGTTATTTTCATAAATGGCAGCATGCATTAGATTTAGGGGAATTTTGTTGTGGAAAATTTACTTTTAAGCATGGAGGTGGGTTTCTATATGTGATTTTGATTGCCAGTTGGCTGGGATTAGAAGACTCGAAAGTTAGAAACCCTTGGTACAAGCAATTGTGATCATGTTTAAACTTTAAACTTGGATACGCATGCATTCCACAAGTCCATAAATCCCAACCCCTCCCAGATGGTAAAGCTCATGTCTGAATGTTTAAGTTTTGTTCTATTATTCAATACACATACCTCGATGCTTGTGACAAACGTTTCTATCAATACCCTGTTATTTTATTAAATGGAAGCCTGCATTAGATTAAGGGAATTATTTGTTGTAGAAAATTTTACTTTTAAGCATGGAGGTGGTTTTCTATGTATGATTTTAATTGCCAGTTGGCTGGGATTAGAAGACTCGAAAGTTGATAAGGAATTGTGATCATGTTTAAACTTTAAAGGAACTTGGATACACATGCATTCCACAAGTCCAGAAATCCCAACCCCTCCCCACCCACCATGCCCCACCCCGCTCCATTGAGAATCCTCAAAGGAAGCATCTACTATATTTTAATTAAATCGGCCGCCAATACCTCTTTACATTATTAAATGAAACCAAGGCTAAATACAGCTAGCTAGCATGCTACTGTTTAATTTTTTTTGTCCACCCCTGAGCCAATCACCATAAACTAATCATTTCTTCCTGCTATTTTGCAATATATATATATATATATAGATATGGCTTGATGTCAAATTTTGTCCTGAGTTCACATTTTAGTAGAATCGTTAATTGTTTAGAATCTGTTTTGTTAGCATTTCGGACCTTTCATGTTATGCCTCTAGTTGTCCACTCTATTTGAAAGATAGTGGATGAAGACGTGCTCCAGGGTCCTGTTGGACTTCAGTGACTCAAGGTGATCCAAGCTGGTTTTAAGCAATATTCACTATGTTTCCAGGACGTGGGGATGTAGGAGTAGGGAAACAGACATCTAGGGACACTCCAAATTTTGAAGAACATCATTGCTGGACGTCTCTAAAGTTACAAAAAAAAAATGCTGGGGGCATGAGAGGGAAGGGAGCATCTCTAAAATTACAACAACAAAATTCCCAACAATAACAATTAACAATTCATCATAGGACAATATAACTCCAAACTTGTAAATGATACAAACGTAATTCATCGAACACCACAATTGTACTTGATATTATCATATTTCGCATTGAATCAATGATAAATGCACATCAAATTTTCAAATTTATAGCTTACAACAAAATAAATACATTGATTCAGATTTTAAATAGTCTTAATAAACAATAGATTAGGAAATAGTAGATTAAAATTACTCAAAAATAGTAGAGTCAAAGACTTGGTGGTCACTATCTACAGTCAAAACTGAACATTAACAATAGACGGTGAAAACTTAAAGTAGCTAGAAAAAAATCAACATCAACTGAGAATTGAGGAGTCAAAGCCATAAGGTATAGACAGATTAGGTTAGGTAAATTAGTTTTTATTTACTTTTTTAGGTTTTTAGGTTTTTTATCTAAAAACACAAGGGGGAGGTCCCACATGCACCCCGCCCCACACACTTGTGAAACATTTCAGTGTATTTCACTGCATTTCACAAAAAAGGGAGCACCACAAAGTGTTTGCTAGGCAACCCCTTTACCGGGGCACATGGAGCAAGGGCAGATTGTTCCCAACCCTGGTGGACATGTCCACATGTAACACTGGTTTTAAGCATATACTACGCATAGACCATGTTTTGTGTTTCTCAAACTGTCTGGCTACGTCCGATCAACAGCCATCCAACACAAGACAAATGCTTGCTCATGCTACATCCTGAGCCACTTAATGTTAGTCAAACTTTTCCCTTGAATCTTTTGTTCTTCAACATATACAAATGAGTAAATGCAGAAGTTTGAGAATGGAACAATCAATATTATTTTATAAATTCATTACTAAAATTAATACAATTACCACTAGCCAGAACAGTATACCTGGATATAGTTGCCACCATAAAAAGCATTGTTCCCCATTTGACGTTGGCTCCTGAAATCTTTTCCCTGTGTATAAAAACATGCAATGTTTATTCTAACTTGGCAGCCTTTTGGACAATTCTATTTTTCAAATCAGAACAAATCTTATTTAGTCAGAAATTGAGGCAACAAGATCTACTCTGAATATAATAATATATAGATAACAAATTGAAAGCACTAATTAAAACCATTCCACAAAATTGCATGTTCTTAACTCACAACATTTAAAAATAGATAGACACTATAAAATCCTCTACCTAACAAAATAAATTTACACAGAATTGGTTAGTGCCATGTAAAACATTAATGTGAATTTACGAGTTGTAACTTGCAAGTGCATAAGAAACTATGCAGAGAAAAAAAATTAGGCCACTAAAGCATTCAACTGCAAAAATTAGTATACCAATCACTACCTTTTTCACCAAGAAAAAAAATGGCAATCAAATCCCCATGAATGTAATCTATCTATTGCCAGTTCACCAACCTGACGAGGGACCCTCTGATTCATAGGCATTCCGTTTGATAACATAGCTCTAGCTTGTACAGACATGCTTATCTTCGAAAATCTGAGAATTTTAGGCCAACCAGATACCACACAATTCAATACAAGGCAATGCTCTGTATATCAATCACTGCCTTTGTCTTGAGAGAGGAGAACACTTTATTGTAGGCTGAACCCTTCTGGGGGGTTCTACATGCCAAAGGTTGGTTATGAGGCAATGTTCTCCATGGAGATGGATCAAGCCACTCAATGGTGGTGGAGATGTCTAATCGAATTGTGACATGGGATAATTTGCTTAAGTGTTCCTTTGAGGATCCAAGCAGGCGTGTTCTGTGCAGATGTTCCTACAAGTCAATTTTCCACATGCTTGTTGGCTGCCATTTCTCAATGGATATCTGGGATTAAGCCATTAATCTCACTGCTGGGCTTGGTAGTTGGTGTGGGGAATCCTCAGGGGAGAGTCTGAAGCTCTGGTGGGATAATAAGGGACTGGAAGCTATTGAATCTCTGCCTCCGCTAGTGTGCTGGGATGTTTGGACCTCGAGGAACTAAATGTTGTTTGAAGACAGGGAGCTGTCTCCCCTTCAGGTGCTTTTCAATATCAGATATGCCTTTGAGGGTTTATGAAAGGAGATCGTAGCTAAGATGCCTAGGCACATTGTACGAGTCTTTTGATGGGTCCAGGCCCTGCAGTTATTTTCATGGTGCACCTGATGGAACTCTGGCAATTGTGGCGCTGATCGCATTCTGCATATTTCTGGTCAGCATTCTGTCTCTTTCTCCTGTGGTCTTGGGTATCGTTCCAACATTATTACTGGGGTAAAGGTTGTTCTGTTACTGGTGGCATTAGCAATGGAAGTGGATTGTAGGGATGTTCAAATCTTCAGGGACTCTCAGTTGGTAATCAATTGGATCTCTAGTATTTCCAGGAAGCTCAATCTGGGACTCAAGCATCTCCTCAGGAAAGCCAGGGAGCATCTAAGCATAATGGGTCAAGTTTCTTGCAGCCATATCTATCATGAACTAAATAATACAGATGGTTTCTCCAAAAGAGTACAGAGACTGAAATTACTTTGATATCTGCTAGATAAATCTTTGTCAGATGGATGTTCTGTCATGCAAAATGGATACTCTGTGCTCCCTTTTGATATGTCTTTGTTTGGCCAGTGATGGCCTAAGTACTACTCTTTGACTGTTTAGTTTCCTTGATGAAACTTTGTTTGATGTCATAGTTTTAAGCTATTGGATCTTAGTTGATAGTTACAGCTGTTGAGTATAGAGATCTTAGATTTTTTTGGAGTTGTTGGTTTAAGTTTAAATATGCAGTACTTTACTCTTCTGTTGACAGTCCACAGCCACATTGCTAAATGTAATTTCAACGTTTCTTATTAAATAAAGGAAATTGACTTTTTCCTTGGAAAAAAAATAAATAAATCAATTAATCACAACCGATAGTAAATGCATCTTTATTTTTCAAGAAAGCATAATATTACAAGCTTAATCAGACTAGGCTGAGCTCCCAATTCAAAGGGGTAAGGATGAAACAAAGATAAAATAATTTCCTGCTAGTGGTAGCACTCAATATGTTGTTATGAGTCCTAATATTAAATAAAATGTTGTTATGAGTCCTAATATTTAAAAAAATGTTGTTAGAAGTGCCAATGTTAAGAGGTCATGGTTAATGCTAATGACCCCGATTAAATATGGTAGAAAAGTAGTTAGATACCTTATCACAGCATGTATGAAAGACAACCTTGTTTATGACTCCATTAATAAGTGAAATTTCTCTTTCTCTCTCTCATGTGATGATCGGGTGGTCATGGAAATAATTTAGGGGTGGGTTATGGTTTTACTTGCTCGATAGAGTCATTATGCAAACACCCTAAATTCAATATTGGATAGGTGTAGAATCTAGACATTAAACTTTTTGGAGTTGGTTTTTTTTTTATGAGCTTAACACATACTCCACAAATTAAATTGATAAGTGGATCTTAATTATACTTTAGGTATTATTTAACTAGCTACTAAAATGTCTCATTTTTAATCATTTTCTTGGATGTTGATGAACCAAAATTTGTGAATTTGATTGATTTACTATTCAAATGGCAATTTTAATGTTATGTGTTGATTTAAAGATCATAGAAAACCCTTGGAAATTTAAAATTTAGAAGAATACAATGTTAAATAATTGAAATTGTAACTGTCAAATTCAAGGCAAAATCATACTACATAAAAAGTTAGAAATAGGGGTGTTTTAGTTGATGCTTAGCCCAGATCAATAAACCCTACAAGTGTAGAGGGGCTCACTAGTCGAGATGACAAAATGTAACCCCATAGTGGAAAAATACAAGTTATATGCATTATAAAACTAGTTAGTTGGGTTGTGATTTAACAATGGATTGGTTGTGAGTTAGTACAGTATCATATAAAGAATGAACTATTAAGAAACCTATTGAAATAAAGGTTGAGGTGTACCTTAATAAAGAAATAATCATCACACCATTTTTTGAACTTTGGATAGAAAGATGGACGAAACTTATCACATGCTTGCTTCTGAACCTGCATAGAATAGAACGCACAAACATTAATTGGGGCGGTAATTGTTTAGTTTAACAAGGTTAAGGCTTTCACTATTCACAACCGCTAATATTCTTTTACCAATGAAAGAATTCTACGTTTGACCTTTAGACTTTCTAAGTTTAAATTTTAGGCCCTCTATAAGGCTAAAGATGCAGTACACAAAATAGTGGAGAGAACAATGAGGGCTTTGTGAACAACTCTAGCCAACTGGGCAATAAAGAAGAGCTCAGCTGCCTTTGTAGGAAGAACATTTAGCAGTAATTTTTTGGAACCAACTCAAATGACAGATAACGGTACATTACCCATAGTACATGCTGAACACATGGATGGCATATACACAGAAATTTTCTTATACCTGCTAATGCGACCATTAGCACAGCAGTAATTAACAGAAGAAGACCATGACAGTCTGTATACTATCATACAGGAAATGGAACCTAAATGCAGTAAACAGTAAAATAAGAATAGTAAGGTAACTGAGAAAAATGATAGGATGTTATGCCCCCCGAGCTGCAGATCAGAAATATTCTTGTTAATAGGACCAGAAACTTGTCTTTCTGGTCCTACCACATGGATTCAAGCTTAAAGTGATAAAGAAATATAAAAATATATTCAGAATGTTGGCCACTTTTATAAGTTAGCATGATATCTCTAACAAAGGTGCCATGTCAAAAATGTAGCTAGGATTATGTAAGCAATATAATCATTCGTGACTTTTCAAATGTGACATAACTGACATGCATCCAAAAGTCCTGATCGCACTCTTCCAAACTTGTAGTTTGATCTGCATCTTTATAAGCAATCGAAAAAAGTATTTTGAAGTTGATCAGTCGAAAAAAGTATTTTGAAGTTGATCTAATACATATTTACTATTTAGCTAAGTGGCAATGTAAGGGAATAGTTTACTCTCAAGTACCTTACCATGTGGAAATGCTTGACATCCTCTTCAAACACATAAGATGGAGTCAAATCAGTACCTCCACCAAACCACTATTGCCTAGGAGCTCCCTCCACATCTAAAAGTATTTTGAAGTCGATCTAATACATATTTAGCTAAGTGGCAATGTAACGGAATAGTTTACTCTCTAGTACCTTGCCATGTGGAAATGCTTGACATCCTCTTGAAACACATAAGATGGAGTCAAATCAGCACCTCCACCAAACCACCATTGCCTAGGAGCTCCCTCCACATCTAAAACATATCAAAAACAGGTTTTACAATCAAGCCATTCAATCTAATCAAAGCCTGCTTATCTTCTAAATTTCTGATTGAGATGATAATAAATTGTAAAGCCTGGCTTAATTCTATACAATAATGGTAAAGTCATGTCCAAAATAGTACAACAGCCAAAGCACTACTTGTTATTTAACACATCATGATGCAACTTGGAATGAATACCTTTAGGAGCATCGGTCTCAAAGTAACAATAATTGAAATGCACAGTAGGAGCAAAAGGATTTTTTGGATGCATGACCTGCAAATCAAAAGAAAAAAAACAAAACACTTAAATTAAGTGCAGATTTTTTCATTCACGCATGTTTTCTTTCACAGGTTGACCATTGAAGACATCCAAATAATAGTGCCATGCTACAAAGTTTCAACACATGAGCAGATCAGTTTTCCATGTAATACACTGGGTGGATCTGATTATTGGTAATTTCCAACTTTTTACATGAAGACCTTAACTAGGACTGAACAAATAAAGGAGGAAAAAAGCAACAGTGCTTTATCTGTATGCATAAATGACAAATGAAGTCGATGGGACTGCAATCTTTTATGAAAACCATTGAGACATTGTTACAAGGTATGAAAGGTACATGAGGTACCAGAAACAACAAAGGATGAGAAGGAACCGCCCACAAGTACTGATACAAAAAGGTATTCTAAAATACACCAATAGGTATTCCTAAATTTGAATTAGACATTAATGGGTTGTCAGATAATCTAAAGTGAATTGTTTCTCTGTTGTGATAAAGGGCCATTTTGCACAAACCTAAAGTTCTATATTAATTTTTTTATTTGTTTGATTTCCTACAGAATAGGTTTAGACCATTCTGTTGACGATAAAATCAACTCACCTTGACCAACGTATACAGAAATCTAAGTTACTAGAACGTCTGGCAGAAGTGCCTTAACACTTTCAGCATTTCAGATACTGAAACAAAGGGGAACTGAGGATACAGCCCTGAAATGTATCAAAGCCATATTGAATTCTCAAAATGGCATTTCAGGGCTGCAGGGCCCTTTGAAGAACAATTGTCAATGTTTCAGGAATTAGGAAACGTTTCCAGCCAGAAAAGCCCATGGTTCAGCCTGAAAAAATGACAAAAAAACATTTTAAAAAGCCCAAACAATACCTAAAAGGAAGCATTCCGGCCTATTAGCATGGATGAGGTACACGTCATTTTCCTTCTCCCATGATCCTAATCTTTCCTTGGAAGATCAGTAATACAAGGTGCTGATCCTAATTTCTAATACTGGGCATGCTATGCATACAAAAAAAGATAGATCTTCTCCTTTTTAGTCCATTTCCATTTCCAAAAATACATATCCATGTGCTTTCTTCGCATGTTTGAGAGCAATCCTGATAAGTATAGTCAGAAAACATTATTTAAAAGGAACTGATCAGTGATGAGTGATGCCTGGTAATTCTGACTTTTTATGTCTCATGTTTCTTTTTTTTGCATTTCCCTGGGTGAGGCACACTAGTCTACACCAACAGGTTTACTATGGATGCCATCCATGAATGTGATGAAGCATCCCTTGGGTTTCCCTGCAAGATTTTCCTTGGGAAAAATAAGTATTTGCAATTTCCCTGCCATATTGTATCCGCTGTTTTCTGAAAATTTGCCATATTCGTTTCCCCCCAATATCTGTATCCATTCTTGTACCCGTTTCAGTGCAACCTCGGCAGAAATTGATAAAATCATGTATATAGTTATACTTTAAGGGTACTGCTGTAATTTATGTAACAAGTTCAATTATTTCAAACATGTTATCAGTAAAAAATGGCTCAAAGTAAAAGTAAATTCCAAAAGTGCTCTTTAAAATAGGTTGTGACCTGCTTTACTGCCTGGTAAAATCTCTGTTCTTAGTCCAACACGTTGACTTGACCTTAGAATTTCTTCACAGATTGCAGTCCAAGACCAACAATTTTGAATTTATGCATGGGTCCTAAATTAATTTAGCTTGAATCCTTTACCAGTGCAAAATGGACCTTATATTCACCAAATTGCTTTAAGGAATCCTGTCCAATGCGGTAAGTATATCAGAAATCAAAAGTGTCACTTTTTAATATTTATTCCTCATTTCATATCCTGTGGAAGAAATTATGACATTGATTTTATTAGTTAATATGAAGATATGCAGTTGCCCTTATCAGTTTCACCTAACTATTCAGTCATGTTATATCCATACAATCTATCCAACTAGGTAAAATGAATATGTTATATGTTTAGTCCCTTCTTTGCAGACGCTTTACCTAGCTGCAAGGAAGGACTACAACTCATAAAATAAAATCTTCCCAAATAACTGAACCAATTGAACGGCTAGTCTGATCTCACAATGTTATGAATAAATTGCCAAAGAATAGTATACATTACATATCAGGACAAGCAGCAGGAAGCAAAAAAACAGAAGGAAATACCCTGTAGCAGTTAGCAGTGACCTGGAGGCATTGCTGGTAATTTATCCAGTGAAGATATCCTTATTAACATCATCATTTGGAATCCCTTGGTTGGCTGTGACCTAGCAGTAGACAGATGGGAATTTATCGCAACTAGCCCAGGTTCTATTCTTAGGCGATTCCGTATGGCTTTATTTGAGATCCATGTTTCGGAATCCTATGAATAAGAAGAATGCAGATCCACAACAAAGATGGGAGAAAAAGAAGCACCTACAACAAGAGGAGAGTGTCACCCAAACCCAGAGCATCATGGAATATCAAGTCTTCATTCCCCTGCCGACAATAAGCATCCAGTGTCTATGTAATCTTTTGACAGAATGGATTTATAAATGAGCATTCCCTGTTCTATCGTTGAGACTGTGAACTTACTGAACAGTGAAAAGCATGTTCGTGCAGGGCCAAATTCCATAAAATAAAACTATATTGAAAACTATCAAGATAAGAATTTTTTTCCCAGAAGAATCAGGGTTAATATTTCAGACTCCAAGATGCATTATACTATTTTGCACCAAAAGCATATACTGCCCCTTGTTCTAAACACTTGGTGGATTTTCATGGTTCCAAAGGGAAAACGAATCTGTAGGTTGCACAGTGTGTGGTCGTTGCACCTCAGCTACAAGCTTCAACTCTTAACATGGTTAGTAGTTATCTACAAGGATTGTTAAAAAAAACTCATTTGGCTCAAACTGGGATGACTAATGGTTTGTGCTTATTTTGTGGCAATCCTCAGCTACAAGCTTCAAGTATTCACATGGTTGGTTATCTACTAAGGTTTGATAACTAAAACTCATTTGGCTAAAGCTGGACTCACTAATTATTTGTGATTAGTTTGTGTCCATCCTCGGACGCTAAAGCAGAATCTTTAGCATTGCAAGTTCGCCAAAGAGTGTTGGCAGCATGTCTAGGTTCAACATTCAACCTTTTTTTAGATAATAATTCAGTGGTGAGCAACGCTATTTGGGGATGTTCGCTACTTAGTTCTTTATGCCCAATCAATAATCTAACATTTTTTTGAAGCACATTCTTTGCATTAAATCACATTCTAAATAGGTGTATACAGAGAATCGACCTCTATGGCTGAAACCAACCACTTTATACAAACTGACACAATCACAACTACATTTTGAGGATGGGCACACTTGTAGTTATATTCTACAGACTGGAGGTCTCACGGTCCACTAATTCTGGAATCTAAACAGAGTGAATTTGTAACCCAAATCATATATTGTTGTTGGAGGGTTGAAAACCCTCGCCTCTACTCTAGAATGAAAAACCCTTTACTCAATTAAAAAGAACACTAATGCAGTGATTTTGTGAACCAAAATCAATTTTGACCAATGGTTTGGAAAGAGAGGCAACACATCATACAACCACTTCTATCAAAGAGACAATTACACAATACTCGAGTTAACAACATAATTTTATTTATGTAACTCAGAAATGAAACTCTATATATGAGTTCTGCAACTTAGAAGTTTGCATACCTATAATTGGCTTGATTAGACTCCCATTTGGCTACCTGATTAGGATCTAATTGGCCTGATTAGACTCTCATTTGGCATATCCTGCAATAATAGTAGTCCATGACACCACATCTTGTTCAAGCATTTCGTTAAACAATTTGCGCACATCCTATATTCTTTTGCATTTGACATACCCTTCTATCGTCACATTATATTAACAAACATTCCACACGGGCATTTCGTCAAACAAATGGCATGCATCTGATATGAGATCAAATTTCAAGTGTAGCCAGCAAACACCCATCAAAGGAAACGAGCTACCATCGATTGTAGAACTATCCATTTTCCACCCCATTCCCATCGCAGACCACAGCATATGCCAGTGGATACTCAGATATAATGTCATAAGGGAATCAACAACACAATAGTCAGCTACCTTGTCACAAACCTGTTAGACATTGGCTGGCCCAATACCAATGGAGCAGACCCTATAATAAAAGAATAAAATAACAGAACAATTCGTTGAAGGTTATTCTAAGCTCATCCAACAGCAAGATCCGTAAAACGTTTGTCCTCGCTAGAATGCAACGCAGACTTGGCAGTGAAAATCAGTTGAGTAAAAGCGGTGAAATCGATCCAGAGGAGATGCAGGTCGATCCCCGTAGACTATGAGGTGGGATTTTCCAACATAGAACCGAAATTCAGAACTCGGGCAAGCATAATCTTCCAGGCAAATGAACAAAATCACTGACACTCACTCAATTTCAGATTTCATTGTCACTCCATTTCAGATTTCATTGTCACTGGCGGTAAACTTGAGGATACATTGGCCACCAAATTTTCAAAATATATTTCTATCAAGACTATGCAAAATTAAGATTAATATAGGTGGTTACAAAGTTAATTTCTTTTATTTATAAGTGTGTTTATATTGAGTTATGTTTTAGTGACATTGTATAAAGGGAAGGGCCAGCAATTATTTTTGGATGCAAAGTTGTATTGGATATTCTTTCCTTCTCGGAAAGGAATTCATTGTATTTTTTTACTCATGTTTGTTGAAAAGGTTGTGAATCTTAAGGAACAAAATGTATATAAATTTTTGATAAGAATAATATTGTCCAGAATGTTTTAGAAATGCTACTCTCTTCACCCATTGGAGCAACATGGTGTCCCATTTGTTATAATTTTGTCTTCACTTATTAGGTTCTCTTCTTCGTAAGGTGCATGTGTAGTTGGAAGACACCTTGTTTGGATTGTTGACAATGTGTTGGAGATTGGTCTAGTGAAGGGTTCATGGATAAAGCCCTATAAAAAACATTAGTAACCAATAGAGGTGGTCAAATTCCATTTCCACCATTTTAACTTTGGCTCATATTTTGTGCAATGACATTTGTAGGCGTTTCTTTGTCAATCAATGTATTTAGAATAGCTTATTTTAAATAAAATAAAATTGTGGCAATTTTTATATGATAAAACAAAATTTTGACTCTGAACACATATTACGGTATGTACTCTTGAAATCCATAATTGAATATATTGTTTCACAAAGAATGATAGATTTCTCTTGAAAACATGGATAGGGATATATGACCACAAAAGTAGTCCAATCTTAGTTTTTTTTGTATTTAACAAAACCAAAAAGGTGTTTCACACTTGATACCAAGAGCTGTTTAATACAGAAATGTTGTTATCAATGATTATAGATGAATACCAAATGTAATGACCATTCACTAATACATTGAACTTTAAATGATCCCCAAGATATATCACACAAAAGGATTAATTGGTTGTTACATGTTCCAAACACTACAACATATGAAGGATCCTAATAATAATTTTAACAAGAGCTAGGATGATGAGAAGATCTTGTGTATTGAGTCCCCTCCATATTTTTTTCCATGTGATCTCCTTGAACTAATACAATTTCCTAGCAAAAATGTATAGGCCTCAATAATTTCCAAAGATCAAATGATTCATTTAGCACAAAGTGCAAGGGCTAGAGTGTGAACACTAATGATTATCATACCCCCATAACTCTAAGTGTGCAACAAATTCCATAATTAACTAATTGGAATCCTCTCATACATTAAATGAATCTTGTCTTAATGTGCAAATAGTAGCACATGTAATGCTCAAAGGCCATTTAGATCATGGAATTGGGAAAGGAGGTGATTCCAACAACATTTTTTCTACCCCATTTAGACTAGTGTGTCATGGAGTCCCTTCACTTTCTCATTATTGTCAACTCTTCTAAGCCTCCAAACCTTTCATCAAATCCATACTAGATGGATTTTACCACTGACAATTTTTTGATGCCCACATATAGTATTTTTCCTTCTTTGTTCCCTCTTGCGAAACTCTAATTAGATAGAAGCATTGATCAAATGCCCATAAGTATGAAGTGAGAACACTTAGTCTATGGTATTTCTGCATATTAATCAAATAATTACACTCGAGATGACGGAATGAAGGCTAAAAACATGCAGAAGTCACCACTGCATGAAAGGAGGCTAGATGCTAGACACATCATCAATTTGGTGTCTCACTAGGATGTCGTCGTGATCAATAGCACTAAATTGATGTATAGCTAGTTTTTTCTTGTCATAGGGAAGTTGATCTTGAAATTGTTGTCCTTGGTATGAATGCTCTAGCAGTTGACACGCTGGGTAATCTCTCGCAGACAATCTCTCTTATTCTTTATTTGCTAGTGTTTGTTCAAGTCGTGGAGAATTCTAATATTTTCCCATCAATGTGTTCTGAAGTTGGTGGGGCTTCGTCTTCTTCTTCTTTAGGGGTTATGGTGGGCTCTTCGGTGGTGTGTTGGGGGTTAGTCAATGAGGCAGTGGCTTTGAAGTCAATGGAAAGCAACATAGATGTGATTTTGATGGTTCAGATGTTAGGTAGTTCCTCCTCATCGTTGGCTAGTGATTCTATTCACCTTTTTTGTACTCGACAAGTGAGCAGGTGGTAAGGATTGTGTCTATAAAAACGTAACAAAGATTATTGCTTTGAGGGTAAAGGGTCATTCTCAAATTCAATTTCTCGTGAACAATTTGGATATTTATCTGGAAGATGGATACATGAAACAAGTTGGGAGTTGGAGTGAAACAATGCATACACAAAGATTTACCCTGGAAACCCTTAACCATGAAAACCAACAAAACTTTGAGTCACGCCTCTTACCTCTTACGGCACTTCTTGATCTGTTTGAGAATAAGCTCATTACCCTTTGTCTCTTCTTTCTTCTCAATGGAGGACATATATGTCATGAGGCTCTCGACACGCCGTTGACATTCTTGTATCTAACTGAGGACAAGTTTCTCTTTGCAACTTGGCACCATGTAATCAAATTTGACAGTTGATGGGTTCCCTCGATGAACACCGGGACATGATAAGCACTATCTTATACTCATAAACTTGGCAATGAGCGCATACAACACTTGGTAATCCCTTTCACTCCAAACTCTATGAAATGGCCATCAACAACACCTTACATAATCTTGAGGGTTTTGGCTATTAATGTGGTTATCTATATATATAGTAGCTGATGTTTTGCAATAAATTTACCACATCCAACTTATCACTGAAACATGTTAAAAGAATGCTAGGTGACCACATGTTCATTTACATTATTAATGCAACAAATTAAATTATATTCAAATAAAAAAAGAGAAATATCCGTAGAATCCTATAAAATATAATGGCCCTGTAAATGTACATTTCTTGCCAATCAAACCTCACAAATATGATCCATTTCTTGACAAACAAAATAAGAAGTTATGAGCACATATCCATTGCTTTTATGCATAATGATATTCACAAACCTCCACAACAACAAATATAAAATGAAAAATGAAATAAATAATGATAAAAGGTATTGAATATGGAAATAAACTGAACAAAAACCCCATGTGCTGAGGGAAGATCTTCATCTTATTTCAATTGGCCATGAATATGTGATGTTGAGGCTTTAAGGGTTTATGGAGTAATGGAAATACTCTACAAATGGTAGTAAGAGAGATATCAAAAGAAATCATGAACACATGGTCACTCATATTCCATTAGGTGTAGTAAGAGAGATATCAAAGGAAATTGTCGTTGGGATCACTCATATTCCATTAGGGTTCATCATCATTCTTTGTCGTTTGGATACATGACATGCTTTAAGAGTCTCTCAAATGCCATTAAGGTCACTCAAATTTTGTCAAGGACAACTGAATTTCATCATCAAATACGTCATACAGTGCATCAACATCATCATCATCCTCATCCTTATCATCATCATCATCATCATCATCATCAACATCATTGTTATCATCGTCGTTATGGTCACTCATATGCCATTAGGGTTCAGCGTCACTCATCTCCATTTGGATTCATGTCATGTTTTTAGAGTCACTCAAATTCCATTAATGTCACTCAAATGTTTTTGAGGACAAGTGAATGTCATCTTCAAGTACGTAATACATTGCATCACCATCATCATCATCATTGTTTCCATCGTCATCATCATCAACATCAACAAGTACATCATCAAAAACAGCATGTTCATCGCCTTCCTCATCAATGAGTACATCATCAACCACATCATTGTCATCATCGTTGATAGGATTAGACATATACCACTATGGTTTATCATCAGTCATCACCATTTGCATTCATGTCATGTTGTTACAATCACTCAAATGCCATTAAGGTCACTCAAATGTCGTCGACAACAATTGAATGTCCTTAGAATCATTTAGGTGATATTAGTATGTCACTCATATGTGATTACATAAATTTAGGTGCCATTAGCATCAATCAGTGTATGGAAGTATTATCACATGCATCATCATCATGGACATAAACATTGATATCATCATCATCATCAATGTCATATGGTACATCAACATCATCCTCGTTGTCATCATCATCGTCACCATCAAGTACATCATCAACAAAATCATTGTGATCATTGTCATTATGGTACGTCATATGGCATTAGTGTTCATAATCACTCATCACCATTAGTATTCATGTCATGTAATAATTGTTAGGGTCGTTTAGATGTTGTTACAGTCATTTCGGTGATAGTAGGGTCATTTAGATGTTTTTATAGACATTTAGGTGCCATTAGGATCAATCAGGATCTAGAAGTGCTACCACATGCATAATCATTGTTTACATCAACATCATACAATAAATCAACATCATCATCATCGTCGTAGTCATCAAGTACATCATTGTCATCATCAATATAATTGTGATAATAATGAGCAAGTAACCCTACTTCCTTGCAAGAATGGATGATATAGTCTTATAATTATCAAATCACATCCATAAGCTCCATCATAATTATCATAATGCATCATCATCATCATGTTGTTGGGGTCAATCAGATTCCATTAGGGTCTATCAAATGTTGTTGAAAATCAAATGCCATTAGAGCAATTTAGGTGACATTAAGGTAATTTACCCCACATTAGGATCAATCGAGATCCAAAAGTGCCATGATTATGGTCATTTAGGTACCACTACGATAAATAAAGATCCATAAGTACTATCACATGAATCATGATCATTGACATTGATATCGTCGCCATCATAACCATCATCATCAACACCATACATGAGTACATAAACATCATCATCATCATCATTGGCATCCGATCATATATCATCATGATCATAGTCATTCATCTCAACCTCATTATTATCATCATAATCATCATCATCAACATCCTTTCCATCATGCATCATCAACATGATCATCCTCATGTTTTTACGGTGAGTCAAGTTTCATTAGGGTCACTCAAATGTTGTTAGGGAGAGTCAGATGCGATTAGGGTCATCTAGGGGATATTATGGTCACTATGATGCCATTACGGTGAATTATGTTTCCATTAGGACCAATCAATATCAAATAATGCTATAATAACCTGCATCATCATTATTAGCATTAACATCATCGTCGTCATCAACATCCTATTAAATATTGTATAAATCATCATTGCCATATTTATAATTGTCGATATATGCATTAGCATGTCGTTAGGCACACTATAATGTCGTTATGGACCATAGGATTTCTTAGGTTTATTTACGATTAATTAGGGTCTCTCAGTTTCCAAAATGGCCATTTAGGTGCTACTTCTATCAACATGCCTAGCATTATCCCTGGCGCAACATTGGAGTTTTCCTGGCACTTTTTTCTAGCGCAATTCCTTTCAAACTTCCTTGAGCAATTCCAGGCACTATGCTTGGCTCTATACTTGGCGCTATATCGGGCATTTTTCCGGGTGCAATTCATGGTGTAATTCCTTTCAAAATTCTTGCCGTAATTCCTTTCAAAATTCCCGGCGCAATCACTTACTCTATACCTGGCGCTATTTTGGACATTATTTTGGAGGCTATTATGGTCGTTAAATTGGATGTTATTATGGATGCTAATTGGGACACTAATTAGGACGTTAATTGGGACGCTAATTGGGACGCTAATTGGGACGTTAATTGGGTTGCTAATTAGCGTCCCAATTAGCATCCCCTTTCAAAAAAGGACGCAAATAACGCCATTAAAAGCGCCATCTCGTGGAAAAGTGTCCACTTTGTACAAAAAATGATGAAAAATACACTAAAAGTGATAGTGGACGCTAAATCTTCAAATCTTCATTAAGCATAGTCCAGCATATTACAATACAATGTGCAACATCATCATGATTACAATAATCATTCTATCCACAACATCATCATTCTGATCCTTAACATCACCAGCATGTCAATTATATCTTTCAATGCTGTCTAGTCATTCTGTATATCATTACAGTCTTCAAGCTTCAACCAACATCTTTTCTTATCATTTAGCATCCTATCCTCACTTTGCCCAGCAAAATGTTCAACATCATATCAGCATCAACACTGTCCATCATATTCAGTATTTCTTCTTCATATCATTATGTTCATCAACTTCAGTATCCTGCTTCCCTTACCAAAGATATAAAATTAGTTTCATGTAGCATCATGTCTCTGTAAGCACCATCACCATGTAAGCATTATATCAAAATTGATGAATAGGATCGTCATTGATGACAACATTAATGACAAATGCATATTGACATGGCTTGAGGTATGACAAGTATGAAAAGCATTTGGCTTCAGGACATGGAAACAAAGGTTGATTTGGTGGACAATGTGATGGGAATTGGAGCCATTGGCACACCTAATCAGCCAAGAGTTAAATGAACAATACTGTGGTCATTTGAAGATGATTTGGACAAGGAGAATACATGGAAAATATAATAAGGAGATGGTGACATGGCAATAAACAAGAAAGCTGAGGTAAAGGACAAATGACATGGCATTGGTCAAGCACATGAAGAGCAAGGAAACATTGGATGGCTTGAAGGGTGATGACAAAGAAGTATGGCCAAGTGGACATGAATATCAAGCATGGATGGAAAGCATGGATGGAGAAGACATATGCCAAGCAAGCATGAGCTTCGGGCATGTTGAATGGGACTATGGTGGCTTAAGAAGGATCTTGCGGGCATCATTGATGATGGTTGAAACAAGAGGCTGCGGGAATGTTTAAACAAGGCAATATTGGCAGTGCGGGCATCCACAAAACACACCTGCGGGAATCATCAAAACCCCATCCGCGGGCATTTTCATGTGCTAATGCATGAAGGATTGTAGGCATATTTATTAGATATTAAATGTTCATGTGGGAATCTTTAGGAAGGTCAGTGCGGGCATAAGACATAGAACGAGATGGGTGTGAAGACCAAGATATATTTATATATATTTTGATGAGAAAATGTGGAATAAAAATATACATATCATTTGATATTGACAAGTCGTCCATCAAAGAATTAGTTTGTTATTAAATAAAAAAAATACAATGTCATGTCGGCCTCATGATTACATGGAGAAATAAAGTATAAATAAAAGAGAAAATACATTATTTTGAGTAGAAGTTGGAGTGGAGAATTCGTGACACTGAAGAGAGCTCTGATCTCGGGGGTCCGTGGAGATGAGGACAGTTCGGTAGGAGCAATAGGAGCAGTAGGTGCAGCATGGACTAATTTTTATATCTTTAAATTATGGAGAGCTGAATGCTGAAGACATGATGATGTACAGAGTGATGTTGGACAGTTTGAAGACTTGTTTGTGGACAAAACTGAAATGATGAATGCTTGATTGAAGACATGCTAAAGAGGCAGCAGCTTGTCTGATGACAGTAGATATGATGATGTATGTGTCTATGGCAGACTTTGGAAGAGTCTGATGTATCAATTGAAATTTGTAATCTGAAATTTTATAGGGAGGTAGGGTGGAGCTGGGGAAAGATTGAATAAGTCTTTTGGTAAGTTGTAGCTTTCATGATGTTGTAGCATCCCAGTTAGTAGTAGCTGACTGAACCATTCTGGTGGGTGGTGCCACCTTATGGGTTATAGCCCATACTGGAGATTGAGGTCTCCACTTATATAAAGTTTACAAAACCTACATCTTGTGCAATGTGTTGATGCTGATATGTTTAAATTGATAGTTCAAAGATGAATATGATATTGATGTGAATGAGAAATAATGTTTTAAGATTTAAAGTTTGAAGAAGTAGAAATTTGGATTAAGTGTAGGCTCACTAATTCACCCCCCCCTCTCAGTGAGGCATTGTGTTTAACAACTGGTATCAGAGCAGGTTTCTTCATAAAAGCTTGACCGCTTGAAGAAGATCCTTAAGGACACACAATGGGTGGAGTTAAGTTCAGGGATGCTCCTATATTTGATGGAAGAAACTATGTTTACTGGAGCAAAAGGATGAATGCCTATCTAATCTCTCTAGGGTATAATGTGTGGAAAATTGTAAAGGATGGATATAAGGAACCAACAAATGGTCCTACTTCTGAAGACGAAATAGAATATTGTGATAACAATTCTAAAGCTATGAATGCCATTCTGGATGGGCTAAGTAAGACATAATTTTTCATTGTTATGAACTATACCACAGCTAAGGAAATATGGGACAAATTAGCCACCGTCTATCAAGGAGACTCTAAAGTTCAACAGGCTAAGCTCCAGACTTACAGAAGTAAATTTGAAAGCCTAAAAATGACAAAAGAAGAAGATGTAGCAGCCTACTTTCAGAGGGTAGAAGAAGTTGTGAACACCATGAGAGCCGTTGGTGAAATGATGGAACCAAAGTTAGTGGTTCAAAAGGTCCTTAGAACCTTGACATCCAAATACAATCCCAAAGTATCTACCATTGAAGACAAGGAAAAATTGGATGAATTGAAAGTTGAAGAGCTTCAAGGAATTCTAACAGCATATGAAATGAGAATTCAAGAACCTAGGCATAATGAAGCAGCATTCAAGGCAGCCAAAAACAAAGATCAATTTCATGAACCTTGTCTACCAGATTCTGAAATATCTGATGAAGAGATGGCAAACTTTGTCAATAAGCTTCAAAGAGGAACTAGAATATACAGAGGGAAGCTTCCATTGAAATGTTTTAACTGCGGTAAGATTGGAAATTTTGATTTCAAGTGTCCCCTCAACAAATATAAAAAAGGAACAAATTCAGAATGGAACTTCAATAATAAAAAAGGAGCAGACATGCAAACTATGTTTACCAAAACAGAAGAGGAAGATGTCTCAGTTTTTGAAGAGGAAGAGGAAGAGTTTTCCGAGCACGACAGGAATGAGATTCTGTTTTTAGCTCAAGAAAAAAAAAGGATCAACCTGAATTAGAAGAAGGAGTTGTAGACCTTGAAGCAGGACTGGTTGTAGCCTTGGAAGAAATTGAGAATCTTAAGAATATGAATGAGAAGCAAGAACAAGATCATCAGATTGCAAAAAATCAATTGACAAAAAGACTAAGTTTGGTATTGCAAAGAAAAGAAGAGGAAATCAACTCTCTCAAGGAGAAACTTAAGAAACCAAACTTACTATTTCAACAGAAAGAAGTTGATGACGAAAGTGAAATTGAATACACATCAATAGAGAAGGAGCATGTAGCAGAATGCTCACTGAATCAGGAAGTCTGGCAATAAATAAGGCTGTCACTCAACTTAAGGTTAATATCCAGAAGATTCGAGAACCTTTGACTGAGGCACAGAGACAGTTAGCTCTAAGGGGAAAATAATGTGAAAAGTTACAAAAGGAAGTAATCAACATGAGCCAGGAAGATAAGCCAAAGTTAGCTGCAACAAATTTCTCCCTTCAGGCTTCAAGAAGACCAACTTTTTCCAGGTATCAAAATTTCTTTTTTGGGCATTGCTATAATTGTTATAAGTTCGGACACAAGGCCATTGATTGTAGGGCACCCAAGAGGAGTTTTACAAACCCCACCAGAAGAAAGCATTTCAAGAAGACTTACTCACAAAACAACAATTCCTTCTCCGTACTATCTAAAGAGTTAGAATGCACCAAGTGCAAAAACTTTGGTCACACATCTGACAATTGTAGACTTGAATTTGTTAATGAAGAAAGTATGACAAATGATATTTGTGGGTTAGCCCTTTATGCTCGGAAAAATGAGAATAAACGGCATATTGATAACCACTGCACTAAGCATATGACAAGAGAAAGAGACAAGTTCCTCACATCAAAAGGGGATAAAGTTGGTGTTGGTAGTCAATCCATGAGAAGTTTCTCATACCCATCAACAAATAAAGCAAATGAATCTTGGAAAAAGAATAACACAAAAAGAGTGGAAGACAAAAGGACAAATTCTGAAGGTGAAAGACATTCTCAGGTTTGGATTAAGAGAAATGTTTTGCTAAATGAAGGTGATCAAAGCTCAGAGGATGGCTGCCTTATGGCAAGCCATGCTTGAGGTCTTTTGATAACCTTAAGCACTCCTTGAGTCCATGGAGTTTGGAGGATGGAATCAAGAGAAAATGAAGGTCACTCCAAGAAACGAATCAGGGCCTAGGATCATGTTTTCCAACATAGATAGAAGCAATACTAATGCAATGATGAAATCTAGAAAATATGAAATAGTGAGATACCTAAAGAAAATCTGTGGATTATGCAGCTTGTAACATCACTTGAGAACCCATAAAGTTTTGTCTCTGCTACAAGGTAAGGAATAAACCAGCTTGAGAACTATTTGAGGCATGATAGCCTGGAACATCATGAAACATAAAAAATTGGACGGTGTATGGCATATAGACCATCAAAAGCTAGTACAAGTAAGCAAGAAGCCTTGATAAGGACCATTATAAATCATTGGACAAACTCAGTGACTTTAAGTTCTAAATGAAGAATGTGGTTGAGAAGTCCAAAAGGAGAAGTTATTATACAACATGCAACAATAATTCAGAGGTACATCAGCATAAGGGGGAGCATGGAAAATATTGATACATGCTTACTCTGATTTTTGGACTCCCCAAGATAGGAGCAACACCAGAATATTTTTTTTCTATAACAAATTCAGAAGTGGGATGAAATCTGAACTATGTGAGGTGGCAGCGTGATAGGGGGAGTATGATTGTTTGCACAGTAACTCAGGCAGATCCGAAGGAGAAATTGACATTAGAAGGAACATTGAATACACAGAAAAAGATCTACAAAATAAGATAAAGACCACAATGAAGCTTAAGGATCCGAACTTAGTAGCATAAAGATAGAAGGACAAATTTGAAGGTCTGAATTATTGAGTATTTTGGCAACTCCGATGAAGTAAGTCAAATCTTTCCAACAACATGTGAATATGGGCATGCAATATTCCACTGTAGATTTCAAAGGAAGAAAAATTCGGGCATACAATCACAGTGAAGTGAAGATGGAAGACAAAGTCAGACAAGACACTAGTAGCAAGTGTAACGATATTCAAGTCTTTGATATTAAAGAAGACATCCTCTTGGATAGTATAGAAGAATTTTACATTACAGGAGGAGTATATGTATAAATACTTACGAAAAATTTGAAGATGGCAAGTGATGGAAGATTCAGTATAAAATTTCAAGATGTATTCAAAAAAAAAAATTTGGGCATTGTGAAGCTTTTGAAGGCTAATCTTCCCTTTGTCATTAACGTCAAAGGGGGATAAGAAGAAGTTGGTTAGTTTCCATCAATGACAAAGGGGGAGATTGATGAATAGGTTGTCATTGATGAGAACATTAATGACAAAGGCATAGTGACATGGCTTGAGGTATGACAAGTATGGCAAGCATTTGGATTAAGGACATGGCAACAAAGGTTGATTTGGTGGACAAGGTGATGGGCATTGGAGTCATTGGCACACCTAATGAGCCAAGAGTCAAATGACCCATACTGTGGTGACATGGAAATAGACAAGCAAGCTGAGGTAAAGGACAAATGACATGGCATTGGTCAAGCACATGAAGAGCAAGGAAGCATTGGATGGCTTGAAGGGTGATGACAAAGAAGTATGGCCAAGTGGACATGAATATCAAGCATGGATGGACAACATGGATGGAGAAGACATATGCCAAGCAAGCATGAGCTTGAGGGAATGTTGAATGGGATCATGGTGGCTTAAGAAGGAGCTTGCGAGCATCATTGATGATGGCTAAAACAAGAGGTTGCAGGCATGTTTAAACAAGGGAATATTGGCAGCTGCAGGCATACACAAAACACACTTGTGGGCATCATCAAAACCCCAGTTGTGGGCATTTTTCATGTGCTAATGCATGAAGGATTGCGGGCATATTTATTAGATATTAAATGTTCATGTGGGCATATTTAGGAAGGTCAGTGCGGGCATAAGAGATAGCATGAGATTGGTATGAAGACCATGTTGATGTGGTAAAAAGATCCAAGATATATTTATATATATTTTGATGAGAAAATTTGGAATAAAAATATACATATCATTTGATATTGACAAGTCGACCATCAAAGAATTAGTTTGTTATTAAATAAATAAAAAATACAATGTCATGTCGGCCTCATGATTACATGGAGAAATAAAGTATAAATAAAAGAGAAAATCCGTTGTTTTGAGTAGAAGTTGGAGTGGAGAATTTGTGATACTGAAGAGAGCTCTGATCTCGGTGGTCTATAGAGATGAGGACAGTTCGATAGGAGCAGTAGGTGCAGCATGGAAGAATTTTTATATCTTTAAATTCTGGAGAGCTTAATGTTGATGACATGATGATGGACAGAGTGATGCTGGACAGTTTGAAGACTTGTTTGTGGACAAAACTGAAATGATGAATGCTTGATTGAAGACATGCTAAAGTGGCAGCAACTTGTTTGATGACAGTAGATATGATGATGTATGTGTCCGTGGAAGACTTTGTAATAGTCGGATGTATCAATTGTAATTTGTAATCTGAAATTTTATAAGGAGGTAGGGTGGATCTAGGGAAAGACTAATTAAGTCTTTTGGTAAGTTGTAGCTTGACTGATGTTGTAGCATCCCAGTCATTAGTAGCTGATTGAACCATTCTGGTTGGTGGTTCCACCTTATTGTTTGTATCCCATACTGGATATTGAAGTCTCTACTTATATAAAGTTTACAAAACCTACATCTTGTGCAATGTGTTGATGCTGATATGTTTAAATTGATAGTTCAAAGATGAATATGATATTGATGTGAATGAGAAATAATGTTTTAAGATTTAATGTTTGAAGAAGTAGAAATTTGGATTAAGTGTAGGCTCACTGATTCACCGCCCCCTCTCAGTGATCCATTGTGTTTAACAAAAATATCCAGCACCATAAACATGCTCTGCAAAATGTTCATTGTCTTCAGCAATCTGCTAACCATCTTCACCAACTAGTCAGCACATAAAATAAAAGATAAAAAGATATTTCATTGTTGTTGTTGCTGCTGCTCCTCTGCTCCATCGAACTGTCCAGCATTATATCATGTCATCAACTGTCGATCATCTTCATGTCTCAACATATCATCATTATCAAGCTGCTGCCCCAAAACAAAGAAGATAACAACAAAAATATAAATTTTCTCCACTGTAGCTGCCTGCTACAATACCCAAAATTTCCACAATGAGCAGCCTGAAATCAGAGCTCTGTTTATGCTCCACGAGCTCTCCTCAATAAGACGAGTTTCCTCTTATTTATATAGGTTTTTCTTCAAAAACAAATGTTGAGCCAACTTGCACATATAATTTTTTTTTTTTTAAACTTCCTTTAGCTGGCCGACTTCGTGGTGTGAGGTTGTTAATTTTTGTTTTTGTTTTTATTTGGTCACAAAGACATTCTTCTAAGTCAACACCACTTAAATATTTTTCCACGAGTCATATGTTTGTTTTTGTTTATTTATTTTGTTGTTAACCCATACTTCTTCTTAGGTTTCAACAAGTTCAAAAGCAAGGGTGTCTTCCATACTGAGGGCTTGTTGTATGTATTTTTATTTTGTTGCACAACCATCTTAATAGTCAACCTTTAACCATAAGGTATCAAAATTACCACATTTAAGGGTGTGATCCACCTCATTAAGTCATCCAATGATGTCATGATCATCACAACAAAGGATACCATCAAACATCATCTTCACCATGTGCATGCCCTCAAGATCAAGGCATGTGTGCCATAAGCAAGTGTCCAAGTGTTATCATAGGACCATCTCCAAGGGTTCCAAGACCCCATCCACCCACAAATGACCACATCAACTTCATCAAGTGTACAAGGACCATTAACCCATCAAGTGTGGTTCCAAGGGCTTCTTCAAGGCGTCTTCATCAAGAAAGAGGCTCCATGACCCCATTAAGACACAAATGACCACATAATGGGTCATTTGGCTCATTAGGTGTTCCAATGGCTCCAATGCCCACATCCAAGGTTCTTCATGCCATGTCATGTCATTGCTCTTTGTTTGCTTGCTATGTCATCACATCAACCTTTGTCATTAATGTTGTCATCAATGACAATCATAGACAACCATATTCATCGATCTCCCCCTTTGTCATTGATGGAAACCAACCAACTTCTTTCTCCCACTTTGACATTAATGACAAAGGGCCAATCAACCATTTAAGGCTTCACAATACCGAAAAAAATAAAAATTTTGAATATGAAATCATGTATTGAGTTTGATCTTCCATTATTTACATTTTCACATAGAGTACTTGCTGAATTGTCCATGTCCAAATCTAGTAAATTCATAAAAGGTGAGCATGTATCACTTCTTTAAGACATTATCATACTCCCCCTATCATATATTCCATTTCTTAGTGAAGCTTCTTGTTAAAACTTTCCAAATTGTTGTTATGCAATATTGTCAAGAGCATGTCCACTATAGCAATTGAAACTTTAACTTCTTATTGAGATGGTTGCTCCCCCTATCAACTAGCCAATGTAGTATTCATAGTAGTATTTTTGAACATTTCAAGCTCCCCCTAAGAAATTTGCTTCATACAAGACTTTTACCTTAGGCTTTGTTAATGTCTTCTTCTGGGCTAGTCTTCCTTAATGAGCAAATGGACAATTGAATATACAACTGTAGATATAATTCACTTCATGCTTTCATTCAAGTAAGGTTAACATACTAACCCACTGTTGTTGATCTAGCTGGTCATCAATATCTGCTGGTCAAGCATGGATCCATCTCACTATATGTATGTGCATTTTCATTATTTGTTCACTTCATTGTATTTTAATCACATCTTTATGATCTTGTCAATGTAATACTGTCTAATACCACTGAATTTTTGCCACTGTGTATAAGTTGTACATGTGCTCACATATTGGATTATGTGTGTGTCAATGTCATCATATCATCATTACAGGCAACATTAGGTGTTCATCAAATCACAGTATGTGAGATTATCATTATCAAGGTCTGAACATGCATCATGGTGTCGCTCTTGCACACATTCCTAAACACTTGTTCAACGACTGTTCATCATTGCAACTTACCATTGTATATCCTTCAATCATCATCGGAAATGTGTATGCATCACAAGACATCATTCTCGTACCAGATTTGAAGTCTGATTTTGGACCACTGAAAAATAAAAGATAAGCCTTCATACCAATTTTTAATGTATTGCAATCTGATCCTAGGACCTATTTGTATGCTTGGAGTACCCACCATTTACCTTTGAGTTCAACCTCCAATATCATGAACTCAAGGTCTATCCAAGGTCTTTAAAAGACCTCAAATTTGGCTTGCCATATGGCATCCACCTTGATCAACTACTTCATTTAGATCTAGCATGATATTTTTCTTCACCCATACTTTCTTCTTGACCTCTCTCTTTTCATTATTTGTTTCATTTTACTCATTGGCTTTGCTTGCTGATCTGTATGTTAATCTTCTCATGAATTGTCTTCTTGGACTTGCACATACTTGGGCTTTATGCCCAACGCCTCCACAAGTGAAACATATAAAGGTATAACAGTTGGCAACTATGTGTCTAATTTGATCACATGTCCAAAATCTTGCCTTGACAATTTGTCTTTGAATACTCCTTCTTCCATATGCACAATCCATTGCTTTGTGACCAAAGTTAGAACAAGAAAAGAAATATCCATCAAAACTATTTTCACACCTTGATGTTTAGCTTGGAGTTGTCTTTCTTCTTCAAAATGAATTGATTTGATGAGTGGGAGCAGCTTCATGAGTCATTAGTGATCTTCCAACTTCTTTGTTGTCATGTGCAGGTACATAAGGATTTTTGCTATCTTCTTGGGAGATGTGGATCCAATTTCAATATTCTTGGGGGACCAAGTGTCATCTTCATGTTTCTCTTCTTCTTTCTTGTACCCTAGGTCAGATTTGTCAAATGGGTACCTTTGACAATCTAAGATTTAATCTAGGATAGTTGAGTTGTGTTTGAACTTGCCATATGCATCAAATTTTTTATTTTTCCTTCTCAATTCAACTACCTCCATTTCAGGATTTTGAATTTCCTTCTCCTTTTCATCCAAGTGATTTTTCAATACTTCTTCTATCTTCTTGGCTTCTTCTAGTTGAGTCTTCAAGCCAATATTATTTCTTCTATCTCTTCAAGCTTGTTAGAATCTTCAACAATCTTTTCTTGTTCATTTCTTAGTTCAGCTATTAATCTTATACCATTAATATTTTGATCATCTAGCTCACCTTGTAATCTTGTCTTGAGTAGGTCCATGGTCTTCTCTTTTTCTTCGAGTTAAGATCTTCATAGTTTCAATTGAGTCTTGAATTCTTATCATCTTATAAATGAGTTTACAAGATAGCTTCATTGACCTCTCATGATACTCTTCAATGAACTTCTCAATCTTCCTTTTAAGCATCCGATCATGCTTGATATCTTGCACCTTAAAAAGGTTTTCTAGAAGATTCTTCTTAGCGTCTTCAAGAGCATTTTCAAAGTTATCATAACCAAGATTACTAAGATCAGTAACATTCTTACCATCATTAATATCTGAACCTCTTTCTTCCATTCCTTCTTGCTGTATATATTCAGTGGGTTTAGTCTCCATTTCCTGATCATGTGCCTTTTGGTATTCACCTTCTAGCTTGAACCAAATATCCTTGGCTGATGTGTATTCTCCTAAACTCTTTTTGATCAAACTTGATAGTCCATCCAAAAGAAACTTCAATGCAATGGATTTGTTCTTCTCAACATCTTTTTGAGTAGCTGACTTTGTCTTCTTGTTGGAATGAACAGGTGGATTGATCACAATCTCCCATACCCCAAATTTATTCAAGTAAGCCTTCATCTTGCTCCTCCAACCAAAATAATCTTTCATATAAAAAACTGGAACCTCATTGTTTGAAATTTCTGTTTGTTCTTCCATTGTGTCTTCTGGTTTCCTTTAAGCTTTGCTCTTCCATTGTGTCTTCTGATTTCCTTTAAGCTTGTTAAGCTTATGATGAAGTCCTGCTCTGATACCAATTGTTAGACACAATGGCTCACTGAGAGGGGGGGGGTGAATCAATGAGCTTATACTTTATTCAATTTCAACTTCAACCGCAATCTCATATCATCATTCACACATTCACTTATAAATCTTATTTATCAATAACCTATATCAAGTAAAAAGCATAATCATCAAATCATTGCAAAGAGACACAAGATATAATTTTTGTAATATTTTTGTATTGATTTCAAATGGCTGCAACCGTGAGGCAATTTAGCACCTACTGAAACAAAGAGCACCAACTCCTTATCTAGGACCCTGACTAGTTTTTCTTAGATCCTACTAAGAAAAGGATACAAGACTCTGCTTGTATTTACAGGTACACTTCATTACAAGACCATGCTTGTAAATTATATGTACATATCCACATCTACCAACAACATTAGATCAATCATTCATTGTCAACAACTTCATCATCAATATTCTGTCAAGCACATTGTGACCTCAGCACATCACAAACATGTCATTCTATCCATGCAAATTTGACTGCCCTAGGTCATCAAATCTTCATTAGGCATAGTCTAGCATATTACAATACAGTGTACAACATCATCATGATTACAATAATCATTGTGTCCACAACATCATCATGATTACAATAATCATTGTGTCCACAACATCATCATGATTACAATAATCATTGTGTCCACAACATCATCATGATTACAATAATCATTGTGTCCACAACATCATCATGATTACAATAATCATTGTGTCCACAACATCATCATTCTGATCATTAACATCTCCAGCATGTCAAATATATCTTTCAATACTGTCTAGTCATTCTGTATATCATTACAGTCTTCAAGCTTCAGCCAACATCTTTTCTTATCATTTAGCATTATGTCCTCAGTTTGTCTAGCAAAATGTTCAGCATCAATTGTTTAACATCATATCAGCATCAGCATTGTCCATCATCTTCAGTATTGAATATGTCTTCTTCATATCATTCTGTTCATCAACTTCAATATCCTACTACCCTTGCCAAAGATATAAAATTAGTTTCCTGTAGCATCATGTCTCTGTAAGCACCATCACCATGTAAGCATTATATCAAATATCCATCATCATAAACATGCTCAGCAAAATGTTCATTGTCTTCAGCAATCTGCTAACCATCTTCACCAACCCGTCAGCCCATAAAATAAAAGATAAAAAGATATTTCATTGTTGTTGTTGCTGCTGCTCCTCTACTCCATCGAACTGTCCAGCATTATATCATGTCATCAACTGTCCATCATCTTCATGTCTCAGGATATCATCATTATCAATCTACTGCCCCAAAACAAAGAAGATAACAAAAAAAATATAAAAGTTCTCCACTGTAGCTGCCTACTACAATACCTGAAATTTCCATAGTGAGCAGCCTGAAATCATAGCTATGCCTATGCTCCACAAACTCTCCTCAATAAGATGATTTTCCTCTTATTTATATAGGTTTTTCTTAAAAAACAATGTTGAGCCGACTTGCACATATAATTTTTTATTTTGATTTTTATTTTAAAAAAACTTCCTTTAGCTGGCTGACTTCAAGGTGTGAGGTTGTTAGTTTTTATTTTATTTTATTTGGTCACAAAGACATTCTTCTAAGTCAAAATTGCCACTTAAATATTTTTCCACAAGTCATATGTGTGTTTTTATTTATTTATTTTGTTGTTAACCCATACTTCTTCTTAGGGTTTAACAAATTCAAAAGCAAGGGTGTCTTCCATACTTAGGGATTGTTGTATGTATTTTTATTTTGTTGCACAACCATCTTAATAGTCAACCTTTTCCCATAAGGTATCAAAATTACCACATTTAAGGGTGTGCTCCACCTCTGTAAGTCATCCAATGATGTAATGATATTCACAACAAAGGATACCATCAAACATCATCTTCACCATGTGCATGCCCTCAAGATCAAGGCATGTGTGCCATAAGCAAGTGTCCAAGTGTTTTCATAGGACCATCTCCAAGGGTTAGAAGACCCCATCCACCCACAAATGACCAAATCAACTTCATCAAGTGTACAAGTACCATTAAACCATCAAGTGTGGGTCCAAGGGATTCTTCAAGGTGTCTTCATCAAGAAAGAGGCTTCATGACCCCATTAAGACACAAATGACCACAAAATGGGTCATTTGGGTCATTAGGTGTTCCAATGGATCCAATGCCCACATCCAAGGTTCTTCATGCCATGTCATGCCATTTCTCTTTGTTTGCTTGATATGTCATCACATCAATATTTGTCATTAATGTTGTCATCAATGACAATCATAGACAACCATATTCATCAATGTGTCCATAACTTGTTCATCGAAACAAATCTAATCATTCTTCTCTTGTAGGCCATATCATATTGTCTTTTCCCTACAAGTCAAATCCCGTCAGATGATTAGTGACATTGCATAATCAAATTTAACCAATTTCTATTTCAATGCAGTGGAAATAGTTTACACATGTATCTAGGCATCTTAGCTAATGCTTCAACACAACAATCATAAACATGTCTCGCAAACACATATGGTAACTATCTATATGTCTGCTATCTCCACTAAAACATGACATCAAGAGTGTGCACTACTCTAAGCATGTAAGAAGGCGATGTCATATAAACTAGCTCCATTAGGTGTTCATGGAATGTTGTGCAACTCATATGCATAACAAATACAACAAGAGCCTATGGTACATCATTAAGTAAACTATATCAAATGCTAGACACACTTCCTAATGGATCTGCATGAAATTTGTTATGAAAACATATAAGACAAAATAGAGCTATGTGAGCAATAAATCCAAATACTTATCTTTTATTGTTTTTGTGGGTGGGCTCCCACTTCCTCCTTGTGGGAACCATGAGACACCTTTGTTCTTCATTTTCTTGTTGGGAGATCATTGCAGTCTTAATATTCATATCATCACCTCAACATGGGGATCACTAGAATAAGAAATCCGTATGATCATCATTCATTGACTTCTTGTGAGGAGTGTCTTCATCAACATCAACGATTGAGGCTTCATTCTTCCTTTTGTTTCAACTTGGACAATATCTAGCATAGTGGCCATACTTATTGCATTTGAAGCATTAAATATGAGAGAGATATTTCTTCTTCTGTTGATCCTGGAACCTTTAATAGGTCACTTTCTGCAAGAATTAGAAGAACTCTAAGTTTCCAAGAGCTAAAGTTGGAATCCCCATCCAACCTATCCTCAATCTTTATCCCAATCATCTTGACTTCAACTAGATCAAAAACCCTAGCAGTCCAACTAGGTCAATTTTGAAGTTGGGATTCTTGGAAAATTGATGCTATAAGAATATGTGCCCTATAAATGCGAGTTGAATACCCCTTCTTTTTTCTCAGACAGAACAACTCAAAACTGGAAACCCTAGTTTCCCGATTCCATTAGAGAATAGGTCAAAAATGAAATTTTTTGGATTTGAAATATGGTTCCACAGATAGTTGTGACCTACCAAGGCGAGTTGAGGAAAGGTAAAATCGAACCAAATTTGAGGACAAAAGGGTTAGAAACTTGAAACCCTAATTTCTATAGAAACTATAGTAGCTGCAGAATTAGGTCAAAATTGAAAATTCTTGGAACTGAAATTTTCTTCCACCAAAAGATGTGCCTTCCCTAGGGAGAAATTCACAATTCTCTTTTCAAGCCAAACTAATAAGGGAAGGCTCCGAAATATGAAATCCTAGTTTCTAGAAATGGCTTCTTTTAACCCTGCTTTGATGCCATGTTAGATTTTATAGCAGCATATTCAAGATCACTAAAATAATGGCAAAGCACAGAAACAAAATGAGTGTGGAGCTTGTTTAACCATGATGATAAGAACAATAATCTCCCAACCATAGACAAAGCTATTTGTCTCCCCTGAGCTCACACCATCCAATAGAGAACGATGTACATCGAGATAATAGTAGCGCAAACCCAAGAAAAATAATAGAGAAACTTCTTCAATAGCGAAGAGCCCCAAAAATCACATCTCTAGCTGCAGATGCGAAATTCTCTCTCACTGGTGCGAACTTGCTTGAGTGAATGTCCAAATAAGATTTTTGACCTCTCTATTTATACACATCAAAAGTGACTTTTTCCCTTATTGGGCCGACGTGACTTGCCCTAACTGGGCCGACCTAACTAGGGAAGTTTTTCCCATTGTCAGGGGTAGACTTCCCACTGTTTTGGGGCAATTTACCCACTGGGCCGACCTGTCTAACTGATAGGGCTAACTTGTCTTGGGGAAATAAAAAATAACATTTAAATATACTTTTCTTTGTGTTTTTTTCACCCCAAGGTTTACATTAATTCTTTCAAGGTTTTACACGATCAAATATATCAATATCTTCTCTTGTAGGAGGCACAACAATAATATAATAAGAATAACTTCCGAAGTTGCACTATTTCCAGCAATCTGTGGCTTTCTCAAAAGTAGGACAATACTGGAGAGATATGATCTGATCATGCACTAGTCCTCGGATATAATGCATGTGAACTCTATATGTTTGGGTCTCTTTCTTTGCACTAGGTCATTCGATATTTTAATGGTACTTGTATTGTCACACCAAATGACTATAAGTGTATAGAAGTCAATCTCAAACTCTTAAAGCATACCTTGCAACCAGATTCCTTGAGTGGCTGCATTTACAACTCCTCTATATTTAGCCTCTATACATGAAAGCACAATGGAACTTTGCTTTTTACTTGACTAGCATATTCGAGCTCTTCCATGGATGAAAACATATCTAGAAGTTAACTTCCAGTCTGAGTTGTCTCCATCCCAATCAAAATATGAACTTTCTGAGCATATATGATGCATATTTTGACTGATATACCTTTATTCCTGAAGTGGACCGAGTGATCTCAAGTCCCATAAATTGTCTTAGTAGTCCCAAATCAGTCATATAAAATGCATGATGAAAATCATATTTTACTGAAGCAATCTCATCAAATTCCCAGTAATCAAAATATCATCAACATATAATAAAATTACTAAAAGAGAACCATTAACATGCTTCAAGTAGACATTTGGGTCATATTTGCGTATGCTGAAACCTTGCGATAGTAGAAAACTGTCCATTTTGGCATACCAAGCTATGGGATCTTGATTGAGACTGTACAAAGACCTTTTCAACATACAAAAAAGAGAGGGGTTACTCACATAACCTTCGGGTTTCTGCATATAAATCTCTTCCTTAATGTCTCCATGGAGGAAAGCATTTTTTACATCCATGTGGTGCACTTCCGATTGCTTGGATGCTGCAACTGTTAGAACTAGCCTGATTGAATCCATCTTGGCTAAGTCTGAAACAATATCATTGTAGTTAAGGCCATGGACTTGGGAAAATCCCTTATCCACTAGAATTGCTTTGTACTTCACTATTGCACCATTATAAACCACCTTTGTCCGAAAGATCCACTTACACTAAACCAATTTCCTGCCAAGTGGCAAAGAAACTAGTTCCCATGTTTGGTTATTCTGATGAGATTGAAACTCTTCATCCATGGATTCCTTCCATATGGGATCTTTGGAAGCCTTATCATATGACACGGTATCATATCCAATCATTAGATAACATCTTTAAGGAATATTATGATCTTGGGAAGAAAGTGCATTTTCAAACTGAGATCTAGTCTTCCTAGTATCTTGAGGGTCACCCGCAAGTTCTCCTACTACTTCAATGATTTTTGGAGCCCACTTGGGTCTTGTAGGTGAATTTGGATCTGAAATAATGTGGTCTTTTTCATCATCAGAATTAGAATAATAATATTCATCAAAATATTCACTTACTTCATGAGGTGGTGGTTGTGAGGATTCTCCAATTTCAACTGTCTCCAAGGGTTCTTCTTCAAATTGCACACTCCTTTCAATGAAGGATTTTTGAGTGGTCAGATTGAGCAATTTTTAACCATTTGATTCTTTAGGATATCCAACAAATATGCATGGTTGGATTTTGGGTTGAAAATCCCATATCTTCTTAGGAGGTATTCTATCCCATGTCTTTGAGCCAAAAATTCTGAAATGTGACACATCTGGCTTGTCTCCACTCCAAGCTTCAAAACGAGTGATAATTTTCAAGGCCTTTTGTGGCATCCTATTATAAATATAGGCTACACAATTAATGGCTTCATCCTAGAGTCTTGGAGACAAAGAATTAGACTCCATAATGCAAGTGGCCATCTCCTTAAGGGATCTATTCTTCTGCTCTGCCACACCATTATGATGAGGTGTGTTGGGAATAATATGTTGCATTTGAATGCCAGCATTAGCACAAATTTGCTAAAAATCAGACTTGACATATTCTCCCCCATTGTCCATTCGAATGGATTTGATATTCCTACTAGACATATTTTCCATAGAGGCTTTAAAAACCTTGAAAAAAAAAACTTTTGACTTGTATTGGAGAAAGTAAACCCAACAAAATATTGAGTAGTCATCAACAAAGGTTAACACATATTTGGCATTTCTCAACGAAAAATTTGGGAAGGGACTTGAGATATCATTGTGGATTAAATCAAGGGGTGCATAAGTTCTCTCAACTCTTCTCTCAAACTTGCACTCAGGGTATTTTCCATGGATGCAAACCTGAAAAATTCTTTTTGAAAACTTAACGTTTGGAATCACATTAACCATGTTCGTTTCATGCAAATAATGTAGATACTTGCAGGTTAGGTGGGAAAATCTCTCATGCAACAGCTTACTGATTTCATTGGCATGAGTGAGGAGTACAAAGGGTGATGAGTAGGGAAAAAATGAGAAAACTTATAAAATTTTGAATCATGGTCTACAGCACCTAAGGCAATGATTCTACCAGTGGAAATTTTCAAAATTTCCACTTCATTGGGGGTGAATATGACTTGCTTGGGAGACCCAGTATGTGTCATCTGATACACTCAAAGGAGGTTGGAAGCTAGACCAGGGACATACAAAACATTATTGAAAGAGCAATGGTCTATATCTATTCTACCCTTACCTTTTGATTGAGTCTTCAAATCATCTCCCCACACAAGTATTGGACCACCAGTGGAATCAAGAGAGGAGAAGGACTCCCTTGTAACAATGATATGTTTGGATATGTCAAAATCGATGATATAAGAGGAATATTTTGAAGTGTTGGCCATCAAATCATGAAATATTTCCTTGTCTTCTGAATTTGAACCTCCATCCTTCCTCCTTGCACCATCAAGAAGAGGAATATTTTTCTTCTCAAGAATATGAGCCATCATGTCGATGGTTTTCTTCATGCAAGAAATCTGAGGATGAAAGCCCCTATTGTAGTATGTGCACTTTCTTTTCTCCTTCTTTTTCTGTTGATTATTCTTGGAGCTTGAGGGCTCCTCTAGTGGATTTGATTTTCCTTCCTTTGATCTGAAGCCTTTTTGTCTTTCTTCTTCCCCTTAGAATTATTTGAATCTCCAGCAGCCAATGCATGGTCTTTTGATGGCTTTATGGATCCCATCAAGACCAGCTTGTGTTGCTCCTAAGTTAGAGATTCCATGAACTCTTTCAGAGGGAATTTTTGAGTTTTGAACTATGAGCTTGGTAGCATGGAAGGTAGAAACAAAAACATAATACTCTGGACCCAATTTCAAAAGTATGGAAAAGATCAACTGCTCATCTTTCTTTTCAATCCCACACTATTTCAGCTGAAGAACAAAAGACTTAAACTTAGTAAAGAAGTCTTGTAAGGTCTCAAAGTTGCTTGGACTCAGAGAAATCAATTCATTCTCTAATAGATGACCTCTCAATTCATTTGTCTTTCCAGACAAAGTATGAAGTTTGTCCCAAACTTCATTCGATGTGGTTAAACCGTCTAGATGGAAAAGAATATCCCTTGAGGTACTTAGGCACAACATACCAAAGGCTACATCTCTTCTATTTATGCCACTTTCCCTTCTCAAAACTAATGTAGGCTCAAGCTTAGTAGCCATAGTAACTCTGTAGAGGCCCTTGGCTATCAACAAAATCTCCATCTATGCTTTCCAATCAAGTAATTGAATGGAATCAAGATAGTAGATTAAGACTACTCCATGGCTAACTAATGCGCCCTTGATGAGACTAAACTGTAACCTGCAAAATTTCAAAACAATCGCCTATCATAACCTAGGTAACCATAGCCTATCATAACCTAGATTACCCTAATCTACCATATCTTAACCTATCTTATCATACCCTAGAATAACATATCCCATCATAACCTAAGTTATCATATCATAAGATACCTTATGGTTACCTTACCTAGCCTAGCCTAGCCTAACCTAGCCTTGTCAATCTTGCTCTTCAACATGGCCAAACTAAGCCTAACCTATCCCAACCCAACTTAGCATAGCCTGATCTAACCTAACCTATCCTAGAATAGCCTAACTTAGCCTATTAATGTAGCCTTACCTAGCCTAACACAACCTAATAGCATAACCGAGACTACCCTAACCTAAGCTAATATAACTTAACTTGACATGAGCTACCTTAACTTAACCTACCTTAACCTAACCTACCCCAACCTAGCCTAACATAGCCAAGCCTACTCTAACCTAACCTATCCTAGCCTAATATACTATAGCCTACCCTACACCACCCTAAGCTAGCCTAACATACTATAGCTTAACTTAGTTTATCTTAAGTTATCCTACCTTACACTACCTTACCCTAGCTTAACATAAACTAGCATAACCTATTCTACCTTACCCTAACATAATATAATCTAACCTGCCTGACCTAACCTAACCTAACCTACCTACCTTTTCCTTTCCTAATATATAGTCTACCTTATCCTATCCTACCTAACTTACCCCACCCTACCCTAACCCATCTTACTCTACCTCAGTCTACTCTAATTTGGAATACCTTAACCTAACCTATCTTAACGTACTCTATCCTACCTTAACCTCCTAGCTTAGCCTAGCCTAACATAGAAGGCTTCCGTAGCCTACTTTATCCTAGCATAACCTATCATGCTTTACCCTACCCCACCTTAGATTACCTTACCTTAGCCTACCTTAAACTATCTTAACATACCTTAGCCTACTCTATTATAGCCTTCCTTACCTTAGAATTTACTAACCTAATCTATCCTACCTCAACCTAGTCCACCCTACCCTAAGTTACCCTAGCTTAGCCTATCCTAACTTAATCTAGTTTACCTCACCCTATCTTACCCTCCCCTAATATACCCTACCTTAGCCTCAACATACCTTAGAGTAATCCACCCTAACTTAGTATACTCTAACATGGCCTGCCCTAGCCTAACTTACACTAACCCAGAATATCATACCCTAACCTAGCCTAATGCATCCTACCCTAGCATGCTTTATCCTAGCCTATTTTAACCTAGCCTACGTTAACATACTTTATCTATCCTAGCCTCTAGACGACCTTATGTTACCTTATCCTAGATTACCTTACGTCGACCTACCCCAACCTAGCCTACCCTATCCTACCTTATCTTAGGTCAACCTAGTCCATCCTACCCTAACTTACCTTACCTTATCCTTACCTACCCTCGGATACCCTATCCTAACCTAAAATACCCTAACATACTCTACCCTAGTGATCCCTATTCAATCCTACCCTACCCTACCCTACCCTACCCCACCCTACCCTACATTAGCCTAATCTACTCTAACTCACCCTACATGAACATAACCTAGCCTACTTTAAGTTAGCCTAACCCACCTTAATCTACTCTAGCCTAATCTAGCTTAACCTAATTTAACTTAGCCTAACTTGCCATAGCCTAACCTAGCCTACCCTACCTTATCCTACCTAACTTAGAATTCTACCTTACCCTACCGTAACCCACTCTAGTCTAGTCTAACCTGACCTAGGATACCTTATTCTAGCTTAGGATATCCTACCTTACCCTACCTTACTCTACGCTACCTTACCTTGGTCTACCCTAACTTATTCTATCTCACCTTAGCTTACTTTATTTGAACCTATACTACCTTAACCTACCTCGACCTATCCTACCCTAGCTTAACCTATCTTGACCTAGGCTAGCCTAGCCTAACCTACTCTACCTTAGTCTATCTAGAGTATGCTACCTTACCCTAGATTAACCTACCCCAACCTAGCCTAACTTGACCTACCTTGGCCTATGGTTAAAGCTTAACCTAACCTAGCTTACCTAATATACTCGACTCTAGCTTACATAAACTAATGTTCCCTAGCTTACATAAATAAACTACACTATCCCATCTCAAACTTGAGCCTCACAAAAATGTCTAAACGCTCAATCCTAATTGTAATCCTTTTCCTAATCTTAAACCATTTAAATATTAAATCCTAAACCTAAATGGAATATCCTTGTTCAAAATAAGAACATTTCTTTACACAAATTTCTAATGTAACACTATATAACTTTACGAAAATCCTTTTTTCTATATCAAAAAAAAATCTCATATTCATTAAAAAGATATGGTAACAAACCAGATAATATAAATGTACATTCCACATTCGAGAGAGAAAGTCTATATAAAAAATAATTAACATAAATAATGAATTTATCTAAAAACAATTTAGAAAATATAATTTTATGTATATTAGAAAACCATTTTATATATAATGTTAAAGTTAAAGCATTGTATATAGCACATAATAAAATAATTTTTTATAATGCTAAATTTAAAGCATCACATATACCACGTAATAAAATAAAATATTTTTTTGAATGTGGGAAATGTAAACCTAAATTGCGTGGCCGCTAAAATATTGAGAGATGAAAAACTAAATTGCAGGGCGTATAAAATAACGGGAAATAAACAGTAACGGTGATTCAAATGTAAACATGTAATCTTAAAACCGTATTCTTTCTAAATATCTTAATTTCTGTTTTTCTTTAAAGAATAGAATAAAAAACAATAATGTATACACGTGTAAGAAATGTGTCATCCGTGTAAGAAAGTAAATTTCAAAGCAGAAACCTAAATTTCTTTTTTATTTCTAAAGGAAAATAAATATCAATAACATATTGAATTGTGAGAAATGTGTTATTCATGTGAGGAATTAGAATTAAATTGGATAGCAGACACTACTAACTAACTAGGGAGATAATACGTACGGTTAGTTGGTAGTGAGATACTAATAAAAATGTGTTAAACAATTGCTACATGTTCAATATGTAAGTAATATTTACATTCAACACCACTTCAAATAATAAAAACCCTCAATCCAGTAAGAAAAAACGGCCATTAAAATGCTATTGAGCTAGATTAAACTATTCAAAAGGTAATTAATAATTCATAAAACCATTTAAAATAATACATAATAAAAACCTAGATCTAATAAGAAAAAAACCGCTGTTAAAATGCTACAAGGTATATTGAACTCTTAAGCATGCAAATAAAAATTAGTGAAACGACTTAAAAAAATAAAAGCCCTAATTCTAATAAGAAAAAAACGGTGGTTAAACTGTGACAGAGGTGGATTAAATGATATAAAGAGGATAACTATTAAATAGGGGCGGGTTGAACTAGTGAGAAGGTAATATACACATGTTAACTACTAAGTAGGTGGGTTAATCTACTTAATTGAAAATAAACATGGCGGATACCTAGAGCATCAAGGTTAGGTTAAACATCATACCTGTAGGTAGGATTCGTTGAAGGAAAGACAGCAGAATAGAAGGGCTCGAATCTTTTGTGTTTTTTCAGTTTTGATTTTCAAACGGATCTTGTCTTATTTTAGTTTTGATTTTCAATTTAACTAAATCCAAAAGCAGCATACGATCTTTTGTCCTTTTCATTTGGAGGATCTTTTGTCTTTTTCAGTTTTGATTTTCAAACGGATCTTTTGTCTTTCAGTTTTGATTTTCAATTTATCTAAATCCAATTTTTTGTGGTTTTTATTTTATTTATAAATACGGTTCAGATGAAATTTGTTATTTCAATTTTTTTAATGCATTATTATGATTTCAATTTGTTTAATGCATTATTATTATTTCGATTTTTTTAATGCATAATTTTCATTTCACAATTATACGTTGATTAAAGAAAAATACCCATTAAATAAAAGACACATTAAAATGTCTTATTTGGTTGTAAATTCTCCTACAGTGAATATTCAAATAATATCATAAAAAAATATATTAATTGTATTTTTATGAGATTTTAAAGATTAATGGGTTTGATGAAACTTCATACAAATATTTCTTTGGCAACATAGTTAGTCTTCAAGTCACCACATAATCATGAATTCCAAGTTAGTTTTGAAGTCACCATATAGCCTTTCTCACTGCAACACAAAACTTGTTTGGTAATACATTGGGATTCAACTAAAAGCCAAAGGTGAACACCAATGTTCCTTGATTTTCAAGTATTTGTTAATTTATTTAATATTCGTTTAGGTGATATAGCAAGGCGGCTTAGCATGGTTGAGTGTTATGAAGTGGAAAAATGATTTACGAGGTAGTCCTTGTTTAATTATTTCTACAAATATTGTGGGCCTCACACGATGTCTCATTAGGTTAGGTTTCCAAAAGTATAACTAAACATTTACTTAGGTACCATCCTTGAAATAAGGAGAAGACTATAGAAATACAAGAAAATCATTTAAATAAATATTTAAAATAAAAACTATAGTTTATTATAATATTAGGTGAAATATTTAATAGTAATTTTTAAAATATTGCTAATTAATTTTTTTTTTAGAAAACTAATCAAATATCTATGATTCACTCAAAAAAATATTTAAAAAAATTATTCAAATCTAACATATGTTTGAAGGAATTCCAAATTCTTTAATGAAATTGTAAGCATTGCCCACTTTCATAAAATGGGGTCAAAAATAACAAATAGTTAAAAACAGAATATCAATAGTAGTCTTTTTTTCTCTGGAAAAAAAAACAAATAGTTAAAAACAATGAATTAAGTAAATGATAAGCTAAATAGCAATTTTCAAATCTACACAAGTGACATCAAATGGCATGAAAAACATAGTAATAAGTATAAAAGTTGAATCGAAACCATGTTAAGAAATATATGTGAATATTGAAACATTGATTTAATAAGTTAAACACTTGATTCAAAGTTATACTTAAAAATATGTTTTCATTTTTCATCTTACTTAAATCTCATTGATTTTTTTTAAAAACTTTTGATAGATATATTATTATTTTTGTTTTAAGAATAATGTTAGTTGAAAGTGTGAATGAAGATTTCTAGAAAATAATTGCTTTAGTTGAATTTGTGAACAAGTGACGAACTTGAATAAAATATACTTGGGCAATGTCACAGTTTGTGAAGTTGGTGAAATTTATGGCATAATAGGTTATCTAGTAGAATAGAGCATGGCTAGGAAGAATAATAGCTAGTCAATCACTAGTCGCAAATGCATATGTATATGGTAAAGGTTATCTAGGAATGAGAAACAAGTGAGACAACAATATGAAGCAAAACTTGAAACTGTTCACCCATGATTGCAAAACATGTGGTCAAAGTTACATGAATACACCAACCAACTACTTGAGATAATTATAATTATATAGTACTTCCCATTTAAGTGTGTGGAGCATGACCACAAATTACTTAGTTGGTAGAGACTCTACAACAACAATTAGCCATTGCCTTAGCACAAGGTGATAAGCAAACAATAGTTACTAGGGCATGTCCAACCCCTTGTAAATGAAGTGAATGCTGCATGGGAGGAGATTCTTAAGTCCATTGATGAGAGAAATAATATTTTTACTTCCATGTAGATTGGGTTGGACTTTTGGCCCATCATAACTAGCTAAGGCGATTGATAACCCCATTGAGAAACAAGTAAAGTTTAATGAAATATAGGTTGTTGACGATCATCTTGATGCATTACATGAGGAAGAATAGGAATTTTGACCATATACATATTCCACCTACCTACAACTGCACTAGTTAGACTCCTTCACGGATTTAGAATAGGCTTTAGCGCATGCGTAACCTAGTGAGTCTCACAATGAGAAATCCCGAGCATTTATCTTGGGTGCCTCCATACTTCTAAGTGGATCGAGTAGATAAATCAATTTATTTCATCCCAGAATGAGGCCCTTTATATTGTCCCTAATTTTGACCCTTGATTTGAAGGAGACACACGAAAAGAGCATATGGGTTGATTCCATGGTGAGTCAATGGCTATGCTAGAGGCTTCTTGACCCTTTTTTTAAGAAATATCAAGTGGAAGATGAATAGAACAAACAAATCATGGGGATTTGTGTAAGAGGCATAACAGATATTCAAAGAAGACATGGTGCAATTTTAAGAAAGATTAGTAAAACCAGTACACATCTATCTAAATCTGGTTCTACAAAGCGTTGAGAGGGATCAAATATGCAAACCTTTAACCACTAAATTGTAGCACACATCCCTCTCGCCACAATGCTACAACACACTCATGCATGTATTCTTATTTTTTTAATTTTAATTTTTATGGGATAAATAGACACTTCCCCTCCACCCTGGCTGTAGAAATGTACCTTCTTAACGCAACTATATTAACCATCTTGACGGAGTCAAGGATAAACAATATTTTTTTATAAAAACCCATGAATGGTTAAGCAATGGGGTTAGACAGCTAATGTGTATGTGGATTTTCATTAGATGATTGAGGATGGTGATAAAGGGATAACGTAATGAGAGGGATATAGCTCATGGTTGCACAATACTAATTCCGTAAATTGTATGGAGAATGCATGTTGGTTTTGGTTGAGAAAGTTTAATGAAATAATGATGTTTTGGGAGATCCTATGCAATGGGTATGGGTTTGGGTGATTAAGAATATATTTTACTACTTTCATTAATATAATGATATTTGTTTTATGAAATATTGCATATTTTTTTCCCTTAATAATACCAGTTAAAAGTTAGTAAATCATTATATATGAAGATGTGTTTTTATTTTAGAGTTTTCTTTTATCTATTTCAATATTGGATGAACTTTTGGTGACACTTTCTTTCGCGTCTGATCTAGTTTTTGAGTTAGCATTACTAAAATACCCAAAAGGTCCATACTTGTTCTTGAGAGATACCTTGAAAATGGTCATGTTTCTAGAAATGTTAGTGATATGTTCTTTTATATTTGAAAATATCTCCTTGGATTTTCCCCTTCGATTGTTATCACTATGTTAATTTCCCATGGTTGGTGTTCTAATATTCTTTGTTACACCACTTCTTGGATCCCACAACTTTCCACAAAAATCCCAAAGAAAACTACTCTAAGACCAATATGATATATAAATTGATGTGGATATTCCATTGTAATAGTTTATCACAATTTTTTCTTACAATATTATGAAAAGCCCTTATTATGCAGTGCATTAATTCAAATCTTTGGATTTAATTGTTGCTGGATTAATACATGGAACACTAAATAAAGTGAAATGAAAGAATCATATTCTCTTCTTCTTTTATTCTTAGTTATAAAATGCAAGTACAAATAAAGTGCACTCACTATGGAGTTTCTATGGATACTGTGGCCTAATTCTCTAATATCCGACTCCTAGATGCCTTTTTCAACTATGGAACAATAAATAATAAATAATAATGGAACAAATCCTTTCTTCTCTAGTATTTAATATATTGTGATAGGTGTCAAGGGTTAGGGTTAGGTTTTTGCATGCATCAACCCCAAATTAGTTTTAACATTTCATACCCCTAGAATATTATTGAATTTCCACACATGACTAGCTCCATACATGTGAGTATTGGAAGTGGATGTGGCATCCACTTGGTGCCATGGTCATCAACAAGATATGTCAACTTATGGGAGGCATATCTTCCACGTATGAATGCCAACAAATGTTGTTTTTGAATTGATGGAAATTTCTCGATGTGTAGAAAAATATCGAGAGCATATAATATAATCTCACAAAGTTTTGACCCAAGAAAATGATTGTTTAAAGCCTCAAATGTGCTCTAGAATTATATGTTCCCTAAATGACCAAATATAAACCTACCATAAAATAATCCCTACAAGCAAGTACCTCCATTTTTCTCACTTAGAAAGGATTGACATAAATGAAAATTTACATAGCGATTCATTTTGGATCATCCTCAGTCCATACCAACATTTATCTTGACCATTTTGTTTGGTGTAAGGAGGAACCTAGAGCTAGTGGACCAAGCCCAACTTTGTGTTTTGCTTTATGTAGGATTTGGATATTTTCACAGAGTTTTGGATAATGCTCTATGTGTAATGATAGTACTTCAATCATGGTTCGTAGTGGATACTAGTATAATTCGAACATGGTGTAGAATAACCACCCTACATGTGTGTTTTATGTGAAGCTTTAGACATGTGACTAGTTTGAAGCTAATTGCAGCATGTTATGCCAATTGGTTCTCGTCCTTACAAGGAGTTCTTAATATGCAATTACCAATCCAAGGATGTCAATTGGGTATGTTTGATAATTGCAAAAAAAAAGAAGAAACAATCTAGTAAGCTCCTCGAGATGAGTAAATGGAACTTGTGGATGAGGAGCCAAAGCCAACAACACAAGACAATAATTAAGAGGAGATTGTACATGATTTTTATGGATCTCAGTTTCCGTTATGTTGTGCAAGGTAATTTTTTATTAGGTCAATACCTGAGGATATATACTTGTAGAATTTTTTGTTAGAATTTTGTGCAAGACATAATGAAGTAGTACATGTAGAGATTAATTTTGAGTGCTTTTGAACATTTTGTGAATATTTGGCTCGTAGAAATTATCTCTCTTCTATTCATATTATTATGTTATATTATTTGATCTAACAACTTAACTTTTTAATATAAATATTAATTATTTCAAAAATATTATGCATTAAATATAATAATATTTATTAATTAAAAATAATAATTATTAACAAAAGATTTTAAAATTTGGTAAACCTAACCTGTGAAAGCACCATGAAGAATTCTGATAAGAAACAATGAAAACTTCTACCGATAATAGGATGATATTGTACAATGGATCAAACCATTAGTCTTACATTTACAATTCATTGATTTGAGTACCTCGGGTAAGGATTAATTGGAATTCTCTTCAAGAATTGTGTTGGAAATGTGAACTAATATATTAGCAATTTTATAAAAGGTTTTATTATAATAACAAGAGCCACGAGGTGGAAATGTCCCCGCAGTTGTTAATAGCAATAACAGTTATTGTTATAAGGCAAAAGCTATAGAAATATGATACTTTTACATTGCTAATATTGCTTACATCGTTCTAATTGACAGTGAGAGAGGCCAATTTTAATGCAACAGATTACGTTCTTCACCAAAATTTTGACAATAGATATGTAGTTATTATAGTGATGTTTTCTGTTTCATTTATTTTTCAGGATTTAAAAAGAGAAATGAAAGAAGACATGGAACAAATTGCAATTGAAATTGCTATCTAAAATGAAATATACAGAAAACAGAAATTAGATTGCTGGAAAAAACAAACTACATATCATATTTAAGTAGTATAATACAACATCAAAACAATATTCTTGTTATATTCAATTGCAAGTGCTAGAAGCGTTGTCTTTGAAAATATGGATACTATGAAGCAAATTTTTTTATATATTGTGAAAAACATAATTCCATGTGAGAAAGAGAATTCTAAAGGAAAAGTTTTATTGCCAGTACAATAAATCGAGCCAATTGCAAGTACTAAAAGCATTTTCTTTGAAAATATGGATATTATTAAGCAAAAAAATCTATATATTTTGTAGGACATGATTCCATGCCAGAAAAAAATAATTCTAAAGGAGAAATTTTAGTGTCGGTACAAGAAATCCAGGCAATTGTATTGAAGTGACTTGTTCTCTATTCCAAGGTTTTAAATATGCAAGGTTCTGTTTGCAAAACTTAATGTTCAATATTTTAGGCAAAATTCTTAACCAATGCATAATTTCTATCTATTTTATATTTTTCTTAAACTAAATATTTGTGAGTAATGATTCTAGTGAGAAATTATCAAAATGTAAAAATCACAACCTAATAATTAAATATAATTTATTTAAAATATCAATAATCATATATAAAATTTCAATAATGAAAATAGAATATCTGTTCATATGCCTTTGAACTACTCCTATAGACTGATGCATATGCCTTTCACAGATAAAGCAAGATTATTTTCTCGATATGGATTCAAATTGTATACTAGAAAATCTCATTGCAATCAGTTTCAAAGTAATTTTGTATATGCAACTATAGATGGATATGGACATGTATTCATCAAAATATTTCTAAGAGTGCACCTTCAGTATCATAATATTCAAATCAGAGAACATAAAAATATAGCCTTTGGCATGCATTCAGTGGATATATTTTGATTCAAGATAAATTGAATCATGTTTTTAAAAAGGAAAAAACCAATTGGACATGTAAGAAAAAAAAAATTGTAACTGGAACTGCAACTTTGTATACTAGCAAATCAACTAGATAAAGAAATTGGCAAATGAAAAAGAAAAAAGGAAAAAAAGTTCAAAGGTTGTGAAACTTACAGTTGCAAAATCATTTGCTGTTTGTCCATCTCTAATGAAGAAATCTAGTTGCTTGTTGTTGTATTGATAGCCAATGACAATTGCTGCAATGGATCCAACGGCATATGATTCATCTGAGGCGATAACTTCGCTTATTGTCATGTTTGGTGGCAGGGAGCGTAGTTTACATACTTGTTCAATCGGCTCAATTATGCTATCAGGCAATATTGTGATAGTGAATATTGCATCTCCATGATCATAGTGGCCCTTTTTTTTAGTTCAAAGCCAATGATTTTAATGCTTTTTCCAGGCAGTATGTAACTACCAAAATGATTGATCAAGCTATCATTTATGGTGGCTGTTATTGTCATTAGGCCAAATCTATCAACCAAGTCTACATGGAGAATTTTTGTTTTTATTGGGGAGTTCTGACTTCGGTTCTGAGCAGGTCCATACACAATCAAGATATCTCCTTCGAAAACATTAGTATGGCTCTCAGTGCATAATTGTATAATGGTCGATGGTTCTGTTACATGTTTTATTCTGCAAATGCAAATTCATGTTAAAAATAGACATGAAATAGCAGCGAATGTTTAATATACAAATGTGAATTGCAAATATGTGCAACATGGTGAACATTATGCAAAATAGATAAGAAGAAACATACAAAGTCAATGCAAAAAAGAAGTACCTTTTTGGACTGTTTGTTATTGTTGCAGATGCTGTCATTGAAGATTCTGTCACTGTTAATGTTTCAGGAACATATTGAAAGAGAGAAATAGATTTTTCAATAGACGGGCTAGCAGGTGTCGACATAATATGCACTCCTCTTTTGATATCAGACAATGAAATTTTTTGCTAATTGAGTTTTGGCGTGGCTGGTTTCTGTATCCTATGGATTCACTTGAACACAGAATTTGAGACATGTAATCGAAGGAGAAAAAATTGAACAGAATTTTGAATTGTTTCAAGATAAAAGTGAGCTAAGAACATTTACATTGCAATGGAAATGGCAACATATAAAGGTTCTGGAAAAACGGGAACAAGCATGTGTTTTTTTGGTTTTTTTTCCCTCTTTTTTTGTTCTTTCTTTTGCTTGTTGCATTTAGGAAATTCATAGTTAAATACAGGTAGGTAGTCTGAAATGATTGTGCAATGAAAAATACAAATAAAAAGGTCTTCAAACGGTCTTTAAACAAAAGGGCCTTGCATTGAGCCGAGCACATGATACTTGCGAATGTTAGAGGAAAATGAGCATAAAAAACTAACAATAAAATATTTGTTGAAGATATCGACTACTTTTTTCTAGGTACCTTTTAGTTGTACGTTCGATGTTTGTGGATCTGATATATTTTCAGCTATACATGGAAAGGAAGCTCGTTCTAGAACAAGAAGACAGGGAAGGTTAAATGTTATTGAATTCTAAAAGAGGAAAAGTTTTTCAAGGATTGGAGAAAATGCAGATGGGAAAATAGAGAATGAGAAGCAAAAAAAAGATGCAATAGAAATTTTTTCTGGAAGCAAGAAACCGAAGCAACTGCCTAAGTGATGGTGTGAGGTTGGTGCTACAATGGTTGTAGGAAAAAATCATGTGCAATGATGAACAATAAGTATATGTGGTGGTTCAAGGATGGTGTCACGTACCCTAATTGCTGAAAACCCTTATGCTAACTTTTATTATAAAGTTTCATATTTTGGACAAGTGTCCAAGGATGACTATAATTTGCACGATATTTCATTATTTAATAAATAAAATAGGAGACAAACACCTAAGGCGACTGTTGAAAGAGTGGTTAATGATCCATTAGGTGGAATGGAATCTGGGGTAGAAGGAAATGGACAAGTGGCAGCATAATGATGCAACTAACAAGCTGTTGGTATGGGACAACTCCCTTAAAATGTGGTCTTAGTGCCCCGAAAGATGGGACTGGAGCTTGAGGCTCATTTATTCTAAACTAACCACTAAAAGACCTAGGCATTCTATATATTATCCATTAGATTATGAACTGAGGTTCATCACTTTTCCTGACGAGGAGACTTACCTTGAGGTTTTGCTGTTTGTACTCAAGAGATCTGATGAGGGGATAGGCTAGGGTTGATCATGTTGTGAGTCTGCCAAAACGCTTAGTGAGTTCAGGAGGATTGTTGCTGAGTGGAGAAGGCATTTTACAGGAGGTTGATACTGAGTGGAGAAGGTATTTTGAATGCCTTGCTTCTACACAGTTTTCCACCCACTTACTGGATCAGTAATCAGGCTCCGGGGTTCATTAGAAGGCAACAGTTGAGTTGCTTCTTCTGAAGCAGGTTGGGAGGAATAAGCCTCCTTGGGTGTTTGTCGGTCCTATCATTAGTTACAGGTTCTACTGTCTTATTTAATTTATTTCTAGTTCTGTTATCTATTTTGTATATTTACAGTTCTGTTGTTTAACTTGCACTGTTTATTTAAACTTAATTCAGTTCCTGTGCAAATTAAGAATTCTGTATGACTAAGAAGTGATTGAATAAAATAGTTTCTGTATTTTTCCCCATGCAAAAGGGAACAACATCGTTCTCCAGTACAGAAACAGATAAGATAGATAAGATAAGATAGGAATACTACCAGGGTGATGAATGTACCATTTTACATGTTCTGTAAATTATCAGTTAATATTTTAAGTATTATTTACAACATTCTTTTACTTACAGTTCTATTCTTATTTTCAATTCTTCCATTAAAACAGTAAATTTATTTCATAGAAATAACAGAGTTTCTATTAGATAGAGAAATCATATCTGTTCTTTACATTTTATTTTCTATATGTTTATAAAAAAAAATATACGGTTTATATATTTCCCTTTCCTTAAAAACCCTAACTGTTTATCTCGCTACAACAATCTAGAAAACAAAAGCATGCATATATTTTTATCAATACTCACACATCATTGTAGTTTTATTTAGTTCGTTAGACCAGAAGCCTTTCATTCGTTACACGATATCCTAGTTTCATTTCTTATAACAAAGATACCATTTCTTATGATTTGTTAAATATCGTAACCCTACGACAACATAAAACCTTTTCACAACAGTTTACATATTATTCGCATATGCATAGTTCAACTATTTTCGTATATGACTGTCACATACATTTTATTTTTGTTTCCAGGTTGTAAGTATTACGTTATTCACGGGTTATCTCCAAAAAAAACAAAAACAAATAGTAGACATGAACTTAGTACTAAGACTTCTTCGAGAAGTAACTTTGGACTAAACGTAGAGTTTCATGTTATTTCATTCTCATTTTGACATAGATGAAGACTCAATAGTGTATCAATAACTAAGGCCAAACCAAACACATTGTACAAACCCTAATCTTCAAATTTACAGATAGCATTTCCAAGAACTTCATAAACCTTTAAACATAAATAACTTTTCACATTATTTCAAGAACAGGATTTAGGGGTTTGTTAACCCAGATTATTTTTATGTTCTTCATTCCCGAAGACGAAACAAAATTAGCACAGTGTATGATACAAATTTCATCACTATTCTAGATACACGAGACTTAGAACTTTACTATTTTTCTTTCCACTTTTAAAGTCATCAAGACATAGGTTAGGTCTACGGGCAATGCCCCAAAAACAACGAAACAAACCACTACTGTAACATTGTATTCCTTCTTATTAACAGAAAACTCGATAGAGTTGGAAACTTACAAACAATAGAAGTACATTGTTCAAAGTTAGAACATAGAAATCCAAAATACAGAAGTAACCTAAACACTACTGTTACATTAACCCTATAAGCTGAAGGATAACTACACTACATGCGCGAAAACAAAGCTATTACAACTACGGCCATAACATCGCCAGGAATCCAAATTTCTACAATGGATGATGCCAGGTCTGCATTATTCACGACAGGAGCACACACAGAGGTTATACCACCGAGGATTACCGGTGGAGAGAGCCACAGTTATCCACGAAGCATTTTGATAGCTGCAACTTCCCGTACGACGACCTTCACCTGCCAACAAAACATTCTGAATAATTAGGTCCTTCACATTGATACTGTACTAAATATTTAAACTAGAAAAACGTTGCAACACATACATAGGGTTAGCCATTACCTTGTTCATATTTTGCAGAAGCCTGAATGCTGGAATTACAAGGAAACAAAACTCGAATCTACCCAACAGCAGTAGCAAGAAAACCCTCTTCTAAAAAATTACGTTGACAGTTGCAGATTGAAATACACGCTATCTATCTTTAAACCCGAGCTAGTAACACAATAACCAGAGGTTTCACCATCAATTCCGAGTAAGGGAGATCGCATTTTCAACAGGAACAAAACCCTACTAACAAGTATCCTGCCGGCCACTTTCTCCCAAACTCTAACCTTCCAAATGAATGCGAAGGCGTTAAGCCATAGCATAGTAATGCATCGGTTAGAGCAAAACTCAAAACCCTAAATTAGAATCTGAAGCAACGGTGGCGATCAAGACAGCAAAGATCCGGAGGAGTAAGTAATGATGATCACAGTACAACATTAAATTTTGTATAAATGCAGTATCCAGCATGGAGACGAATCATACCAGCATTACATTACGCTTCACATATTTTATCTTTGATCGTGATACTCACCATGTGAACTACAAGACTAGGACCAGCCAGCTAGACATACCACTAGAAAAGTAGATAGGATCATTTAAGACTCGGAGCAGACCACTCAAGTCACATATCACCCAGTACTGCAGAGAGAGTTAATGACCATCACATCTTCGACCTTGCCAGCGAGTAATCTATGTTAATACACAAGTTACGTAAGGTCAGTTCACATCAAAACCTTTGCAAATATTTACAGCATGCAATTGTCACAACCATACAGTTTATAAATCCATAGTCTTGTCCTTGATCCGTCATGTTTGCTTCACACTACAGATATATATATTATTGCTATATATACTATGCTTTTCATAGCTCACATTATTCACGCAGACTAGAAATGATATTACATAGAATACCATTACATATGGTTAATAATAGTATTGCATTTCATTATTATTATAACTTTGAATAATCATAGGTAAATTGATTTTGTAAATTGCTACAAAATATTAAGACTATGCTATAATATTGTCATGGTAACAACTTTAGCATGAGAACCCATTACAAGGAATTTGGTAATCTGGTAAGACGACAAAACTATACTTATCGATACATGAGTATAATAACTAATAGAGTTTTTAAACAAAGAAAAGACAATTCCATTCCTTACAAAGACTGAAGAACCTCATTGAATCAACTCAGCTTTATTTAATTCTACTTTGCTCACATAGAAATATCTGCCACTGCTTGATGTGTCCTACTAATATTATTTACATTAATATTGATGTTTTGAAACAAGAAACTCATCTACCTTTTGCAGGAATCAGAACAAAAGGTGGACATCGATGAAATCTGTAGATGATTGTGTTGCAATTGGTAAAACAGTAAATTGGAAGTGAAGAAATAAAATGAAAGATCCATACCTTAAACACCTTTCACGATCAAACTGTACTCCCACTTCTATTTAAATTATCTACATTTGCATTTGTGGCTAGCAAAAACAATTACTAAAATAACGTGAACAAGCTTGAAATATCTTATTACCTGCAGATCTGCAAAAAGAACATGTCCAATGCTTTAGCTTTCAAAGCTAAGTAAACCAGAGGGCACATTGTAGGGACCCCTTCAGAAACATGCAACATGGTCATCAACATTGTTACTAAAACTATAACACTTGAGAAAATAATTAGTGTTGATTAAATTGCAAGTTTAATTTTGCTAATTTGTCATATTAAGTATCACCATTTATATTACGTGCTAAGCTGTTTAGTTAGTTGTTAACAATCAAATAATTCTGCATGCAGTATTGTAACCACAAATGCTAATTCAAAAAGTTTTAAATTTTTAGTGATTTTTGGGGTGTTACATGTGGTATCAGAGCGCGGTTAAAACACTGTGCCTAAATAGGCTCACACGCGCAATACAGAAAATAGAATGTAAAAAGCTGTTTACTAATTTAAAAAAAAAATAATTTAATTGTGTTGTACAGTTTGACAAATTGTGTTATAGGTATGTCGTTACCGGAAGAATCAACAGAGGAAAAATCACCTCATCGTGAACCTAGTATTAATGAAAATCTAGAAGGTTTCTATGTTGAGTTGAATAACAATTCTTCTGAATTTCTGCATACCATAAAGGATCTGAAGGCTGATATAAAAACAATCAAAGAAGAAAATGAGCGCATTCTGAAAGCGCAGGATACATTAAATCAGATTTTAATGGATAAATATCAGAATGAGGAAAGGGGCAGAAAATCAGAGATTCCATCTGATTCTGCCATAATGAATCACAGACACAAGCATAAGAAGACAAGAAAAGATAAAAGTGGTAGCCAATCATCCTCTGATTCACATCAAAGTCATTATCACTCTAATTCGGACAGTAGTGATAGTGATTTCTGTTCAACAAGGAGGAAGTAGAAACCCCACGAATAGATTTCTGGAGAATTTAAGAAAATTAAGCCACCCACCTTTAATGGCGAAAATGAGAAGGGTGAAACAGCAGAAGCTTGGCTGTCTGGAATGAAGAAGTACTTTAATATATATGACTACTCTTCTCAATTGAAATCCAAGATGGCTATTTATAATATGATAGGCAAGGCAGATATATGGTGGCAGGATCTAAAAAGAATCAAAAGTTTAAAAGAAAAAGACGTAACATGGAGTATGTTCAAGAAGCTATTCAAGAAAAAGTTTTTGTCAGAACAATATTATGAGGATAAATCGAAGGAGTTTTATGATCTGAAGTTGGGCGCCATGAGCATGAAGGAATTGTGCAGCAAATTCCTCAGTCTACTGAGATATGTACCGTACATGGTTGAAGAGAATCCAAATGTACAAAGGTTTCTTAGTTGTTTACCATTCCACATAAAAGACAAAATAGAATATGACAATCCTACAACACTAGAGGAAGCTATGAGAAAGGAAAATTTCTGTTTTGATCAAAATAGAAGAAGAGAAGGAACAACTGGCTGGAAGGGCAGCAAAACAAACCAGTTTGATTATAAAAAGAAAAGTTTTAATCAAAGTTCTGGGAGTTTCAAGAAAAATTTCCCTAACATAAATTTTTCTAACAGCAATACATACAGGGGTAATGCGTCTCAGAACTCTTCTACTGCAAAGAATGTACCCAACAACTATAATCACAGCAACAATAATAACATATATGCTGAGCAAAAAGGACCTATCAAATGTTATGAATGTGGCGGACCACACAAGAGAACAGATTGCCCATGCAACAGAAAAACCATCAACAATATTCACACAGTACAAGCAGAACCTACAGTTGGAGATGTAGCGAGGGAGATGCCCAGAATTTATGCAGCATTGGAGGATCATCAAGAATACCATCAAACATACATGGTGGAAGTTGAAGGTATGTTACAAACTAAGTCTATTTCCATTCTAATAGATCCGGGTGCAAATCTGAGTTATATCTCACCCGAATTAGTGAAAAATTGCAAGTTAAAGATAGAAAAATTTGATAACCCGTGGTTAGTTCAGCTTGCAACTGGTACAAAAGGAAAAGTTACAGATTTTGTTAAAGATTGTGAAGTTTTTCTAAGTCAGCTGAAAACTCAAGTGAATTTGAATGTTTTACCATTAGGATCTTATGACTTGTTAATTGGTATGGATTGGCTTGAACAACATAGAGTATTATTGAATTGTTATGAAATTTTTTTTGTTTGTTTAAATAATGAAGGTGTAGCTGAAACTGTTAAAGGCATTTCTAGGAAGACTTCTGTAAGACAGATTTCTGCCTTACAAGTGAAGAGAGCTGCTAGGAAAGGTTGTAAATTATTTGCTGTTAATGTTGTTAATGATGAATGTACATCCAAAGAAAACAAAATAAAACTAGAGGATATTCCCATCCTTAGGAACTTTTCTGATGTATTCCCGGAAGAAATTCCAGGATTACCTTCGAAAAGAGAACTTGATTTCACCATTGAGTTAGTACCCGGTGCGGTACCAAACTCAAAGGCCCCCTATAGGATGAATATTCTAGAGTTAAACGAGTTAAAATCTCAGCTGAAAGAATTAATAGATAAAAACTACATACGACCCAGTGTGTCCCCTTGGGGAGCACCAGTAATATTTGTTAAAAAGAAGGACGGTACTATGCGTTTGTGCATTGACTACCGTCAACTTAATAAAATGACAATTAAAAACCGGTATCCCTTACCCCGTATAGATGATCTATTTGATCAAGTACGTGGAGCAGAGATATTCACTAAAATTGATCTAAGGTCAGGTTATCATCAAGTCTGGATAAAAGACGAGGATATATTCAAAAATGCATTCAGAACGCGTTATGGACACTACGAGTTCGTAGTTATGCCTTTTGGGCTAACTAACGCACTTGCAGTGTTCATGTGTTTAATAAACAACGTTCTGCATAAATATTTGGATAAGTTCGTAGTGGTATTCATTGATGATATCTTGATTTAATCAAAGACTAAAGAAGAGCATGATGAACATCTAAAAATCATTTTACAAGTACTTAGAGATCACCAACTTTACGCTAAGTTTAGTAAGTGTGATTTCTATAAAGATAAAATTCAGTATTTGGGTCATATAATTTCAAAAGATGGTATTTCTGTTGATCCTGATAAAATTAAAGCAATTAATGAATGGCCTGTCCCAAAAGATGTAACTGATGTACGGTCATTCATGGGAATAACGGGGTATTATAGAAAGTTTATTGAAGGGTTCTCTAGAATTGCTAATCCCATCACTTCTTTGCAGAAGAAAGGGAAGAAATTCATATGGGACCAAAAGTGTTAAGACAATTTTAATAAGTTAAAAAAATTGTTAACTACTGCACCTATATTAAAAATTGCAGATCCTAATAAGGATTTCGTTGTATGCACGGATGCATGCAACGAAGGACTTGGAGGGGTCTTAAGTCAAGAGGGTCATGCAATTGCTTTTGAGTCAAGGAAATTAAAAATACATGAAAAGAATTATGTAACGTATGATCTTGAGTTGGCAACCGTGATACATGCTTTAAAGATGTGGCGCCATCACTTGATCGGAAGAAAATTCATCTTAATGACTGATAATAAGGGCTTAAAGTATTTACTGGATCAAACAAATCTGAACGCAAGGCAAGCTAGGTGGTTAGCTTTCCTTAGCGAGTACGATTTTGAGATCCATTACATTAATGGAAAATAAAATAAAGTTGCTGATGCATTGAGTAGAAACGCTAGATTAAGTTCTGTGGCAGCAATCAGTACTTTTAAAACTAATCTGGAAAATCAGATCGAAGAAGGAATTAAGCAAGACGAAAATTACCAAAAATTACATGATAAAGTGGCTGAAAATTCATCGGAAAATGTTATAACAGATTACAATATTAATAAAAAAGGCTTCTTAACTTTCAAAAATAGAATTTATGTGCCTAATTTTTCGGAAGTTGAGTTGCTGATTTTAGATGAAATTCACAAGAGTCCTTATTCAGGACATCCTGGTTATCAGAAAATGATAACTATGTTAAGAAATGAATACTTTTGGCCTAACATGAAGAGTGAAGTTGCTGAATATATAGCTAGATGCTTTGACTGTCAGACTATTAAAGCTGAACATCAACATCCAGCTGGGCTATTGCAGCCCTTACCAATTCCAGAATGGAAGTGGGAAATCATAAGCATTGACTTTATTACAGGTTTGCCCAAAAATCAGAAGTAGAATGATTCCATTATGGTTGTCGTTGATAAACTTAGCAAAGCTGTTTATTTTATTCCTGTTAAAACTACTTTCAAGGCTTCTAACATTGCAGATATTTTCATGAAGCAAATTTTTCGCTTGCATGGAATCCCAAAGGTGATTATTTCAGATCGAGACTCTAAGTTTACTGGTAATTTTTGGACAACACTATTTAAAGGATTAAATACTAAGTTAAATTTCAGCACTTCTTTCCACCCACAAACTGATGGTAAAACAGAAAGAGTAAATCAGATTTTGGAAAATATGTTAAGATTATATGTTAAAGATCAACCATCTAAATGGGAGGATTACTTACACTTAGCAGAATTTGCCTACAATAATAATTATCAAGCATCTGCTAAGTTAAGTCCATTTGAAATTTTGTATGGAAAAAAGTGTTGTACTCCAATTTCGTGGGATAATCCTGTAGATAGATTGATGTTAGGACCAGATCTATTGAAATAAATGGAGCTAACTATGAAACAGGTTCGAGGTAACTTAAAAGTTGCCCAATATCGGCAGAAAAGCTATGCTGATTTGAAACGAACAGAAAGAGAATTTCAGGTAGGAGACCATGTATTCATAAAGGTAAAGCCCAAGAAAAGTTCTTTGAAGCTTGGGTGCTGTGCTAAATTAGCACCGAGGTATTGTGGACCATTTGAAATCCTATCAAGGATAGGAGCTGTTGCATATCAATTGGCTTTGCCATACAATTTAAAAATCCACAATGTTTTTCATGTTTCTGTTTTAAAGAAGTATGTGCATGATGCTACTCATGTGTTGAATTGGAATGACATACAGGTGGAACCCGAAGGAGATTTTCAGGCGGAACCAGACTGTATTCTAGACCGGAGGGAAATCATGCTTCGGAATCGCACCATAGGGCAGGTAAAGGTGCAATGGAAGCACCTTAGCCCTGATGAGGCTACTTGGGAACTGGAGGTTAAAATGCGAGAAGCATACCCAGTTCTGTTCCAAGAGGAACTTGATGCTGAATAAGCAACATCGAGGACGATGTTGAGCTTAATAGGGGGTGTTTGTCACGTACCCTAATTGCTGAAAAACCTTGTGTTAACTTTTATTATAAAGTTTCATATTTTGGACAAGTGTCCAAGGATGACTGTAATTTGCATAATATTTTATTATTTAATAAACAAAATAGGAGACAAACACCTAAGAGGACTGTTGAAAGAGTGGTTACTGATCCATTAGGTGGAATGGAATCTAGGGTAGAAGGCAATGGACAAGTGGCAGCATCATGATGCAACTAACTAGTTGTTGGTATGGGACAACTCCCTTAAAATGTGGTCTTAGTGCCCTGAAAGATGGGACTGGAGCTTGAGGCTCATTTATTCTAAACTAACCACTAAAATACCTAGGCAGTCTATATATTATCCATCAGATTATGAACTGAGGTTCATCAATTTTCTTGATGAGGAGACTTACCTTGAGTTTTTGCTGTTTGCACTCAAGAGATCTGATGAGGGGATAGGCTAGGGTTGATCATGTTGTGAGTTTGCCAAAAATCTTAGTGAGTTTAGGAGGATTGTTGCTGAGTGGAGAAGGAATTTTACAGGAGGTTGATACTGAGTGGAGAAGGTATTTTGAGTGCCTTGCTTCTACACAGTTTTCCACCCACTTATTGGATCAGTAATCAGGCTCGGGGGTTCATTAGAAGGCAGCAGATGCGCTGCTTCTTTTGAAGCAGGTTGGGAGGAACAGGCCTCCTTGGGTGTTTTTCGATCCTATCATCAGTTACAGGTTCTACTGTTTTATTTAATTTATTTCTAGTTCTGTTATCTATTTTGTATATTTACAGTTCTGTTGTTTAACTTGCACTGTTTATTTAAACTTAATTCAGTTCCTGTGCAAATTAAGAATTTTGTATGATTAAGAAGTGATTGAATAAAATAGTTTCTGTATTTTTCCCCATGCAAAAGGGAACAACATCGTACTCCAGTACAGAAACAGATAAGATAGATAATATAAGATAGGCATACTGCCAGGGTGATGAATGTACCATTTTACATGTTCTGTAAATTATCAGTTAATATTTTAAGTATTATTTACATCATTCTTTTACTTACAGTTCTATTCTTATTTTCAATTCTTCCATTAAAACAGTAAATTTATTTCATAGAAATAATAGAGTTTCTATTAGATAGAGAAATCAAATCTGTTCTTTACATTTTATTTTCTATATGTTTATAAAAACAAAATACGGTTTATATATTTCCCTTTCCTTAAAAACCCTAACTATTTATATCGCTACAACAATCTAGAAAACAAAACCATTCATATATTTTTATCAATACTCACACATCACTGTAGTTTTATTTAGTTCATTAGACCAGAAGCCTTTCATTCGTTACACGATATCCTAGTTTCATTTCTTATAACAAAGATACCATTTCTTATAATTTGTTAAATATCGTAACCCTTTGACAACATAAAACCTTTTCACAACAGTTTACATATTATTCGCATATGCATAGTTCAACTATTTTCGTATATGACTGTCACATACATTTTATTTTTGTTTCTAGGTTGTAAGTATTACGTTATTCACGGGTTATCTCCAAAAAAAACAAAAACAAATAGTAGACATGAACTTAGTACTAAGACTTCTTCGAGAAGTAACTTTGGACTAAATGTAGAGTTTCATGTTATTTCATTCTCATTTTGACATAGATGAAGACTCAATAGTTTATCAATAACTAAGGCCAAACCAAACACATCGTACAAACCCTAATCTTCAAATTTACAGATACCATTCCCAAGAACTTCATAAACCTTTAAACATAAATAACTTTTCACATTATTTCAAGAACAGGATTCAGGGGTTTGTTAACCCAGATTGTTTTTATGTTCTTCATTACCGAAGACGAAACAAAATTAGCACAGTGTATGATACAAATTTCATCACTATTCTAGATACACGAGACTTAGAACTTTACTGTTTTTCTTTCCACTTTTAAAGTCATCAAGACACAGGTTAGGTCTACGGGAAATGCCCCAAAAACGACGAAACAAACCACTACTGTAACATTGTATTCCTTCTTATTAACAGAAAACTCGATAGAGTTGGAAACTTACAAACAATAGAAGTACATTGTTCAAAGTTAGAACATAGAAATCCAAAATACAAAAGTAACCTAAACACTGTTACATTGACCCTATAAGCTGAAGGATAACTACACTACAGGCGCGAAAACAAAGCTATTACAACTACGGCCATAACATCGCTAGGAATCCAAATTTCTACAATGGATGATGCCAGGTTTGCATTATTCACGATAGGAGCACCCACAGAGGTTATGCCACCGAGGCTTACCAGTGGAGCGAGCCATAGTTATCCACGAAGCATTTTGATAGCTGCAACTTCCCGGACGACGACCTTCACCTGCCAACAAAACATTCCAAATAATTAGGTCCTTCACATTGATACTGTACTAAAGATTTAAACTGGAAAAACGTTGCAACGCATACATAGGGTTAGCCATTACCTTGTTCATATTTTGCAGAAGCCTGAATGCTGGAAATACAAGGAAACAAAACTCGAATCCACCCAACAACAGTAGCAAGAAAACCCTCTTCTAAAAAATTACGTCGACAGTTACAGATTGACATACACACTATCTATCTTTAAACCCGAGCTAGTAACACAATAACCATAGGTTTCACCATCGATTCCGAGTAAGGGAGATCACATTTTCAACAGGAACAAAACCCTACTAACAAGCATCCTGCCGGCCACTTTCTCCCAGACTCTAACCTTCCAAATGAATGCGAAGGCATTAAGCCAGAGCATAGTAATGCATCGGTTAGAGCAAAAATCAAAACCCTAGATTAGAATCCGAAGCAACGGTGGAGATCAAGACAACAAAGATCCGGAGGAGTAAGTAATGATGATCATAGTACAACATTAACTTTTGTATAAATGCAATATCCAGCGTGGAGATGAATCATACCAGCATTACATTACACTTCACATATTTTATCTTTGATCGTGATACTCACCATGTGAACTACAAGACTAGGACCAACCAGCTAGACATACCACTAGAAAAGTAGATAGGAGCATTTAAGACTCAGAGCATACCAATCAAGTCACATATCGCCCAGTACTGCAGAGAGAGTTAATGACCATCACATATTCGACCTTGCCAACGAGTAGTCTATGCTAATACACAAGTTACGTAAGCTCAATTCACATCAAAACCTTTGCAAATATTTACAGCATGCAATTGTCACGACCATACAGTTTATAAACCCATATTCTTGTCCTTGATCCGTCATGTCTGCTTCACACTATAGATATATATATATTATTGCTATATATACCATGCTTTTCATAGCTCACATTATTCACGCAGACTAGAAATGATATTACATAGAATACCATTACATATGGTTAATAATAGTATTGCATTTCATTATTATTATAACTTTGAATAATCATAGGTAAATTGATTTTGTAAATTGCTACAAAGATATTAAGACTATGCTATAATATTGTCATGGTAACGACTTTAGCATGAGAACCCATTACAAGGAATTTGGTAATCTGGTAAGACGACAAAACTATACTTATCGATACATGAGTATAATAACTAATAGAGTTTTTAAACAAAGAAAAGACAATTCCATTCCTTACAAAGACTGAAGAACCTCATTGAATCAACTCAGCTTTATTTAATTCTACTTTGCTCACATAGAAATATCCGCCACTGCTTGATGTGTCCTACTAATATTATTTACATTAATATTGATGTTTTGAAACAAGAAACTCATCTACCCTTTGCAGGAATCAGAACAAAAGGTGGACATCGATGAAATCTGTAGATGATTGTGTTGCAATTGGTAAAACAGTAAATTGGAAGTGAAGAAATAAAATGAAAGATCCATACCTTAAACACCTTTCACGATCAAACTGTACTCCCACTTCTATTTAAATTATCTACGTTTGCATTTGTGTCTAGCAGAAACAATTACTAAAATAACGTGAAAAAGATTGAAATATCTTATTACCTGCAGATCTGCAAAAAGAACAAGTCCAATGCTTTAGCTTTCAAAGCTAAGTAAACCAGAGGGCACCTTGTAGGGACCCCTTCAGAAACATGCAGCATGGTCATCAGCATTGTTACTAAAACTGTAACACTTGAGAAAATAATTAGCGTTGATTAAATTGCAAGTTTAATTTACTAATTTGTCATATTAAGTATCACCATTTATATTACGTGCTAAGCTGTTTAGTTAGTTGTTAACAATCAAATAATTCCGCATGCAGTATTGTAACCACAAATGCTAATTCAAAAAGTTTTAAATTTTTAGTGATTTTTGGGGTGTTACAGATGGAGAAATAGTATGTTTACAATAAAGCAATGTCAAAAAGATATGAATTGTATTTCCCAGAACAGAAGGAGAAAATGTGATAATCATTTGTTTTGGAAAATGAAAAATAGAAGGTTCTATGTCTATTGCATGAACGTAGTTATTTTTTTCATAGTTCAGTAGCATTGATGTGCAAAAAAGAAAAGAAAACAAGGGTAAAAGCATTATAGGTAAATGTATTAAAAAACAGACACGCAAGAGTTCAATTGATGTTAAGAGGCATTGACAAGAAGCTACTGAGATGGTCTGTCCAATAAGCATCTGAAGTGTTGAAGTACATTGCAGATGTGGACAAATTTGTCCAGAAATGGTCGAGCATAGCGCCATAATTAGTTGTAGGTTTAGTTGCTCTTAACATTAGTGAATTTCTTTCCATGAAGAGCCAAGGCCTTTTGCTTGCTGTTGTTTGTTTTTGCATATCAATATTGAAATCGCCAACAACAATGAATTTTGTGTCATTTTTCCTTTGAGAAAGGATTGAGTCTAGCATAGAAAATAGTGAATTCAAATTGTTGGTGGGCTTGTTATAAACATTGACAATGTCAATGGTTATTTGTGGAAGTTTTAGACTAGTCACAATTGCTTCAAACGAATTTCTTGTATAGACTTCTGTTTTTAGAACATTAATATTTTTTTTAATCATAGTTAGGATGCCATGCATAGAGCATACCATTGCACAAGTGTAGGGTTCAAAAAAAGATGAGTGTTTCGAAATCATGTCCATATGGGTCTCTTGTAGACACAAGATGTTTGATTTCATTAGTTCAAAATCATTTGCAACGTCTTCAATGTGCAAGAGAAGACTTCGTGTATTTAGTGTAGATATCAGTATATGGATGTAGTGGGAAATGAACTTATTCCATATTGGAAGTGTAACTGTGCATGTTGTTGCAATCTTGCAATTTCAATTGCAACTTTTGTTGAAATTGAAAAATTCTTTTGTTCAAGCTTGTTTATGATATAGAGGCAATCAACACTTTTGACCCGAGAAAGTGCAGTGTACACAAGGCCATGTCTTCTAACCCCTTTAGGGTCAAATGCTAGTCATTCCATTGTCAAGCCTTGTGCCCTATGGATTGTTCGTGCACATGCTAATTGAATTGGAAATTGTCGTCTAACTATATGTTTTGCATTCCCAATTGATATTTGCGATGCCATTCTTTGAATTGGTGTCCAAGTGCGCATTGAGGTGAATTTGTAAAGATGTTGCATTTTTTCACATGCACACGCACCGACCGAAGGCTCTGTGAATTCAACCCAAACAATGTCAGGGGATGTTGGAGAATATTCTTTGAAAAGCCCTTCTGCACCATTAACAAGGCCATCTTCGACTGAGTAATTTCCACCGACAAGTTCCACGAGCATGTTCTCTTTAAGAACTATTGTAGATGGAAGTTGAATATTCTTATGAGTTTCAAAGTTTTTTTCAAGTTGATCACGTTTCGAGTCAAAATATGTTAAAGTGAATACTTTTGTATTTACAATAGACAACATCCTAGAGTTATGTTCTTTAACATGTTTGTTGCAATGATATAGATATGGGAATGTCGGATCCAATGGAGGCTGTCTGTGGCAATGCCTATTAAAATAGTCAATATCATCAGTTGTTTGATTTGATGTCCTGATCCTGTTTAAAATTGAGGAAAAGGTTTTATCTTTTTGACGAGCGACTGTTTTTAATTCGTAGTACAATTCGTAGTACTTGGCAATGTCAGGCCAAAAGCTATAAGGAAATGTCTGGCCATGGAATCTTGGTTTCTCAAATATCCAGGCATCGTGTACTGGTTCTGCTTGCAAAAGATCACCACAGAATATGACATCAAGATTCCCAAATGGTTTCATTGGCGTATGCATTATCTCACGCAAACGTTTGTCTATGTTATAGAGCATTTTAGAACCTATCAAAGAAACTTCGTCAATTAAAAGCACTCGAAGTTGTTGGTAATCTTTTGATAGAATATCAAGCGTATTTGCATTTAATGGCAACATGTTAGAAGAGTTCAAAGGAAATTTGAATGTGGAGTGCACAGTGACACCATTAATATTGTAAGCTGCTTTACCAGTAAAAGCAACAACAAGACCTTTTCTCTTTAATGGATCACTACCAAGTTCTTTGTCATAGAAATGGACAAGAGCATCATAAAGAGATTTAGCGGTGTGAGTTTTTCCAGTGCCAGCACTTCCTGTCAAGAATATATGAATTGGCGTAGAAGGGTTAGCCTTTTTCCTAGAGATAATTTCTTTGACAATTGATTGTTGTTCCTTGTTTAACAATCGTCGTATTGCATGGCATTGATTTATTTCCGGTAGATATGGTTTATCTCCCAAAGTGAAAGAAGGTGTAGATTGTGATACACGGATTGAGTTCTTGACCTGGAGATCAGATTGAATATCATAATGCTCTGTTGTGGTTTCACGTCCTTTGCCATTCTCAAAGTAATCAGAGTCATTGTTATTGTTGGAATGAAGTTCAACATTTTGAAGTTCAATGTCGAGGTCGCCCCATTTTCGAGTCATGTTCGCCATGAACTTTTGCTCAACGAAATAAATCTCTTCTTTTCGGCTTAAATATGCCTCTACCCATGTTTTAAAGGATTTTTTCAACAAATTGAAGTCACCCCTGTGTGCTATGAAGAGCAGAATTTTTTCCCATGCATAGTTCTCAGGATCTTTCTCTTTGTTGTATCGAATGATACAAGGTCTATTTCTTTTGACTATTTTTGTATCAATACAACTGAAATAAGAAGCATACTCTGCTAAAGAAATGTCTTCAAGTTCAATTGGTCGTGCATTGTATTTGTCTATGATAGATGGTGAAACAATGTCTTCGGAGTCATTTGGCTCGTTTTGCAACAATGTTGGTTTCTTAAGAACAACTTTTTTTTTCTCATCTGGTGCATTGTTAATGAAAATTGTCTTTCTAGAAGATGAATGAAAAGGCAGAGAAAGAACAACATGATCTGCTTGTCTGGTGGACATTTGTTGCATGTTCAACAATGTGTTACCTAGTCTACGAATTGTTTCGACATTGTTGGCATTGCCAGAGACAACTTGCTCTTTGATTTTCTTAAATGCAAGTGTCATTGGACGATCTATCTTTGTTATGTATGAGATTATGTATGTTGCTGTAGCATATGCATCTAGGATGAACTGTGCATCAATGTTTGCTTGCCACAAATATGGAATTCCTTTTGCAAATGCATTGATCCAAACATCTGCAGGATCTCTTTTTAATACCAAGGAAGGGCATGTGATATGAGAATGCAAAAGAACAATGTATTCATCCTTGGTAATTTGCAATTCTTGAAGAAATGTTTGAAATGCTGTCTCCTTTGAGTAAGTTGTTTTTTCAAGCATAGACAACAATTGTTTGGCTTTCTTAATTAGCTCATTCGATGTATCTTCAAGTGGCTCCAGAACCATTGTATTGTCAATGGGAGGAAAGGGGAAGTTAAATCTGCATGAAGAACGGAAATTTTTTTTGCATGTCCTACTATGTCGATGTGTTTGAAATTTCACAAGATCATGTTTAAGTAGCGATGAATCTGTTGAAATATATTGGTCAACGAAGGCCACTATATCGCTATTGCTATTTCTTCCAAACATTGGAGCATGTTTGATCCATATAATGCCATGCTCATGCTCATTTCCCCTTTGTTGGAACTCAGTTGTGAAGAAAAAATCTTGAACCTCACCAAAGAAGCTGCTATTCTTACATATCAAAGACTTAAGTGCATTCATTCTTTGTTTGTTATAGCGGGCACAAAGTACTGGATGCTTCCTTATTAGTGCATCAAGATCATCTTCAGTAGCTGGAATAGATCCTGCGTTGTGTTGTGTTGTTTCAAGTTCATGCAAGGCAGAGCACAACGGTTTCCAAATATGGTCAACACTAGTAAAAGTAACAAAGAAAGTTGGTGGTCCTAGTTGGCGTATCATTGCAAAAAGTTTTTTTTCATGGAATCGAAATAGTCTGGCGATGTTCGAATTGCTTTCAATGTGCGAAAAGCAAGAGGGGATTTAAGAATTTTGTCAATGTTTGCTTTTGTTTTGACATCTTTGTCTACTAGTTTTTTGCCTTTCAACTCCCCTATGCGTATTGTAATCCAAGAAGTGTTTGAAATTTGTTTAATAATAACCTTAACCGTTTTGAAAAAAAGATTAGTTGGGTGTGTTTCAAAATCATAGCTTTCATGTTGGAGTTCCCACTGTAAAGTTAGTCACAGCAGATCTAATGAACAAATAAATCAGTCACAACAGATGAACATAGAAAATATGGTGCAAAACTGTGCAAAACATGCAGCAGTGCTCTTTATCCCAGAAAGGGTGAATGAATTACAATACAAACTGTTACAATGAACAGAGCAATTCGAATTGCCTAAGGATGTCATTCGAATCACTGAATGGAGTAGCTTGACTCAATCTAGGAGTCCTCATCAATCATCGGTGTTGCTCATCAATCACAACAACCAGTCATCCAGGTGTCAAGCTGAGTCTAACTGATCATAATAAATGTAACTGAAGTGTGTAGCACTGATATAGGATCTGGAGGCTCAGTGGGGGCGCATGGGAGGCTAACTGGAGTCAGAGCAAGTCACCTAATCGAACTGGAGGTCAATCGGAGGTGAAACAGTCAGTCAGGAGTGAAATCGGAGTGAAATCAATCAGAATCGGAGCTAACTGAATGTAACTGGAGTGAATCTGCAGTGGTAGGTGAACAAGTGCGCCCTTCTCTGTCAGTAGGTGAGAAGAGGGCGCCTTTCAGCTTAGGAGGGCTAAAACTCTGTGGAAAGTGGCTCCCGGGTGCTAGAAGAAGGTGGATAAGGTGCCGGAGGCATCAAACTGGTGACTGGACTGCATATCCTGAAATAGATCATGCAAGATCTTGAAGTAGATATGTATCCCGAAATAGATGATCCTGAAATAGATATGTATCCCGAAATAGATGATGGATATCCGAACACCCCCCCTCAAGCTAGACTATGATGTGCCAACTAAAATAATGTGGGGCCCTGGTAACTAAGACCAAAGGTCACCCCAATACAATAATCCAAAAAATGCTGAAAAATAAACTAAGTGAGGAAAGAGGGAAAACCCAGTGGGAAGAAAGCCCCCCCTCAAGTCTAAAGCATCATAATGAATCAATCTGTCTCCACCATGATGGAACTCACCCCCAACAGTGAACGGAGGTAAGAGAACTTCTTCTCAGTGAAGCTCTTGGTGAAGATGTCTGCAATTTGCTCATCGGTAGGGCAATATTGCAGAATGATGGTGCGGTCATGCACCAACTGTCGAATGTAATGCATATGAATCTCAATGTGCTTGGTCCTCTGCCGCTGAACTGGATCTGTGGAGATCTTGATAGCACTTTGATTGTCACAAAATAGGACAGTCGAAGTAGTGCCACCAAAACCAAACTCGGAAAGAATACCCTGCAACCAAACTGCTTGAATGCAGGCATTGACTGCCCCTCGATACTCTGCCTCTGCTGAAGAAAGTGCAATGGCTGCTTGCTTTTTGCTGGACCAGCAAATAGCACCATGACCAATCATGAAAACATAACCGGAAGTGGACTTCCGATCAATGCTATCACCTGCCCAATCTGAATCAGTAAAACCAATGAAATCTAGCTCAGAATCTGCAGCATAATGTATGCCAAACTGTCTCGTACCTTGCACATACTGCAAGATCCGCTTGGCTGCTCGCCAATGAAGCTCATGTGGCTGCTGCATATATCTTGACACGGCACTCACGGCATATGAGATATCAGGCCGTGAATGTGTCAAATAAAGTAGTGAACCAATCAACTGTCGATACATACTGCAATCTGCAAGCGGTGTGGAATCTCCCTCCTCAAGACTGATTCCTGAGAGGAATGGGAACGGGGCTGCCTTACATTCAGCCATATTAAACTTCAATAACAGGTCGGAAGCATATTTTTGCTAAGATATAGTGATCCCATCGAAATTTTGAGCTATCTCCAAGCCCAAAAAGTGACTCAGCAAGCCCAAATCGCTCATGTCAAAAGCTAGATTTAGGGCAGTTTTTAGCTTGTTTATTGAAGTAAGTGTGCTACCAGTAATAAGCATATCATCAACATAAAGTACAATAACCAACAAATTACCTTTAACTCGCTGAAGATAGACATTCGGATCAGATTTGCATCTTTGGAAATTCTGAGAAAGAAGGAAGGAGTCCATCTTTGCGTACCAAGCTCTTGGGGCCTGTTTTAACCCGTACAAAGACTTCTTCAATCTGCAAACCAATGATGGATCTGATGTATAACCCTATGGCTGCTGCATATAGACCTCTTCAGCAAGGTCTCCATGTAAAAATGCACTCTTCACATCCATGTGATGCACCTCCCAGTGCTTGGATGCGGCAATAGCTAAAACAAGGCGGATGGAATCCATCTTTGCAACCGGTGCAAAGGTCTCTGTGTAGTCCACTCCTTGGACTTGGGAAAAACCTTTTGCCACCAACCTTGCTTTATATTTGCTGATAGTGCCATCAGCAGCAACTTTAGTACGGTAGACCCATTTACACTTCACTAATTTTCTTCCAGGTGGAAGAGAAACTAGCTCCCATGTATTGTTCTTTTGAAGAGAACTGTACTCTTCATCCATGGCATCTTTCCATCTCGGATCTCGATGGGCTGAATAATATGATTGGGGATCTGAACCAGCCATCAAATAACAAATCTCAGGAAGAAATGGATCAGCAATAGAAAGAGCCATACCTGCCCTTTGAAAGTCTCCTCTTGTTCGTCTTGGATCAGCAGGATTTCCAAGATTCGAACCAGCAGATTGTAGAGTATTTTGGGCCCACTTTGGTAACTGAGGGGGATCTGAATGGTCGGATTCCGAACCTGATATGTCATGATCATCATATGCTGCTACAATATCAGAAATATCAGAACTCATACCTTCATTATCGCTGCTCGAATCTTCTTCTGGTGAAGGCGGTGAATCGGCAGTTTTCTCCTCAACTAGTTGCAATTCTTGAAGCGGTTCTTCAAACTGCACACTGCACTCTATGAATATCTTTTTAGATCTGATATCCATGAGTTTATATGCTTTTGATTCTTCCCCATATCCTATCAATATGCACTCGATACTTTGTGGATCCAAAGCTCGTCTCTTCTCAGAAGGAATTCTAGCCCATGCAGTAGAGCCAAAAACTCTCAAATTTGACACATCCGGTTTGTGACCAAAGAATGCTTCGAAAGGAGTCATACCTTTCACGGATGAATGTGGAACACGGTTCTGTATATATGCAGCAACATTGATTGCTTCAGCCCAAAGATTTGCAGCCAAACCTTTTGATTCAATCATGCATGTAGCCATCTCTTTCAGTGACCGGTTTTTCCTTTCCGCTACACCGTTCTGCTGGGGTGTGTAGGGAACTGTATGTTGGATCTTGATTCCGCTTTGGGCACAAAGTTGCAGCAACTCGGACTTGATATATTCCCCACCATTATCAGATCTAAGAGCTTTGATCTTGCTCTCAGTGGTGGTCTCAACAGAAGCCTTAAAATCCTTGAATTTTCCAAGCACTTCTGACTTGTTTTTGAGAAAGAATACCCATGTAAAGCGAGAATAATCGTCAATAAATGTCAAAACATACCTTGAACCATTTAATGACATATGGGGCAGCGGACCGCTGATATCAGAATGGATCAATCCCAAAATAGTAGAGGCTCTGCTAGCCTTGCCGCGGTCGAATCTGTGCTCGGGGTGCTTCCCAATAATGCAACCGGAGCATATTCCCTTCGAGGAACGGAGTTGTGGAAGCCCATCAACCATGGATTTATTTGATAGCAGCAGCAAATACTTATAATTTAGATGTCCAAATATTTCATGCCAAAGCCTACTAACCTCATTACCATGTGTGCGAAGAGCAGTGGGCTTTGCAAGCGGAATAAAGTGCGAAAACTCATAACATTTTGCAGTGTGGTTTGCCTTTCCAACCGCAACTAGTCTTCCACTTTTGATATCAGAAATTTCAACTGTATTAGGGCTGAATGTGACTTTCTTTGGATCACCAGTATGTGTCATTTGATACACAGAAAGGAGATTCGAAGCTAAGGAAGGCACATAGAGAACATTCTGAAAGCATCCATGATCTACATGAATCGTACCTTTGCCCTTTGAAGAAATTTTTGAGTCATCTCCCAAATGGATGGGGATGGAGCTGTTTGGATCGAATGAGGAAAAAGAATCAATATTTGCAGCCATATGATTTGATGCACCCGAATCTATCAAGAGAGTGGGCTTCGAAACCGTTGCCATGAGTGCTTGTCCTCTTTCATGATCGTCATTCCGATCCTTCTTCCTTGCACCGTCAGGAAGGGTTATGTTGTTCTTTTCCAAAAGGAGGGCCATTTGATCTATAGTCTTCTTCATACATGAACTTTCGGGATGAAAGCCATGGTTACAATAAGTACATTTAGATTTTTGGTTACCTTCTTTGCCCTTTTGCTTGGATTTCGAACTGGATGGTGCATCCGTTTGCTTGCCTTTGTCTTTTTGCTTGTGAGGCTCGAATTTGGGCTTCTCCTTCTTTAGCTTTCCTTTACCATTCGAGATCTTGGGTCCTTGAACAAATAGGGCTGAATCTTTGGAGCTTATGGACCCCATTTGAATCAACTTGTCATGCTCTTTCGTAACGGACTCAATGAAGGCATTCAAGGTAGGCATCTTCCAATTCGGGGTAGTTAGCCGACCGGAATTGAAAGTGGAGACAAATACCGAATAATCTTTCCCAAGCTTGCTTAGAATGGAGAGGATCAACTGTTTATCCTCTTTGATAACACCACTGTTCTTCAATTGCAAGTTCAAGTTCTTGAATTTAGTGAAGAATTCATTGATGCTCTCGAAATTCTCAGGATTAAGGCCAATCAATTCATTCTCTAATTGAAAAGCCCTAAGCTCATCCTGCTTGCCGAATAGTGTCTCAAGTTGCTCCCATATGGCCTTTGGAGTCTTCAATCCGCTGAGATGGAAGTGAAGATCTTTGGAGATGGAGAGACAAAGAAGACCGTAAGCTTCATCAAGCTTATTGTAGTGTTTGGTTCTTTCTGCCACATTGTTTGGCTCCAATTCAAGACCAAGAGTGACTCGGTAGTATCCTTTTGAACGTAATATGATCTCCATATCATCTTTCCAATCAAAATAATTGAATGGGGTGAGGATAGGCTTTGAAGAAGAGTATTCCATTGCTAGGAGCGAGTCAAATGATGAAGAAGAAGCTTGCATGCAGACTATAGCGAATGGAGATGCTGTAGGGAAGCTTGCATGCAGAATGTAGCGAGTGCACTTGGAGGAGATAATTAACCTGCAAATCACATAAGAACAATCACAATAAGGTCGAACAATCCACCCTTTGAGAGTTGCATCACACCTGGGATTGGATTTCAAGCAATGTTGAATAGGTCCAATGTATCAGATCCAGGAATTATGTGGTAACTCAAGCTTCTGGAGTGGTATTGGAGTATTTTTCAAGCTTTGCATGCACAGGAGCGAATGCCCTTGAGATATTTCATGCCAAACTTTTTGCAATTTTTAGCAATTCAGTCAAATCTTCTTGTATAAACACCTGTAGAAAAGAGATCTTGTTCCTGCAATGGCTCTGATACCATGTAAAGTTAGTCACAGCAGATCTAATGAACAAATAAATCAGTCACAACAGATGAACATAGAAAATATGGTGCAAAACTGTGCAAAACATGCAGCAGTGCTCTTTATCCCAGAAAGGGTGAATGAATTACAATACAAACTGTTACAATGAACAGAGCAATTCGAATTGCCTAAGGAGGTCATTCGAATCACTGAATGGAGTAGCTTGACTCAATCTAGGAGTCCTCATCAATCATCGGTGTTGCTCATCAATCACAACAACCAGTCATCCAGGTGTCAAGCTGAGTCTAACTGATCATAATAAATGTAACTGAAGTGTGTAGCACTGATATAGGATCTGGAGGCTCAGTGGGGGCGCATGGGAGGCTAACTGGAGTCAGAGCAAGTCACCTAATCGAACTGGAGGTCAATCGGAGGTGAAACAGTCAGTCAGGAGTGAAATCGGAGTGAAATCAATCAGAATCGGAGCTAACTGAATGTAACTGGAGTGAATCTGCAGTGGTAGGTGAACAAGTGCGCCCTTCTCTGTCAGTAGGTGAGAAGAGGGCGCCTTTCAGCTTAGGAGGGCTAAAACTCTGTGGAAAGTGGCTCCCGGGTGCTAGAAGAAGGTGGATAAGGTGCTGGAGGCATCAAACTGGTGACTGGACTGCATATCCTGAAATAGATCATGCAAGATCCTGAAGTAGATATGTATCCCGAAATAGATGATCCTGAAATAGATATGTATCCCGAAATAGATGATGGATATCCGAACACCCACTTTGCCACTTGTTGATAGTGATATCTTTTGTAGATATCTGCATCACGGCTATGTCCAAAGAACAAGGTTGGGAAATTCAATTCTTCAGAATATCTATCTTGGAAAATGCCCAATGGATGGAAATTCTCAGAAGGTGCTAATTCAATGGTTTTGTTGGCTAGGTCATCTAGCAAGCTGGTTTCTCCATATCCATGGACCAATGTTTCTGACACAGGTTTAGGATCAAGATCAGGAGAAGAACTAAGCTTAGAATTAGAGAGGTCCAAGCTATTTTCATTAAGCGGTTCAGTTGTTGATGCCAATGCAAGGTTTCTGTTTTAGCAAAGATGGTAAACATTTCTTCCCATTGTTCGTTAATGGTTACACCTTCAGTCTTGTATAGCATAGTTTTAGACAAGTTTCTTAAGGTTGTCATGACAATGCTAGGGCGCACATTTCCAGATAGGAATGCATTTTTGAATTCTAGTCTTCGTTTTAATACAACAACAATTGTCAAGGCATCGTCAAGATTTCTGGGCAAAGCAACTTGCACTTTATCCAAATCTGCAGGAACATTGATGATTGTTCCAGTTAAACCTATTTGGCCTCGCTTGTAACTAAGTTGTCATATTTGTGCAAATGCATTTCTGGGTGAGACCAAGCGCTCTTCAAGAGGAGTTAACATTGCTACGGATGGAATTTAGGTGTTTCTACGAATAGAAATAGGAGATGAATAGAATGGAATTCTGACTTGGAAATGTCTTTCTTACAAAACTTGCAAATTTGATCGGAGATAGAAAATGTACACTCGACACTGCAATTTGGAAAGGATTTGAAAGCCAATACAGTATTTTCATCAACTTTTCGAATATCTTTTTTGAAATGCAATCGTCTACAACAATAACATGCATGGGTAGGAGTGTCATTGATACTTTTTAAGTAAACATGGACATATTTTTTCTCTAGATTGCTTCTCTTTTTAGCTTGAGATTTTTTAAAAGCCTCTTGTCGTATTGTTGCCTTCAAAGACCGTAAACTTTTTGCTGAACTACATTGAATATTGCTTTGTGGTTTGCAATTGCTTTTCTGATTTTGCATTTGAAGAAAGCATTGCAACATGTTTTTTTTTTGCATTGTCATTAGTCTCTACCATTGCCACGTGCAACTTTCTTTTAAGTTGCCTACCATAGGAATTTCGATCGTCCATGCTCCGAAACTGGTTTTTGCAATTGGCAATGTGCTCTTTGAAGTGGATTCTTGTCCATTTGTACCTAGAGCAAAGAAATGAGTATTTAAATTTGCTACCGGCAATGGATAAAAATGTGAATGATTTGCATCTACACCATGATGGAAAAGGTAAATATTTGAGTCCGTGCTATCTGTTAAATAAAAACATGTCAAGACTTGTTGCACATTGCTTTCCCATAAGAATATGTTAATGTCCATTAATTCAGAGAACCATTGCAAAACAAATTCTTGCATATGTGCATAGTGAAATTGATATGTATCCGTCAATTGAACTAGGAACGTTTTCCATTCAATACCAGGTTGGTTTATCTCTAGAAGATTTCCTTGTAGATATCTTTCAAAGCATTTAGTTGCTATATATCCATTTAAGTCCATGGAATTGGAAAACGATTGGGAAAGAGCTTTTTGTAGAGAAACAGTATCTGTAAAAGCTGTCAATTTACATAGGGATTCAAAAAGAGAGCCATGACAATCACCGCTGATTCTAGAGCCAAGACTAAAATCTTGTTGGGACAAAGCGTCTGTGGATATTGAAAGTGCAGTATGTAAATCAAAACAATGGAGCATCTCAACATTGCCATCTACTTGTCCAAGGGCAGGAGTGCTTGTTGATATAGGGCCATACGATAGCAGAGGCTCAAAATGACCGGCAGCAGGGTTGATGTCATGGAAAAGCAAGTTGAAGCAATATCCTGTTTCATGTGAGTTGAAATGAAGATACTTATTTTTTCTTGTCGATGACCATACAACAACAGGAACATTCAACCATTTTGCAAACCATTTTATGCAAAAGATATCACCCCACAATCCGTGGGTATTATTTTCATTGATTTGTGAAGCAGATTGCGACATCAGTTCAAGATACAAGTCCACACTTTGCACTCCATGCAAATCAGCCAAGATTTCAATTGATAGGTCTGATTGTATCGAGGTCAATGCAGCAGGCTGCGACTGAGCCAATGACATGTGGAAATGATTAACAATTGATTGTCTTATTTCAAGTGACGTGTATCGAAAGTGCAAGAGAATTAGAAGCGCATCAAAAAGGCAATCACCCATTCGAAAGTGGAAATCTTGTAGACGAAACAAATTGTGCGTAGACAAAGCAACATCAATGCCTTCAAAAGGGGAATGTCTTATTGGAGGCAGGGACATGTTTCTATTGAAATAGCCCTTGCAAGTGATCTGCTAATCGTTTTCTCCTGTTTCCTTTGGTTCAAGGTCAAAAGCATAAACAACAAGAGGAATGACACATGAACTTGGACTAGACGATGGACATATGTAAAACCAAACATGCACTTCGCATGGAATGAAGCGAACTTGCAGAAACAAGAGAACTTGTACGAAACCTTTGAAAGATGAACCTGCAATGAAATGTGGCAAGGTTAGAAGCAATGCCAATACATAATTTGATTTTTTTTCTTTGGTAGGGAGTTGTGCAACACTCATGCGCATGATTTGAAGGAAAAGAATAGTAGTGAAATAAACAAAAGCATAGAGTCAAGCAACAGAGAGCGCTCACATAGAAAAATTGATTAGATCTTTACGATTTTTGCAGAGGGGATGACGTAAAACAGTTTTAGTTTTTTTTCAAGATACTACATCTATGTAAAGTTACCTAATTTTTTAAAAGGAAGGAAAAGCCATGGACATAAGAATAGATGAAGTTTTATATTAAAATGGTATACACTTTTTATTTTGCACATCAAATAGGGAAATGCAACACAAGCAAAAAAACTAGTATTTGCCAACGAAAAGAGTTGAAAAATGGCAATATGTTGTTGGCAATGTTCCAACCAGGTATCCACCATAGTTTATAAGAAATCAATAGAGGTCAAGTTGTTATGCACAATGGCATTGTATTTGTTCCCAAAATGATATTCAGCTAGGGAAGATTAGATTTTCAAAAAAACATGTGGGTGCTTAATACTTGTCTCTTATAACAAATAATGTAAACTCTACATATGCGTCTAATCAACAATAGACTAACAAAGTCTGCTAATTGTTTGCAATGCCTGAAAGTTGATTTGGTATGGCTATGGACAAATGCATTCTGCTAAATACTCATTGCCAATAAATATGGACCCCAAGTATGCTCAGCTTGCTAAAGGTTAAGGGAATTCACTCAGCTACCAATGCTGTCTAACGGCTTGCGTATTGGGGCATCACCCCTCACTCCACGGCTCAGGTAAAATTGATAACCGCTTTGCCACAAACGACAACTGTTGGTTTACCTTACGGGTGGGAACTAGTCAATTAGGTAGGGGTCATAGCCCTTTTCGCTGATAGGTCCTCTCAATTGGCCATCTACTTCGGGGTTCCTGTCGTACTCCTCATAATGAGTTTTAGGGCTATGCCCAAGTACTTCCCATAGTTAAGTGGCCAGGGATTATTCCTGGATCCGAACTTGCAATTGGAACAAACAATCCAGATGCAAAGAAAAAAGAACTATTGCAACAACCAAAACGCTTGAAACTTGATGGGATGAATATACTCTTGCATTTATTGCGAAGCATATCTGAATCAAGTAGCGAATATCGGTTTATTGTACATAATTTCATACTAAGAAAATATACACTTGTCACATAAAGAAAGTTGCTAAAGGTATTAAGTAGTATCAAACTAAGAAGATTCTAACCAAATAATTAGCAACGTACAAAAGGAAAAAAAAAACAATGGATTTTAGACTAAACCAATACAATAACAAAAACTTTACACTCAATTTTTTTAATTAATTTTCATATTACAAAACACCTAAATGGAAATCATGTTTCGACATTAGCTCTCTTTTTCTAGATTTTTACTAAAGCTTTGAGAAAAAAAATTGGAAATGCAATTGATTGCAAAAATGTTTCATTTTTATGGCAAAAACCCTATTTATGTATTTACATAATTAAAGCAATGATGTAAGTGTAATTTTAAAATGGCCGAATGAAATAAACATATTAAAAAAAAGCCTTATGTTGAAGTTTTTTTTCCTATTTTCTATTTCAATCAAAGAGTTTAGAAAATGCAAAAAAACCCAAACTTGAAATAAGAATATGGACAAGCCAATACCTATTTCCAATTCAATGAAATCCAAAACACCTACATAACAACATACATAGAATATCTATGACGAAAATATGTTTTCTTGAGATAGCAACCAATATGGAAATATTGTAAAAACTAGTCTCTGCATAACAAAGAAGAAAATAAATACATGACACTACATCTATGTAAACTTACCTAAATTTTTAAAAGAAAGAAAAAGCTAATAGCATAGAATAGATGAAGTTTTTATTAAAATTCTATAGACTTTTTATTTTGCAAATCAAATGGGAAAATGCAAGAGCAAACAAAAAAATTAGTATTTGGTAACTAAAACAATTGCAAAATGCCAATATGACATGGAAGTGTTCCAGGAAGTTATCCACTATAGTTGTTAAGAAATCAAAAGAGGCTAAATCACTATGCACAATGGCATTGCCATTGTTTCGTAAAGAATATTGAGCAAGGGAAAATTAACTTTGGAAAAGAACATGTCCTAAAGGTCTTGCAAAAACTAAATCTAAGCAAGTGGTATTTTAACACGATTGCAAAACTTGTACGCAGGCAATGAAGGGAGGTATTGCAAGTTTGTGAGCTTGACCTTGGCAAGAGTTTTTCAGTTTTCCAGACAATGATATTGTTGTTAAAATTTGTTAATGAGATGGATTTTGAAAAGATTAGAACAATTTGAAAATGAGAGAGGTTGTGGAGGTTCAACTGCTTCATCCTAAGAAATTTTTTAAGCTTGAAATAAATCTCCTGATGGTGTTTTGTGCTATCGACCACCTGGAACAGGAAATACACTACTAGCTCTAGCAGTGGATAATTGAAATGTTCCATGTTTAATTAAAGTTAGTGAAAAATTAATTTGTTCAGAAATATATTGGTGAGCATGGTCAAATTGTTGAAGAGTTTTTCAGATGGCTTAGTCAAAGAAGGCTTGTATTGCCTTTTTGATGCCAAGTTAAATATACAACCCATATTTTATTTTGCATTTGAAGATTTCAATGATATAAGTTATAGGAAAAGAACATATCTTGGGGCCTAAGAAATCATATTTTAGATTTAATGGTAGTGATTGAGCATCATGTGCAGATCTAGATGGTTTGATCCACTTTTTTAGATCCACATTTCTATGAACAGTTCCAACATCACAATATTTAATAAATATTTGCAAGTGTTTTTTTCTATAGAATTCCATAAAAAACAATACAATAAAACCCCTAGAGTATGATTATAAATGTCGTTGTTCATGTTCTTGAATAGCCTAAAATCCTTGTTGCATCATAACACCTTCCTTGGACTAGTCATTAACATTTTAACATCTTGGTTAATTTCCTTATATACATGGTGATAAGAAATGCATTGAACAATAAAAGAGATACATCCTAAATCTCAGCTCATTTAAAACTAGTTGCAATAAGAAATTCCTAAAAGAGTATTCATTCTTCACTTGATTTGTAACCACAAGTGAATCTTGATACACTTCTAATGTACAGGTACAATTTTCAGTAGTCAATATCAAAGTAAACTAAAAAGTCATTATCTATGAAACATTGTTTGTTCTAGGTCTAGGCATGCTTTAAAATTAAGAAAATGAGAGTCTTCCAAAAAGAGAGACCCATCGACTCCTCAAGTAAGTTGCACCATCAAAGAAAGCCCATGCACCTCCTATCCATTCTTCGATAATATGTCTTTATTCTTTTTCCTTGTCATGATTCTTTACGGTGGACTAAATGTTGAAACTATAATTTCTTGCTATCTAAATGCCCCATGCTAGAAGCATAAGCAGAGTTGTTTTCTATTGGATCAAAAGGATTCCACACCAATTTGATTGGGCAATTAGGGCTTTTTTTGTTATCTTGATTAGAGGGTACAAGTTTATCCTTAAATTTTGTGAGGTCAAAATTCATACTTTTCTTAATTGATTTATGTAAGTGTATATTTATGTGTGTGTGTACTAATAATAAAAATAATAATAATAAGTAATATTATTATTATTAAAAGTCACAACTTAGTTAGATGTGAAATTATAGATGAGACCCTTTCATTATGATACAAGGGATTTCTTTGTGCAATGGTTTAATTGCTTACTCTACAGAGGTGTACGTAGCCTATGTCCTTCAGAGTTGAACTTGTGAGCTAGAAGGAATAAAGCCATGTTATTTAGACCCACTCAATCTGGACATTCATACCAGGCTTCTACAATTCTCAATTTGTTTAGTGACCATTGCGAGATTCTATATACAACTAAAGTTACATGTTAACCAATGTACTATCAAATTGAACAAATCCAATAAGAGATTGCAAGTATGAACTTCCGATTATCTCTGACCGATAATCTTATTGATAGGAACACCTTTATTTCCAAGTTACTTAAAAACCTAAAATTATTGTTCTTATGTCTACTCTCCCTAACCCTAGCCTTAGGAAATGGACTAGGCTTCCTAGTATAGGGTGGACATCAACCATGGTAACACCTTATACTTGTTCTTGAATTAATAATCTTCATTGAGAAGTAATATTGACGATTTGAAATGAATGATATTCATTCCCAATTGCAAGCTCCAACAATTTTCTTCAAGTGGAAATTGATATCAATTCCCAAATATAGAGATCCCTCATTCATATATTAGATAAGAGGAGAAACAACATAAGGAAGTACAAATTCCCAAAGGCTACTGAGCTATGATAATGTATGTAATTACTTCATAGTAATTACTGCACTCATCATCATATGACTTCAGTTTTATGATTTTTTTTAATTGCAGAGAAGGAAACATTGAATTTTGTTCATATAATAATTTCTGTACAGGTCAAGATGTTTGAACAATGCAAAAACCCTAGATTCTAGGCGTGAGCACCAACAGATCTAACGTACATAGCAATGCAAAGCAAGAAGATTTGATGCTTATTTTGAAGACTTTAAATCATAAATAAAAAATGTTTGACATAGGTTAGGGATCATGGCCCATAGGATACATAATTTACAAAAGGAGTACAAAATTTAATATAAACTATAAAGTCCAAATTTACAGCATATATATTATAGTCTATATAAAATACAAAATATAGTTTTCAACATATATATTGTACAAAATTATAAAATACAAAATATTTATTAAAGTTGCACTTCTTTGGAAAAGAGATTATTTACATAAGTCTTAGGCTGTTTTAAATGAGGACTTCATGAGTTAAAATTTCCATAAAGAGTCAATCAATAATGACATTTCACGTATATTCTGGAAAGTGTTGTATGTATATTAACAGAACAATTGAGCCAAACTAACATTGAAATAAAAATGGATAATGTTAAAGTGTGATTGGAATGGAAAATCTTGTTATGAAGTCATAACAAGCTTAATGACCTGCAATCAGGCCAAAACAGGATTCTTTCTATGATTGCCTGATATGATGGACGTTTTTGTATAGCTGGGTAAACAAACAAAACCGTGGTTATAATCTGGATATAGTCGCGTGTGTAAATCATATTTACAAGTAAATGAGCATTGGGTTTTAATAATTCTAATTACGCGAATGAAGACTAAATGTAAATATAGGAATAGATACAGAAATGAAAACTAAGCACACGAATCTGAATTGTAGAAATAAAATAGGACAGAAACTAATGGTAATCCAACTCAAAAGTAAAATCTAAACCAAAGTATGGAAGGCAACATGTGCAAATGAATTATGGAATAAAAGCTGCAAAGATACAGTCTATTTGTATCTACTATCCCACTAACACAATACTAGCCAAATCAACCACACTTGGCTGGCCTCTAGCACAACATTAATGATGTTGCTAAGAAGATAAAACTACCCTAAGACAATATTTTTCTTTCTATCCTTAATGACTATTTTTTTAAATTTGGTTGCTCTAAATGAATAATATATGTCACTTGATCACCACTTCTAACAATACATAAACTCAAAAAAATATATATATATGTTTGATGATCTATAGTTGTAATGTTTATGTCTTATTCAAGACAATATGCTATATGTGTGCAATAACAATTTGAGGAATTTGATAAAGTTTAGAATAGTTACAAAAGAATGGTGGATGGATTTAATGTACTCAATGCTGGTGCAAGAATTACATGTAACATGTACATGGACGACCTCAGACCACCACCCCCTCCACTTCAGCAATTGTGCAAGACATCACTTTAAAACCAATCAAATTTTGAATCAACAATGTTCAAATTTTCCATCTAATAAAACAAATTTCCAATTTTTCATCTAATAAAACATAATTTTGTAACTTTGCAATTTTGTACAGTATGACTGTTTTCAGTTTCAGAAATCATCATTATAAACTGCAATGCAAAAGCCAGAAAATGGCTGAAAAGAAAAAGAGAAATCCAGTTTGATAAAGAGGAATCACTTGCCTGAGCATTGAACCATATTCCATGGTTTGATTATTTTTTGTTGCAATTGTTTTTTTATATTCAATTTTCACCTGGATTGGATCATCTTTATTGTCGATTATCTCATTTCAGTTTACTATTTTAAATTTAACAGTCTTTCTATATCTGCCTATGTTTTGGTTTTTTGCTTTGAAAAAATAATTTAAGCGAAATCTATGTTGTACATGACACCAACTTAATATTTGCAAATGTCGTCCCAGTTTGTTGCAGTTATCATGTGCATCAAACAACAATGTAGTTAACCATGTCTTTGGCTTGGATACGGACTTTTTTTTTGAACCTGGGACGCCCATTAAATCCATGTTCTCTATTGCTACAATATATGCCTTGTCTATGTCCAGGTTCACTAGGCTACAACTTGAAAGTCTAGGGGCTGGTGCTGAAGCCACAGGAAATAGAAATGACGAGATTAGAAGACCTATACAAATGCTTCTAGAAGAATCCGGGAAAAGGTGAAACGATATCGTTTGTGAATCATTTGCACCTGAAAATTATTCATTTTATTGCATGAGTCTCTTGGAAATTCAGACTATGCAATTTCTGCAATTAATAATTTATATAATTAATATGACTAATATATTCATTTTATTCCATGAGTCTGTTGAAAATTCAGATCATGCAATTTCTATAATTAATAATCTATATAATTAATATGATTAATATATATAATTAATATGTGACTAAGATTTTTTGAATTTTTCCAGATTTTGCAAAATAAACAAAGCCGGAAGCAGTTGATAAGCTTACTCTTTTGACTCTTTTTTGTTGGTGAATAGAAAAGTGTCGTCTCAAAAGCAATGGTGGACAGTGGGCCATTTCTATACAATTGTTTTTACAGTCAAATGTTTATTTAAAAATCTTGTAACTGATTGTCTTCCACTGTTGCTAGTATGGTTACATTGGATTCAAACTCTCAGAAATAAATATCTTCCCATAATATCAGCTAGAAATTAGATGCTACTATTCTTACTCTAGCTCCCCCTTTCCCGGCCTGCTTCATTCTGGTGTCATCATACTAATTCTAGGTTTGGGTAGAGGCTGGTCGCTTACAGTTCTCCAGCCAAATAACAAGTCAACTGTCATGCGACATTTGGAAGCGATTGTCCCATTGCAAAGACAGATGCAGATGAAGCCAACGGTGGCTGTAAGAATGGAAAGAGGTCTCGCGCGATGTTGGCTTCGTCTCATCATCATCCAATGTGCCAAGTTGATGATTGTAAAGAAGATCTCAACAATGCAAAAGGCTATCAGAGGCTCCATAAAGTCTGTGAGATGCAGCCTAAGGCTAACAAGGCTCTTGTCACCAGACGTATGCAGAGGTTTTGTCAACAGTGAAGCAGATTCGCTAATGTGTTTTTACATTTTTCTATAATTTATAATTTTTTCTTCGCAAGATGATTTCTGGGCAGAAATGCCCTTCCCATCCTGGGAGCATTACAGTGGAATGTAGCTGGCTTACAACACTCTAGAAAGATCCCCGATCCCTTTGTCTCAGAAGTTGTGAGTGGGTATCTATTCTGCCAAATTTGTCCAGGACTCGCACCTGTCCCCAAATGGAAGGGTCCAGGACTTGCAACTGTCCCCAAATGGAACTGGGTGAGACAGTGAGACAGGCCACTAGGGACAAAATCTGTCACCAAATGGAATGGTCTAGGAATTGCACCAGTCCCCAAATGGAATTGCGTCAGACAGCGAGACAACCCACTAGGGGCAAAGGCTGTCACCAAATGGAACAGTCCAGGACTTGCAGCCTGTGCCAAATGGAATTGGGTGAGACAGTGAGACACCCCACTAGGGGCAAAAGGTGATTATGGGGGATTTGAACCTTGGTGGGGGTATGAAACACCCGCACTTTACCAATTGACCAAGTTTTTTGTTACATTTCACCCTATGCAGACGCATCACATATCCACCAGCGAGTATGATATCTATATGCACATAGCAGCCCATGGGTACACTCTATAGTCGAAGCGATCCATGACCATCTAGTGATTCTAGATCCCAAGACAACACCCCAAAGCCCTACCCCTGGATTGGCAAAGTATAAACCTATATTCTTCCCATCAGACCATCTTTGGCATGCTTCCTCTGTTTCTAACTTTCTATTATGAAGTTGACCTATTTTGTAACTCGGCAACAGGAAGAACACCCTTCAAGGAACTGCTTGTTTTCATTCTGCTGTGATTCTTATTCAATCAAAAACAAGCTTGAAGGGTATTTGTCTTTGATAGCCTTGAAGAATTTAATAATATTTGACAACTGGAAGGCCCTCTGAACTTCAATTCTCTGTCCATTTTTCACATTTATATTTGTTGCAGTTTTTCATCTTAATGACTCAAAGCTAGAGCAACATTAATTTATTTCTCAGAACTCTTACATGAATTTAACTCTCAGAGTATTGTTTGCAGTACTGTATTGTAGCAAACAAAGTCAACGAAATTGTTCAGTGGACTTGGTCTATTTTTTTGTCCAATTCAAGCTTAGCGTCGAGAGCTTGTTTTTTTTGCCAACATGAAATTTTTTTGATGTAGACCAGAGTATCTTTTTGAGTATGTTTGATTTCATGCCCAATTATAGATTGATGCCCAAGAGGAAGCCTTCCTTAGTTTCAGCCATAAGAGTAACTTCCCCAATTTTGTAATAGTGCCATATCTGCTTCTATTAATATATAGTAGAGTAAGAGCATCTTTGCATTGAGGTAAGTTTAGCAAATTTTCATGTTTTTGTGCCGAAAAAAAAAAAACTTACTCTTGTAGCTTCATTATAGTGCTTTGTGAGTTACTTTAAGAATCTATAAGATATTAAGAGCCAAGTCGTTTTAGTCAAGTTTACTTTGAGCTAACAGAATTATGCCTAAAGCTACAGATAAATGCATGAATTTGTATTTGAACTTATCTGGCGGGCCCTGAGTCCAGATACAAGCGAGTGGCACGCGCGACGTGGTGGCCAGCCAAATGATATGTCAACTGCCACATGGCCTTTCTAAAATAATGGCATCCCTGCCGTAAATAAACCTCACAATCCCTTCTGATTGATTTAGCGATAAGTTGCATGATCCATGATGAAAAAGCAGCCGATTCCCATTGCAGGGCTTTCCACCAGGTGATAATTCTTAGAGTCCAGGTTTCGAATCTCCCTGTATTTTTCTTTTGCCTTTTGGCATTTAGTTTGCCCACATGAATTTATATTCGTTATTTGATTTATGCTTGGGAAGCCTCTAATTCCTGGCTAACTCTTATGAGTATATTATATTTGTTAGATGGTTTTTTCGTCTTAGGGTTTTCAAATTCGAGGCTTTAGGGTTCCTATGATGTGGCGTTGATAAAATATGTCCAGGGTTAGGGTTAGTTTAATTATTAATATTTCCATTAATAATTGTTTTACAAGCTAGGAGCTGTCCGTTTTGCACAGTATCTGACAAATTCTTTTGCATTCATTCCTGCATGCTTTCCTATGCTTTTAAGTAGCACAGTCCGCCATGCTCTTAGAGAACACAAGGGCTCTGAGAAATAATGACGGCCCGGCCGTAAATAAACCTCACAATCCCTTCTGATTTATTCAACGATAAGTTACATGGTTGATGATGGAAAGGCAGCCGATTCGCGTTGCAGGGCTTTCCACCAGGTGATAATTCTTAGAGTCCAGGTTTCGAATCTCCCTGTATTCTTCCTTTGCCTTTTGGCATTTAGTTTGCCCACATGAATTTATATTGGTTATTTTATTTATGCTTGGCAAGCTTCTAATGCCTGGCTAACTCTTATGAGTAGATTATATTTGTTAGATGGTTTTTTCGTCTCAGGGTTTTCAAATTTGAAGCTTTAAGGTTCCTATGATGTGGCGTCCATAAAGTCTGTTCAGGGTTAGGGTTAGTTAAATTATTAATATTTGCATTAATAATTGTCTTACAAGCTAGGAGTTGTATATTTTGCATAGTATTTGAAAAATTCTTTTGCATTCATTCCTGCATGCTTTCCCATGCTTTTAACTAGCACAGCCCGCCATGCTCTCAGAGAACACAAGAGCTCTGAGAAATAAACCTGCGATTTGATGCGCAATGTTTAAACACAAGTAAGGCATTTAAGCTAGGGCCTACCAGGAAGGCACATACAGTCACTTTCAACCAGTCTATGCTCACACCATCAGACGGATTTATTTCCAGCAGATATGTACATGACAAATATCATGTTCTGCATGAAAAAAAAAGCATCCAGGCTTACAGGGAAAAATCACTATCATCATCTATGTGAAAAAAAACAAATTCAACTCAACCCATTTCAATTGAGAGGAAAACATGCACACAAACATAACATGCCCTAACTTTAGGGTTCCTATGATGTGGCGTTCATAAAATCTGTTCAGGGTTAGGGTTAGTTAAATTATTAATATTTCCATTAATAATTGTCTTACAAGCTAGGAACTATCTGTTTTGCACAGTATTTGACAAATTCTTTTGCATTCATGCTTGCATGCTTTCCCATGCTTTTATGTAGCACAACCCTCCCCACTCTCAGAGAACACAAGGGCTCTGAGAAATCAATCTTCCATTTGATGCATAGGGTTTAAACACAAGAAACGCATTTAAGCTAACGCCTACCAGGAAGCCACATATAGTCACTCTAACCAGTCTATGCTCACACCATCAGGCGGATTTATTTCCAGCAGATATCTACATGACAAATATCATGTTCTGCATGACAAAAAAGCATCCAGGCTTACAGGGAAAAAGCACTATCATCATCTATGTGAAAAAAAAACAAATTCAACTTAACCCATTTCAATTGAGAGCCAAACATGCCCACAAACGTAACATGCCCTAAAACTACAAGCACCACCCACAAATGATCGAAGCAGATGCAAATAACGTTGAAGACACCAACAAATACAGCAAAAGAATATTATTTTTTTACCTATAAATTGCAGTAAAAACAGTGAATGCCTACTTGGTCCACAGGCGAAATCCAACCACCACAACAACAACACTCGAAACACGAGACGAACAACACCTCTCCAATGCCGAGGACGAAGCAAAACGCAGAACCCGCTGGAAGAAAAACCTCGAACCCAACAGCTTGCACCAGAGCAAAATAGAAGCAACAGGTTGGAAGAAAAACCACGGACCCAGCAGCTCGCACCAGAGCAAAATAGAAGCAACAGGCAAGACCCAACAGCTTGCTCCAAAGGGAAATACAAGCAACAGGCAGAAACAACACTCGAAACACACTTAAAACGAGCTGCAAATGACAGACGAACAGCACCTCTCCAATTCGAGGACGAAGCAAAATGCAGAACCCGCTGGAACAAAAACCACGGACCCAGTAGCTTGCACCAGAGAAAAATAGAAGGGACCCAGCAGCTCGCACCAGAGCAAGATAGAAGCAACAGGCAGGACCCAGAAGCTTGCACGATATGGAAATACAAACAACAGGTAGAAATGCCTATGCAATGAGCTATATAGCTCTCGTCCATAGCTCTGCACAAACCCCACAATAGCAGCGCATTGAAATCCTCCATCAACTGCAGTAGCGCATTCAAATCCTCCATCAACCGCAACAGGGAAACAATAAATCCAACATTCAAAGCTGACAGATATGGATTACGTCCGCCCGCCGCCGAGGCCTGGGCACCAGAAACCAAGGCAAACGTCAGCTACAAAACAGCCAATCAAATTTCAAAAAATCCGTTTAAAAAAAATACATTATAAATCACAAAATCACAACTTTATAAAAAAATTTGACATGCACAAGTATTTATGTCATGTACCGACATATTAATAGCACCCACCGAATCATATATAGTCCCCTGTGGGGACATAATAATAATAATTATTGATGGAACTCAATGTTGGAATTTTGATACATAGTATTTCACTTCAATTCTTATAATGAATGGTTCAATGTATCCAATGTAAAATCAACACCACATTAAAACAATTAATAATGGAAATTCAACGCAAAAAAAAAAGAATTAAAAGAATTTTTTTTGATGTTGCATCATGATGCAAAGTCGACATAGGATCAACACATCCATGATGCATGCTATGAAGCTTAACCACAATGTTTGTCATGACTTTTAGGAAATCAACAACACAAATCCACAATGCTAAAACCTTATAATATATTAGTGTAATATCCTACACAAAATTTAATGATTGTTATATTTGTTTTATATACATTCACAATCATCTCATAACATAAAAAAATGCCGAAGAATTTGATTTGCTCATCAAAATTAAAGGAACTCCTTGTTGAACTTGGTAAGAAACTCTAACCTTATTGATTTGGTCATCAAAATTAGAGACAATCCTTGTTAAACATGGCAATGACCTCTAACATTATTGTTTCAACCGTTGAGAATTTGAATTGCTCTTCAAAAAAATAGAGAGGCTCCATGCTAAACATGGGAATGATCAAAACCTATCTTTTAGAATTTGAATTGCTCTTCACAAATGGGCCACAAAGAAGCCACCCTTCTTTGCAACCCATAGTGGACATGAGTAATAATAAAATTAGTTAAGTGTGTTAATTGTATTAGAACATAATTAAGTAAATAAGTTAGGTCATTTTGTTTATAAAAGGACCTACCATCTAATACAAAGCTGGGATCGTTTGAGAGAAGGTAATTTTTGTCTTTTTACATATTAGGTTTTCTGCTTTGAAGAGTTTACTTCTCCGTGCCTTTAGCCCCATCTTCACGCTCTGGTTCTGTAGACTTCCCACTCAGTCTGCCCCTCATCTTCATACTCCAACCTCACTGCTTCCCCCCTTTAGTAACTCCCAGCTCACATTGTATTCTCCATCACTCACGCTCAGCACCGTCCAATTCTTTTCACCTGCACATCCCCCGCCACCATTTCTGCCCACTCAACCTGCGCCTCCATTTTTCATCAATCACACATTCGTTTGGGGCAGGATCCCTTCCATCTGCTCCTATCACGGTCCAACATCACGCCCATGTATTGCACACAACCCCCTTTTTGGGCCTGCACTCCTATCCACTCTCAAATGCTCACACGACCCACTTAATTCTCTGCCCAACAAATCACGCTTGGCCTACTCTCACGCCCATTCCCATTCACGTACACCTCACTCGCCTCTCCACCTCAGCGCATCCTCAACCCTAAATTCCTATCATACCACGTGATCCCTCATCCGCTCAACTACTCCTTTTCCCATCTATTCATTAGCAGACCTGTACGCCCAGCTACTCCTTCGCAGGGCTATGCTCCTTCCCCCCACATTCGATGCATTCTCCCACGCATTGCCCTGTGGAAAGTTGAAGACGCCCAGGAATGGTATTTGTCCAATGCTGCATGCACTCTTAGCATCTAATTGACGGATCAATTGGTATCAGAGCCTATAGATCCCAAGAAGAAGCAATAGAAGAACCAGCTACAGCAAGGTTTTCAGATTTTTTTTTTTCCTATAAGTTTCATGCTTTGAAAATAGATCTCACACCCTTCTCATGGTTTTATACAGTCAATGGTGGATTCACAGATCTTCCTGCCCACAAGAGCCCACAGATCTCCACCATAGAGAGGAGATTCACAGATCTTCATGTTCACAGATCTCTCCCTCTAAATCCAGTTATTGTTCCTTAAGTCTCCAGCCCCAGATTTTTTTTTCTACGAGATGCCTCCTAGACGAGATCCTTTGGACACAGACTCAGATTCTAATGCCTCTAATCCAGTCCAGGATCTAGCATCTGCTCTCAATGAGCTAATGAGAATGCAACAACAGAGCCACCTAGATCCATTCAGGCTAGATACTAGGTTCCAGCTTCTTAAGTTCGCGGGACAAACCAATGGAGAATCTGTGGACTCATGGATCCGCAGCCTTTCCACCTATTTCAGGACTTGCACAGGCCTTACCGAAGAGAGAAAGCTTCAGATTGCAGCATTACAGTTGGAAGGACTCGCTCAAACATGGTGGGACACATAGCAAGAAAAGGCCACATTGGTAATAGAAATTGGAGCTTCAGCCGAGTCTTCTTCTTCTCAACCGATCAACACTTGGGCTCACATGTGCGAAGCTTTGAGAGATCATTTTTACCCACCCGGGTGTCTTCAATCATTATGGATCCGATGGCACCAACTCCGCCAACTTCCTACACAAGAAGTACAAGCATATATCGAAAAATTCTCCAAGCTTCGACTTCAACTCCACATTCCAGATCCAGAAGAGGTATTTTCAGGAAGCATTTGGGTCGTACTATGATTAGATATTTAGATGATATTCTGATCTTTAGTAAGTCATGGGAAACACATCTTCAGCATGTTTGACAAGTTCTTGAAATATTCAGAGACCACAAGTTGCAGGTTAAAGAAAAGAAGTCTTATTTTGGCCAGCGCTCAGTTCCATACCTTGGTTTTGTGGTGGACTTAGAAGGCATTCAGCCTGATTCGGCACGCATCAAAGCATTAAAGCAATGGCCAATACCTTCTTCGTCCAGCTAACTAAAAATCTTCCTAGGTGGCATAAATTTTTATTGTAATTTTGTTCTACATTTCTCTCAGATTGCTCGTCCTTTACATCAACTATCCAATCGCACTGCTACCTTTATTTGGAATGACGAAGCCACCCGCAACTTTGTTCGCCTCAAAGAAGCTCTATGTTCGGCTCCAGTATTGCATTTTCCAGACCTCTCTCAACCATTTGAGATTGAGTCATATGCCTCACAGTATTCTATTGGTGCCGTGCTTAAATAGGGCGGACATCCTGTTGCTTACCACTCCGAATCACTTTCGGATGCTAAGAAAAACTATAGCACCTATGACAAGGAATTTTACAGCCTAGTGCAAGCTCTCAAGCAATGGCGCCATTATCTTTTGGGAAGGGAGACTATTCTACATACAGACCACCATCCTCTGATTTTCATTAATTCCCAATCAAAGATACAGGAACAAAGGCATCTCAAATGGGCAACCTATATTCAGCAATTCCATCTAGTTATTAAATACAAGAAGGGAACCTCTATCAAAATGGCTGATCTACTCAGTAGGCCACCCACTCTAGTGCTCCACCTACTCGAGGTTCATTGTGCTACCTATGATGCCTGGAAAAATAAGTATGTTACTGATCAAGACTTTCAAGAAGCATGGGTTGCATTACAGGACCCTACAGTCATCAACTAGACTCCTTTTTTGGACTACACCATCTGTGACGGGTGGCTCTACAAGTTAAATTTGCTATGTGTCCCACAGTCTGATGATCGTTTGCTGCTCATTAAAGAAGCTCATGCATCTGCATGTGGAGGCCATTTTGGTACCACTAAGACCATACAACTCCTCCAATACCATTTCTATTGGCCTTCTCTTCAACCTCAAGTAGAGAGATTCATAAGAGCCTGCGCCTTATGTTCTCAATCAAAACCATCAAATAGAAAGCATGGTTTATATATCCCTCTCCCGATACCTTCCATGCCATGGGAATTAGTTTCTATGTATTTCCTAAGTGGACTACCCACTACCCAACGAAAACATGATGCAATTTGGGTAGTTGTATGTCATTTTAGCAAAATGGCTCTCTTCCTGGCTTGCACAAAGACCACTACATCCTCCCAAACAACAGAACTATATTTCCAACATGTGTGGCCTCATTTTGGCCTACCAAGCAACATCATTTCAGATCAAGACTCCCGCTTCCTGAGTGCCTTTTGGAAGACACTCTGGGCACTGCTTGGTTGTGAACTTAAATTCTCCACAACCTTCCATCCTCAAACGGACGGCCAAATAGAGGTTGTTAACTGCGTCTTGGTGCATGCTCTCCGTACTAATTTTGGCCGTAGCAAACAATGGGATAATTATTTACGTATCCTCCAACATAGCTACAATAGGAAAACACATTCAACTATTGGTTTTTCTCCTTTTGAAGTATGCTTAGGATTCCAACCAGCTTCTCCAGTTGAGCTTCCCCTCACATTGGACCCCCATGGTACAGATCATCAGCAAAAAGAACAATACTCAGCTCAAAGATTTCTTTAGCAAATTGCACATCGTGACACGGAGGCCCTCAAAGCAGCTCAAGCATGTGCAAAGCTCAGACATGAAAAACATAGGACAACCATTTCCTTTCAACCAGGAGACCGCGTCTGGTTACATTTGGACAAAAAATGCTTCAAAGTACAGCATCATAAACTTCATCCTCTTCGATATGGCCCCTACATTATTCTGTAAAAGATTGGGGAGAATGCCTATCGATTGGACCTCCCTCTTTAGCTCAGCATACACAATGTCATCAATGTCAATCATCTAAAATTATTTGAGCCTCCATTATTGGATGAACCAGTCACAATTACCCATCCTGTGGACAATATTACGGAATTCTAACTTCCTTTGTCAAAAGATACTATCCTCGACACCAAGACCCATTCTACTCGACACAGGACGTACACCTCCTACCTCCTGGCATGCGAAGGACAGAATCTAGCTCAAGCAAAATGGATGACATCTGAGATCATGCAAATTCGGTTCCCTCATCTTCTCATGGAAGCAGGGAGGCTTCCAGATCTAAACAGGGAGGAATTGGGCCACAAAGAAGCCAGCCTTCTTTGCAACCCATAGTGGACATGAGTAATAATAAAATTAGTTAAGTGTGTTAATTGTATTAGAACATAATTAAGTAAATAAGTTAGGTCATTTTGTTTATAAAAGGACCTGCCATCTAATACAAAGCTGGGCTCGTTTGAGAGAAGGTAATTCTTGTCTTTTTACATATTAGGTTTTCTGCTTTGAAGAGTTTACTTCTCTGTGCGTTCAGCCCCATCTTTACGCTCTGGTTTTGCATACTTCCCACTCAGTCTGCTCCTCATCTTCATACTCCAACCTCACTACTTCCCCCCTTCAGTCACGCCCATCTCACATTGTCTTCTCCATCACTCACGCTCATCACCGTCCAATTCTTTTCACCTACACACCCCCCCCACCATTTCTGCCCACTCAACCTGCGCCTCCATTTTTCATCAATCACGCATTCGTTTGGGGCAGGATCCCTTCCATCTGCACCTATCACGGTCCAACATCACGCCCATGTATTACACGCAGCCCCCTTTTTGGGCCTACACTCCCATCCACTCTCGAATTCTCATGCGACCCACTTAATTCTCTACCCAACAAATCACGCTTGGCCTACTCTCACGCCCATTCCCCTTCACGTACACCTCACTCGCCTCTCCATCTCAGCGCATCCTCAACCCTAAATGCCTAGCATACCACGTGATCCCTCATTTGCCCATCTATTCATTAGCAGACCTGTACGCCCAGCTACTCCTTTGCAGGGCTGTGCTCCTTCCCCCCACATTTGCTGCATTCTCCCACACATTTCCCTATGGAAAGTTGAAGATGCCCAAGACTGGTATTTGTCCAATGTTGCATGCACTCTCAGCTTCTAATTGACAAATAAAAAAAAGTAGAGAGGCTCCTTGCTAAACATGGGAATTAGCCAAACCTATCATTTAATTGTTCATATAAAGAGATGAATGATATAATCTTATCGTTTTCTCTATTTATACTTTATCTTTTGTTTCTATGTTTAGGTTCTTCCAATTTTATTTAAGGGAATTTTTAGTTCAAGGAAAATATGAAAACATTTTCTAGTGAAGGTTTTTGGGGATGCTTTTAATGTTATAAAAATCTCTACCATTGGTAAAACATATTTTTCTAGATGTTTTAATGGACGACAATTATAACTAAAGAAGGAAGTTGGTTGGATGTTATAGCGGATGATTTTTTAATGTTTCACTATTCTTAAAATGGTGCACCAGTGCGTTTCACATACATGTGACCCACTTTATTTCAAAGGAACAAGAATTAGTGCATACCATTTAAATGTGATACATTGGTGCATTTCATTTATATAACTGCCAATGCATCATTATTATTCATAGTACTAGTGATTTCGCTTCCATTTAAGGCACCATAACATTTAATTGCATGATAGCACCAACTTGTACAATTTAAATGTGATGAACTGATGCTTTCCATTTATATAAATTCTTTGTTCATTCTGTGTGTATAATAGCATCGATTGCATTTTGTAGATATCATAGCACTAATTCATATAATTTAAATATGATTAATAGTACCGGGGGTATAATTATAGGTAATTCACTAGCACTAATGGTGATCGAATGTATACACACTAGTTACTATGTTATTATGCACACTATAGTATCACGTAAATTGAATGATATTTCTTGACATGAGTGCTTGCGCTTGTAATGGACAACAACACCAGTGCTATATATATATATATTTGCCAATATGCATTGCTTAATATGCTAACAAAAATTCCATTACCTTGACCTCTTTTTTGGATGTGTTTTCATTGTTCTCATTACAACAAGTATTTTTCCTTGAACTTCTATTAGAAATTGTTTATCAATAAACCCCCCGTGTCATGAAAAAGAGAAACTTTGAAATTTATTTTACAAATAAATTAAATAATTTACGCTAGAATTGTATTTTTGTTTAACAGTGTGCATTAGTCAACAATACACATGAGTGCACAATATATAGTAATACACACTTGTAAAATTTTGTCGAAATATTAAAAATGTGAGTTAAATTTAATCAGTATGAAATGAAAGCAACAAAAAAACATTAAAAAAAAACATTGATAGGGACAAGTTTTGAAATCCAATGCAATAAGTGGTCTCATTGCCATAGATACCTAAATCCTCATATATAAACGCATAAATACATTAAATTTTTAGTGCCTAGAAAAAAAATTAGCATTGTGAAGTAGTTGAGAGGGTGAAACCCTAATTCTAAACTTTGTATCCACATAAAATAAAAGGCAAGTGACAATAGTGCTAGGCTTTTAGGATTGAGAGTAATTAAGAAAATGTTTTTGTATTCATAATAAACTATAAATCAAATATGAACATAAAGAAATAATGAATTATTTTGAAACAATTATGGGAAAAATTGAGATGAATAGCAAGAACTTACTTAAAGATCATCAAATCTTCATTAAGCATAGTCCAGCATATTACAATACAGTGTACAACATCATCATGATTACAATAATCATTCTGTCCACAACATCATCATTATGATCATTAACATCTCCAGCATGTCAAATATATCTTTCAATACTGTCTAGTCATTTTGTATATCATTATAGTCTTCAAGCTTCAGCCAACATCTTTGTTTATCATTTAGCATTATGTCCTCAGTTTGTCCAACAAAATGTTCAGCATCAATTGTTTAACATCATATCAGCATCAGCACTGTCCATCATCTTCAGTATTGAATATGTCTTCTTCATATCATTCTGTTCATCAACTTCAGTATCCTGCTGCCCTTACCAAAGATATAAAATTAGTTTCCTGTAACATCATGTCTCTGTAAGCACCATCACCATGTAAGCATTATATCAAATATCCAGCATCATAAACATGCTCAACAAAATGTTCATTGTCTTCAGCAATCTGCTAATCATCTTCACCAACCCGTCAGCCCATAAAATAAAAGATAAAAAGATATTTAATTGTTGTTGTTGCTGCTGCTCCTCTACTCCATCGAACTGTCCAGCATTATATCATGTCATCAACTGTCCATCATCTTCATGTCTCAGGATATCATCATTATCAAGCTACTGCCCCAAAACAAAGAAGATAACAAAAAAAATATAAAAGTTCTCCATTGTAGCTGCCTACTACAGTACCTGAAATTTCCACAGTGAGCAGCCTGAAATCAGAGCTCTGTCTATGCTCCACAAACTCTCCTCAATAAGATGATTTTCCTCTTATTTATATAGGTTTTTCTTAAAAAACAATGTTGAGCCGACTTGCACATATCATTTTTTATTTTGATTTTTATTTAAAAAAAACTTCCTTTAGCTGGCTAACTTCAAGGTGTGAGGTTGTTAGTTTTTATTTTATTTTATTTGGTCACAAAGACATTCTTCTAAGTCAAAATTGCCACTTAAATATTTTTCCACAAGTCATATGTGTGTTTTTATTTATTTATTTTGTTGTTAACCCATACTTCTTCTTAGGGTTTAACAAATTCAAAAGCAAGGGTGTCTTCCATACTTAGGGATTGTTGTATGTATTTTTATTTTGTTGCACAACCATCTTAATAGTCAACCTTTGCCCATAAGGTATCAAAATTACCACATTTAAGGGTGTGCTCCACCTCATTAAGTCATCCAATGATGTCATGATATTCACAACAAAGGATACCATCAAACATCATCTTCACCATGTGCATGCCCTCAAGATCAAGGCATGTGTGCCATAAGCAAGTGTCCAAGTGTTTTCATAGGACCATCTCCAAGGGTTAGAAGATACCATCCACCCACAAATGACCAAATCAACTTCATCAAGTGTACAAGTACCATTAAACCATCAAGTGTGGGTCCAAGGGATTCTTCAAGGCGTCTTCATCAAGCAAGAGGCTTCATGACCCCATTAAGACACAAATGACCACATAATGGTTCATTTGGGTCATTAGGTGTTCCAATGGCTCCAATGCCCACATCCAAGGTTCTTCATGCCATGTCATGCCATTGCTCTTTGTTTGCTTGATATGTCATCACATCAATATTTGTCATTAATGTTGTCATCAATGGCAATCATAGACAACCATATTCATCAATGTGTCCATAACTTGTTCATCGAAACAAATCTAATCATTCTTCTCTTGTAGGCCATATCATATTGTCTTTTCCCTACAAGTCAAATCCTGTCAGATGATTAGTGACATTGCATAATCAAATTTAACCAATTTATATTTCAATGCAATGGAAATAGTTTACACATGTATCTAGGCATCTTAGCTAATGCTTCAACACAACAATCATAAACATGTCTTGCAAACACATATGGTAACTATCTATATGTCTGCTATCTCCACTAAAACATGACATCAAGTGTGTGCACTACTCTAAGCATGTAAGAAGGAGATGTCATATAAACTAGCTCCATTAGGTGTTCATGGAATGTTGCGCAACTCATATGCATAACAAATACAACAAGAGCCTATGGTACGTCATTAAGTAAACTATATCAAATGGTAGACATGCTTCCTAATGGATCTGCATGAAATTTTTTATGAAAACATATAAGACAAAATAGAGCTATGTGAGCAATAAATCCAAATACTTATCTTTTATTGTTTTTGTGGGTGGGCTCCCACTTCCTCCTTGTGGGAACCATGAGACACCTTTGTTCTTCATTTTCTTGTTGGGAGATCATTGCAGTCTCAATATTCATATCATCACCTCAACATGGGGATCACTAGAATAAGAAATCCGTATGATCATCATTCATTGACTTCTTGTGAGGAGTGTCTTCATCAACATCAACGATTGAGGCTTCATTCTTCCTTTTGTTTCAACTTCGACAATATCTAGCATAGTGGCCATACTTATTGCATTTGAAGCATTAAATATGAGAGAGATATTTCTTCTTCTGTTGATCCTGGAACCTTTAATAGGTCACTTTCTGCAAGAATTAGAAGAACTCTAAGTTTCCAAGAGCTAAAGTTGGAATCCCCATCCAACCTATCCTCAATCTTTACCCAATCATCTTGACTTCAACTGGATCAAAAACCCTAGTAGTCCAACTAGGTCAATTTTGAAGTTGGGATTCTTGGAAAATTGATGCTATAAGAATATGTGCCCTATAAATGCGAGTTGAATACCCCTTCTTTTTTCTCAGACAGAACAACTCAAAATTGGAAACCCTAGTTTCCCGATTCCATTAGAGAATAGGTCAAAAATGAAAATTTTTGGATTTGAAATATGGTTCCACAGATAGTTGTGCCCTACCAAGGCGAGTTGAGGAAAGGTAAAATCGAACCAAATCTGAGGACAAAAGGGCTAGAAACTTGAAACCCTAATTTCTATAGAAACTACAGTAGCTGCAGAATTAGGTCAAAATTGAAAATTCTTGGAACTGAAATTTTCTTCCACCAAAAGATGTGCCTTCCCTAGGGAGAAATTCACAATTCTCTTTTCAAGCCAAACTAATAAGGGAAGGCTCCGAAATATGAAATCCTAGTTTCTGGAAATGGCTTCTTTTAGCCCTGCTTTGATGCCATGTTAGATTTTATAGCAGCATAATCAAGATCACTAAAATAATGGCAAAGCACAAAAACAAAATGAGTGTGGAGCTCGTTTAACCATGATGATAAGAACAATAATCTTCCAACCATAGACAAAGCTATTTGTCTCCCCCGAGCTCACACCATCCAATAGAGAATGATGTACATCGAGATAATAGTAGCGCAGACCCAAGAAAAATAATAGAGAAACTTCTTCAATAGCGAAGAGCCCCAAAAATCACTTCTCTAGCTGCAGATGCGAAATTCTCTCTCACTGGTGCGAACTTGCTTGAGTGAATGTCCAAATGAGATTTTTGACCTCTCTATTTATACACATCAAAAGTGACTTTTCCCTTATTGGGCCGACTTGACTTGCCCTAACTGGGCTGACCTAACTAGGGAAGTTTTTCCCATTGTCTGGGGTAGACTTCCCACTGTTTTGGGGCAATTTACCCACTGGGCCGACCTGTCTAACTGATAGGGCCGACTTGTCTTGGGGAAATAAAAAATAACATTTAAATATACTTTTCTTTGTGTTTTTTTCACCCCAAGGTTTATATTAATTCTTTCAAGGTTTTACACGATCAAATATATCAATATCTTCTCTTGAAGGAGGCACAACAATAATATAATAAGAATAGCTTCCGAAGTTGCACTTTTTCCAACAATCTGAAGCTTTCTCAAAAGTAGGACAATACTGGAGAGATATGATCTGGTCATGCACTAGTCCTTGGATATAATGCATGTGAACTCTATATGTTTGGGTCTCTGTCTTTGCATTGGGTCAGTCGATATTTTAATGGTACTTGTATTGTCACACCAAATGACTATAAGTGTATAGAAGTCAATCTCAAACTCTTAAAGCATACCTTGCAACCAGATTCCTTGAGTGGCTGCATTTACAACTCCTCTATATTCAGCCTCTGTACATGAAAGCACAATGGAACTTTGCTTTTTACTTGACTAGCATATTCTAGCTCTTCCATGAATGAAAACATATCCAGAAGTTAACTTCCAGTCTGAGTTGTCTCCATCCCAATCAAAATATGAACTTTCTGAGCATATATGATGCATATTTTGACTGATATACCTTTATTCCTGAAGTGGACTGAGTGATCTCAAGTCCCATAAATTGTCTTAGTAGTCCCAAATCAGTCATATAAAATGCATGATGAAAATCATATTTTACTGAAGCAATCTCATCAAATTCCCAGTAATCAAAATATCATGAACATATAATAAAATTACTAAAAGAGAACCATTAACATGCTTCAAGTAGACATTTGGGTCAGATTTGCGTATGCTGAAACCTTGCGATAGTAGAAAACTGTCCATTTTGGCATACCAAGCTATGGGATCTTGATTGAGACTGTACAAAGACCTTTTCAACCTACAAAAAAGAGAGGGGTTACTCACATAACCTTCGGGTTTCTGCATATAAATCTCTTCCTTAATGTCTCCATGGAGGAAAGCATTTTTTACATCCATGTGGTGCACTTCCGATTGCTTGGATGCTGCAACTGTTAGAACTAGCCTGATTGAATCCATCTTGGCTAAGTCTGAAACAATATCATTGTAGTCAAGGCCATGGACTTGGGGAAATCCCTTATCCACTAGACTTGCTTTGTACTTCACTATTGCACCATTAGAAACCATCTTTGTCCGAAAGATCCACTTACACTAAACCAATTTCTTGCCAAGTGGCAAAGAAACTAGTTCCCATGTTTGGTTATTTTGATGAGATTGAAACTCTTCATCCATGGATTCCTTCCATATGGGATCTTTGGAAGCCTCATCATATGAAATGGTATCATATCCAATCATTAGATAACATCTTTAAGGAATATGATGATCTTGGGAAGAAAGTGCATTTTCAAACTGAGATCTAGTCTTCCTAGTATCTTGAGGGTCACCCGCAAGTTCTCCTACTACTTCAATGATTTTTGGAGCCCACTTGGGTCTTGTAAGTGAATTTGGATCTGAAATAATGTGGTCTTCTTCATCATCAGAATTAGAATAATAATATTCATCAAAATATTCACTTACTTCATGAGGTGGTGGTTGTGAGGATTCTCCAATTTCAACTGTCTCCAAGGGTTCTTCTTCAAATTGCACACTCCTTTCAATGAAGGATTTTTGAGTGGTCAGATTGAGCAATTTTTAACCATTTGATTCTTTAGGATATCCAACAAATATGCATGGTTGGATTTTGGGTTGAAAATCCCTTATCTTCTTAGGAGGTATTCTATCCCATGCCTTTGAGCCAAAAATTCTGAAATGTGACACATCTGGCTTGTCTCCACTCCAAGCTTCAAAATGAGTGATAATTTTCAAGGCCTTTTGTGGCATCCTATTATAAATATAGGCTACACAATTAATGGCTTCATCCTAGAGTCTTGGAGACAAAGAATTAGACTCCATAATGCAAGTGGCCATCTCCTTAAGGGATCTATTCTTCTGCTCCGCCACACCATTATGATGAGGTGTGTTGGGAATAATATGTTGCATTTGAATGCCATCATTAGCACAAATTTGCTGAAAATCAGACGTGACATATTCTCCCCCATTGTCCATTCGAATGGATTTGATATTCCTACTAGACATATTTTCCATAGAGGCTTTAAAAACCTTGAAAAAAACAAATACTTCTGACTTGTATTGGAGAAAGTAAACCCAACAAAATATTGAGCAGTCATCAACAAAGGTTAACACATATTTGGCATTTCTCAACGAAAATTTTGGGAAGGGACTTGAGATATCACTGTGGATTAAATCAAGGGGTGCATAAGTTCTCTCAACTCTTCTCTCAAACTTGCACTCAGGGTATTTTCCATGGATGCAAACCTGGAAAATTCTTTTTGAAAACTTAACGTTTGGAATCACATTAACCATGTTCGTTTCATGCAAATAATGTAGATACTTGCAGGTTAGGTGGGAAAATCTCTCATGCAACAACTTACTGATTTCATTGGCATGAGTGAGGAGTACAAAGGGTGATAAGTAGGGAAAAATGAGAAAACTTATAAAATTTTGAATCATGGTCTGCAGCACCTAAGGCAATGATTCTACCAGTGGAAATTTTCAAAATTTCCACTTCATTGGGGGTGAATATGACTTGCTTGGGAGACCCAGTATGTGTCATCTGATACACTCAAAGGAGGTTGGAAGCTAGACTAGGGACATACAAAACATTATTGAAAGAGCAATGGTCTATATCTATTCTACCCTTACCTTTTGATTGAGTCTTCAAATCATCTCCCCACACAAGTATTGGACCACCAGTGGAATCAAGAGAGGAGAAGGACTCCCTTGTAACAATGATATGTCTGGATATGTCAGAATCGATGATATAAGAGGAATATTTTGAAGTGTTGGCCATCAAATCATGAAATATTTCCTTGTCTTCTGAATTTGAACCTCCATCCTTCCTCCTTGCACCATCAAGAAGAGGATTATTTTTCTTCTCAAGAATATGAGCCATCATGTCGATGGTTTTCTTCATGCAAGAAATATGAGGATGAAAGCCCCTATTGTAGTATGTGCACTTTCTTTTCTCCTTCTTTTTCTGTTGATTATTCTTGGAGCTTAAGGGCTCCTCCAGTGGATTTGATTTTCCTTCCTTTGATCTGAAGCCTTTTTGTCTTTCTTCTTCCCCTTAGAATTATTTGAATCTCCAGTAGCCAATGCATGGTCTTTTGATGGCTTTATGGATCCCATCAAGACCAGCTTGTGTTGCTCCTGAGTTAGAGATTCCATGAACTCTTACAGAGGGAATTTTTGAGTTTTGAACTATGAGCTTGGTAGCATGGAAGGTAGAAACGAAAACATAATACTCTGGACCCAATTTCAAAAGTATGGAAAAGATCAACTGCCCATCTTTCTTTTCAATCCCACACTATTTCAGCTGAAGAACAAAAGACTTAAACTTAGTAAAGAAGTCTTGTAAGGTCTCAAAGTTGCTTGGACTCAGAGAAATCAATTCATTCTCCAATAGATGGCCTCTCAATTCATTTGTCTTTCCAAACAAAGTATGAAGTTTGTCCCAAACTTCATTTGATGTGGTTAAATCGTCTAGATGGAAAAGAATATCCCTTGAGGTACTTAGACACAACATACCAAAGGCTACATCTCTTCTATTTATGCCACTTTCCCTTCTCAAAACTAATGTGGGCTCAAGCTCAATAGCCATAGTAACTCTGTAGAGGCCCTTGGCTATCAACAAAATCTCCATCTATGCTTTCCAATGAAAGTAATTGAATGGAATCAAGATAGTAGATTAAGACTACTCCATGGCTAACTAATGCGCCCTTGATGAGACTAAACTGTAACCTGCAAAATTTCAAAACAATCGCCTATCATAACCTAGGTAACCATAGCCTATCATAACCTAGATTACCCTAATCTACCATATCTTAACCTATCTTATCATACCTTAGAATAACATATCCCATCATAACCTAAGTTATCATATCATAAGATAGCTTATGGTTACCTTACCTAGCCTAGCCTAGCCTAACCTAGCCTTGTCAATCTTGCTCTTTAACATGGCCAAACTAAGCCTAACCTATCCCAATCCAACTTAGCATAGCCTGATCTAACCTAACCTATCCTAGAATAGCCTAACTTAGCCTATTAATGTAGCTTTACCTAGCCTAACACAACCTAATAGCATAACCGAGACTACCCTAACCTAAGCTAATATAACTTAACTTGACATGAGCTACCTTAACTTAACCTACCTTAACCTAACCTACCCCAACCTAGCCTAACATAACCAAGCCTACTCTAACCTAACCTATCCTAGCCTAATATACTATAGCCTATCCTACACCACCCTAAGCTAGCCTAACATACTATAGCTTAACTTAGTTTATCTTAAGTTATCCTACCTTACACTACCTTACCCTAGCTTAACATAAACTAGCATAACCTACTCTACCTTACCCTAACATAATATAATCTAACCTGCCTGACCTAACCTAACCTAACCTACCTACCTTTTCCTTTCCTAATATATAGTCTACCTTATCCTATCCTACCTAACTTACCCCACCCTACCCTAACCCATCTTACTCTACCTCAGTCTACTCTAATTTGGAATACCTTAACCTAACCTATCTTAACGTAGTCTATCCTACCTTAACCTCCTAGCTTAGCCTAGCCTAACATAGAAGGCTTCCGTAGCCTACTTTATCCTAGCATAACCTATCATGCTTTACCCTACCCCACCTTAGATTACCTTACCTTAGCCTACCTTAAACTATCTTAACATACCTTAGCCTACTCTATTATAGCCTTCCTTACCTTAGAATTTACTAACCTAATCTATCCTACCTCAACCTAGTCCACCCTACCCTAAGTTACCCTAGCTTAGCCTATCCTAACTTAATCTAGTTTACCTCACCCTATCCTACCCTCCCCTAATATACCCTACCTTAGCCTCAACATACCTTAGAGTAATCCACCCTAACTTAGTATACTCTAACATGGCCTACCCTAGCCTAACTTACACTAACCCAGAATATCATACCCTAACCTAGCCTAATGCATCCTACCCTAGCATGCTTTATCCTAGCCTATTTTAACCTAGCCTACCCTAACATACTTTATCTATCCTAGCCTCTAGACGACCTTATGTTACCTTATCCTAGATTACCTTACATCGACCTATCCCAACTTAGCCTACCCTATCCTACCTTATCTTAGATCAACCTAGTCCATCCTACCCTAACTTACCTTACCTTATCCTACCTACCCTCGAATACCCTATCCTAACCTAAAATACCCTAACATACTCTACCCTAGTGATCCCTATTCAACCCTACCCTACCCTAACCTACCCTACCCCACCCTACCCTACATTAGCCTAATCTACTCTAACTCACCCTACATTAACATAACCTAGCCTACTTTAAGGTAGCCTAACCCACCTTAATATACTCTAGCCTAATCTAGCTTAACCTAATTTAACTTAGCCTAACTTGCTATAGCCTAACCTAGCCTACCCTACCTTATCCTACCTAACTTAGAATTCTACCTTACCCTACCGTAACCCACTCTAGTCTAGTCTAACCTGACCTAGGCTACCTTATTCTAGCTTAGGATATCCTACCTTACCCTACCTTACTCTACGCTACCTTACCTTGGTCTACCCTAACTTATTCTATCTCACCTTAGCTTACTTTATTTGAACCTATACTACCTTAACCTAGCTTGACCTATCCTACCCTAGCTTAACCTACCTTGACCTAGGCTAGGCTAGCCTAACCTACTCTACCTTAGTCTATCTAGAGTATGCTACCTTACCCTAGATTAACCTACCCCAACCTAGCCTAACTTGACCTACCTTGGCCTATGGTTAAAGCTTAACCTAACCTAGCTTACCTAATATACTCTACTCTAGCTTACATAAACTAATGTTCCCTAGCTTACATAAACAGACTACACTATCCCATCTCAAACTTGAGCCTCACAAATATGTCTAAACCCTCAATCCTAATTGTAATCCTTTTCCTAATCTTAACCATTTAAATATTAAATCCTAAACCTAAATGGAATATCCTTGTTTAAAATAAGAACATTTCTTTACACAAATTTCTAATGTAACACTATATAACTTTACGAAAATCCTTTTTTCTATATCAAAAAAAATCTCATATTCATTAAAAAGATATGGTAACAAACCAGATAATATAAATGTACATTCCACATTCGAGAGAGAAAGTCTATATAAAGAAAATTAACATAAATAATGAATTTATCTAAAAACAATTTAGAAAATATAATTTTATGTATATTAGAAAACCATTTTATATATAATGTTAAAGTTACAGCATTGTATATAGCACATAATAAAATAATTTTTTATAATGCTAAATTTAAAGCATTACATATACCACATAATAACATAAAATATTTTTTTGAATGTGGGAAATGTAAACCTAAATTGCGTGGCCGCTAAAATATTGAGAGATGAAAAACTAAATTGCGTGGCCGCTAAAATATTGAGAGATGAAAAACTAAATTGCAGGGCGTATAAAATAACGGGAAATAAGTAATGGTGATTCAAATGTAAACATGTAATCTTAAAACCGTATTCTTTCTAAATATCTTAATTTCTGTTTTTCTTTAAAAAATAGAATAAAAATCAATAATGTATACACGTGTAAGAAATGTGTCATCCGTGTAAGAAACTAAATTTCAAAGCAGAAACCTAAATTTCTTTTTTATATCTAAAGGAAAATAAATATCAATAACATATTGAATTGTGAGAAAAGTGTTATTCATGTGAGGAATTAGAATTAAATTGGATAGCAGACACTAGTAACTAACTAGGGAGATAATACGTACGGTTAGTTGGTAGTGAGATACTAATAAAAATGTGTTAAACAATTGTTACATGTTCAATATGTAATTAATATTTACATTCAACACCACTTCAAATAATAAAAACCCTCAATCCAGTAAGAAAAAACGGCCATTAAAATGCTATTGAGCTAGATTAAACTATTCAGAAGGTAATTAATAATTCATAAAACCATTTAAAATAATACATAATAAAAACCTAGATCTAATAAGAAAAAAACCGCTGTTAAAATGCTACAAGGTATATTGAACTCTTAAGCATGCAAATAAAAATTAGTGAAACGACTTAAAATAATAAAAGCCCTAATTTTAATAAGAAAAAAACGGTGGTTAAACTATTAAATGATATAAAGATATAAAGAGGATAACTATTAAATAGGGGCGGGTTGAACTAGTGAGAAGGTAATATACACATGTTAACTACTAAGTAGGTGGGTTAATCTACTTAATTGAAAATAAACATGGCGGATACCTAGAGCATCAAGGTTAGGTTAAACATCATACCTGTAGGTAGGATTCGTTGAAGGAAAGACAGCAGAATAGAAGGGCTCGAATCTTTTGTGTTTTTTCAGTTTTGATATTCAAACGGATCTTGTCTTATTTTAGTTTTGATTTTCAATTTAACTAAATCCAAAAGCAGCATACGATCTTTTGTCCTTTTCATAAAGACACTTTCCGTTGGAGGATCTTTTGTCTTTTTCAGTTTTGATTTTCAAACGGATCTTTTGTCTTTTTCAGTTTTGATTTTCAATTTATCTAAATCCAATTTTTTGTGGTTTTTATTTTATTTATAAATACGGTTCAGATGAAATTTGTTATTTCAATTTTTTTAATGCATTATTATGATTTCAATTTGTTTAATGCATTATTATTATTTCGATTTTTTTAATGCATAATTTTCATTTCACAATTATACGTTGATTAAAGAAAAATACCCATTAAATAAAAGACACATTAAAATGTCTTATTTGGTTGTAAATTCTCCTACCGTGAATATTCAAATAATATCATAAAAAATATATTAATTGTATTTTTATGAGATTTTAAAGATTAATGGGTTTGAAGAAACTTCATACAAATATTTCTTTAGCAACATAGTTAGTCTTCAAGTCACCATATAATCATGAATTCCAAATTAGTTTTGAAGTCACCATATAGCCTTTCTCACTGCAACACAAAACTTGTTTGGTAATACATTGGGATTCAACTAAAAGCCAAAGGTGAACACCAATGTTCCTTGATTTTCAAGTATTTGTTAATTTATTTAATATTCGTTTAGGTGATATAGCAAGGCGGCTTAGCATGGTTGAGTGCTATGAATTGGAAAAATGGATTTATGAGGTAGTCCTTGTTTAATTATTTCTACAAATATTGTGGGCCTCACACGATGTCTCATTAGGTTAGGTTTCCAAAAGTATAACTAAACATTTACCTAGGTACCATTCTTGAAATAAGGAGAAGACTATAGAAATACAAGAAAATCATTTAAATAAATATTTAAAATAAAAACTATAGTTTATTATAATATTAGGTGAAATATTTAATAGTATTTTTTAAAATATTGCTAATTAAAAAATTATTTAGAAAACTAATCAAATATCTATGATTCACTCAAAAAAATATTTAAAAAATTTATTCAAATCTAACATATGTTTGAAGGAATTCCAAATTCTTTAATGAAATTGTAAGCATTGCCCACTTTCATAAAATAGGGTCAAACAACAAATAGTTAAAAACAATGAATTAAGTAAATGATAGGCTAAATAGCAATTTTCAAATCTTAATAAAACTCCACATGTGAAAGGAAAGTGAAAGACATTTTTTATTTGTATTTTACTATCTTAGAAGATGGAACTATAATTAAATGTTAGTTGACGAGGCCCAACCTATACAAACACAAACACAAGTGACATCAAATGGCATGAAAAACATAGTAATAAGTATAAAAGTTGAATCGAAACCATGTTAAGAAATATATGTGAATATTGAAACATTGATTTAATAAGTTAAACACTTGATTCAAAGTTATACTTAAAAATATGTTTTCATTTCTCATCTTACTTAAATCTCATTGATTTTTTTTTAAAACTTTTGATAGATATATTATTATTTTTGTTTTAAGAATAATGTTAGTTGAAAGTGTGAATGAATATTTCTAGAAAATAATTGCTTTAGTTGAATTTGTGAACAAGTGACGAACTTGAATAAAATATACTTGGGCAATGTCACAGTTTGTGAAGTTGGTGAAATTTATGGCATAATAGGTTATCTAGTAGAATAGAGCATGGCTAGAAAGAATAATAGCTAGTCAATCACTAGTCGCAAATGCATATGTATATGGTAAAGGTTATCTAGGAATGAGAAACAAGTGAGACAACAATATGAAGCAAAACTTGAAACTGTTCACCCATGATTGCAAAACATGTGGTCAAAGTTACATGAATACACCAACCAACTACTTGAGATAATTATAATTATATAGTACTTCCCATTTAAGTGTGTGGAGCATGACCACAAATTACTTAGTTGGTAGAGACTCTACAACAACAATTAGCCATTGCCTTAGCACAAGGTGATAAGCAAACAATAGTTACTAGGGCATGTCCAACCCCTTGTAAATGAAGTGAATGCTGCATGGGAGGAGATTCTTAAGTCCATTGATGAGAGAAATAATATTTTTACTTCCATGTAGATTGGGTTGGACTTTTGGCCCATCATAACTAGCTAAGGCGATTGATAACCCCATTGAGAAACAAGTAAAGTTTAATGAAATATAGGTTGTTGACGATCATCTTGATGCATTACATGAGGAAGAATAGGAATTTTGACCATATACATATTCCACCTACCTACAACTGCATTAGTTAGACTCCTTCACGGATTTAGAATAGGCTTTAGCGCATGCGTAACCTAGTGAGTCTCACAATGAGAAATCCCGAGCATTTATCTTGGGTGCCTCCATACTTCTAAGTGGATCGAGTAGATAAATCAATTTATTTCATCCCAGAATGAGGCCCTTTATATTGTCCCTAATTTTGACCCTTGATTTGAAGGAGACACACGAAAAGAGCATATGGGTTGATTCCATGGTGAGTCAATGGCTATGCTAGAGGCTTCTTGACCCTTTTTTTAAGAAATATCAAGTGGAAGATGAATAGAACAAACAAATCATGGGGATTTGTGTAAGAGGCATAACAGATATTCAAAGAAGACATGGTGCAATTTTAAGAAAGATTAGTAAAACCAGTACACATCTATCTAAATCTGGTTCTACAAAGTGTTGAGAGGGATCAAATATGCAAACCTTTAACCACTAAATTGTAGCACACATCCCTCTCGCCACAATGCTACAACACACTCATGCATGTATTCTTATTTTTTTAATTTTAATTTTTATGGGATAAATAGACACTTCCTCTCCACCTTGGCTGTAGAAATGTACCTTCTTAACGCAACTATATTAACCATCTTGACGGAGTCAAGGATAAACAATATTTTTTTATAAAAACCCATGAATGGTTAAGCAATGGGGTTAGACAGCTAATGTGTATGTGGATTTTCATTAGATGATTGAGGATGGTGATAAAGGGATAACGTAATGAGAGGGATATAGCTCATGGTTGCACAATACTAATTCCGTAAATTGTATGGAGAATGCATGTTGGTTTTGGTTGAGAAAGTTTAATGAAATAATGATGTTTTGGGAGCTCCTATGCAATGGGTATGGGTTTGGGTGATTAAGAATATATTTTACTACTTTCATTAATATAATGATATTTGTTTTATGAAATATTGCATATTTTTTTCCCTTAATAATACCAGTTAAAAGTTAGTAAATCATTATATATGAAGATGTGTTTTTATTTTAGAGTTTTCTTTTAGCTATTTCAATATTGGATGAACTTTTGGTGACACTTTCTTTCGCGTCTGATCTAGTTTTTGAGTTAGCATTACTAAAATACCCAAAAGGTCCATACTTGTTCTTGAGAGATACCTTGAAAATGGTCATGTTTCTAGAAATGTTAGTGATATGTTCTTTTATATTTGAAAATATCTCCTTGGATTTTCCCCTTCGATTGTTATTACTATGTTAATTTCCCATGGTTGGTGTTCTAATATTCTTTGTTACACCACTTCTTGGATCCCACAACTTTCCACAAAAATCCCAAAGAAAACTACTCTAAGACCAATATGATATATAAATTGATGTGGATATTCCATTGTAATAGTTCATCACAATTTTTTCTTACAATATTATGAAAAGCCCTTATTATGCAGTGCATTAATTCAAATCTTTGGATTTAATTGTTGCTGGATTAATACATGGAACACTGAATAAAGTGAAATGAAAGAATCATATTCTCTTCTTCTTTTATTCTTAGTTATAAAATGCAAGTACAAATAAAGTGCACTCACTATGGAGTTTCTATGGATACTGTGGCCTAATTCTCTAATATCCGACTCCTAGATGCCTTTTTCAACTATGGAACAATAAATAATAAATAATAATGGAACAAATCCTTTCTTCTCTAGTATTTAATATATTGTGATAGGTGTCAAGGGTTAGGGTTAGGTTTTTGCATGCATCAACCCCAAATTAGTTTTAACATTTCATACCCCTAGAATATTATTGAATTTCCACACATGACTAGCTCCGTACATGTGAGTATTGGAAGTGGATGTGGCATCCACTTGGTGCCATGGTCATCAACAAGATATGTCAACTTATGGGAGGCATATCTTCCACGTATGAATGCCAACAAATGTTGTTTTTGAATTGATGGAAATTTCTCGATGTGTAGAAAAATATCGAGAGCATATAATATAATCTCACAAAGTTTTGACCCAAGAAAATGATTGTTTAAAGCCTCAAATGTGCTCTAGAATTATATGTTCCCTAAATGACCAAATATAAACCTACCCATAAAATAATCCCTACAAGCAAGTACCTCCATTTTTCTCACTTAGAAAGGATTGACATAAATGAAAATTTACATAGCGATTCATTTTGGATCATCCTCAGTCCATACCAACATTTATCTTGACCATTTTGTTTGGTGTAAGGAGGAACCTAGAGCTAGTGGACCAAGCCCAACTTTGTGTTTTGCTTTATGTAGGATTTGGATATTTTCACAGAGTTTTGGATAATGCTCTATGTGTAATGATAGTACTTCAATCATGGTTCGTAGTGGATACTAGTATAATTCCAACATGGTGTAGAATAACCACCCTACATGTGTGTTTTATGTGAAGCTTTAGACATGTGACTAGTTTGAAGCTAATTGCAGCATGTTATGCCAATTGGTTCTCGTCCTTACAAGGAGTTCTTAATATGCAATTACCAATCCAAGGATGTCAATTGGGTATGTTTGATAATTGCAAAAAAAAAGAAGAAACAATCTAGTAAGCTCCTCGAGATGAGTAAATGGAACTTGTGGATGAGGAGCCAAAGCCAACAACACAAGACAATAATTAAGAGGAGATTGTACATGATTTTTATGGATCTCAGTTTCCGTTATGTTGTGCAAGGTAATTTTTTATTAGGTCAATACCTGAGGATATATACTTGTAGAATTTTTTGTTAGAATTTTGTGCAAGACATAATGAAGTAGTACATGTAGAGATTAATTTTGAGTGCTTTTGAACATTTTGTGAATATTTGGCTCGTAGAAATTATCTCTCTTCTATTCATATTATTATGTTATATTATTTGATCTAACAACTTAACTTTTTAATATAAATATTAATTATTTCAAAAATATTATGCATTAAATATAATAATATTTATTAATTAAAAATAATAATTATTAACAAAAGATTTTAAAATTTGGTAAACCTAACCTGTGAAAGCACCATGAAGAATTCTGATAAGAAACAATGAAAACTTCTACCTATAATAGGATGATATTGTACAATGGATCAAACCATTAGTCTTACATTTACAATTCATTGATTTGAGTACCTCGGGTAAGGATTAATTGGAATTCTCTTCAAGAATTGTGTTGGAAATGTGAACTAATATATTAGCAATTTTATAAAAGGTTTTATTATAATAACAAGAGCCACGAGGTGGAAATGTCCCCGCAGTTGTTAATAGCAATAACAGTTATTGTTATAAGGCAAAAGCTATAGAAATATGATACTTTTACATTGCTAATATTGCTTACATCGTTCTAATTGACAGTGAGAGAGGCCAATTTTAATGCAACAGATTACGTTCTTCACCAAAATTTTGACAATAGATATGTAGTTATTATAGTGATGTTTTCTGTTTCATTTATTTTTCAGGATTTAAAAAGAGAAATGAAAGAAGACATGGAACAAATTGCAATTGAAATTGCTATCTAAAATGAAATATACAGAAAACAGAAATTACATTGCTGGAAAAAACAAACTACATATCATATTTAAGTAGTATAATACAACATCAAAACAATATTCTTGTTATATTCAATTGCAAGTGCTAGAAGCGTTGTCTTTGAAAATATGGATACTATGAAGCAATTTTTTTTATATATTGTGAAAAACATAATTCCATGTGAGAAAGAGAATTCTAAAGGAAAAGTTTTATTGCCAGTACAATAAATCGAGCCAATTGCAAGTACTAAAAGCATTTTCTTTGAAAATATGGATATTATTAAGCAAAAAAATCTATATATTTTGTAGGACATGATTCCATGCCAGAAAAAATAATTCTAAAGGAGAAATTTTAGTGTCGGTACAAGAAATCCAGGCAATTGTATTGAAGTGACTTGTTCTCTATTCCAAGGTTTTAAATATGCAAGGTTCTGTTTGCAAAACTTAATGTTCAATATTTTAGGCAAAATTCTTAACCAATGCATAATTTCTATCTATTTTATATTTTTCTTAAACTAAATATTTGTGAGTAATGATTCTAGTGAGAAATTATCAAAATGTAAAAATCACAACCTAATAATTAAATATAATTTATTTAAAATATCAATAATCATATATAAAATTTCAATAATGAAAATAGAATATCTGTTCATATGCCTTTGAACTACTCCTATAGACTGATGCATATGCCTTTCACAGATAAAGCCAGATTATTTTCTCGATATGGATTCAAATTGTATACTAGCAAATCTCATTGCAATCAGTTTCAAAGTAATTTTGTATATGCAACTATAGATGGATATGGACATGTATTCATCAAAATATTTCTAAGAGTGCACCTTCAGTATCATAATATTCAAATCAGAGAACATAAAAATATAGCCTTTGGCATGCATTCAGTGGATATATTTTGATTCAAGATAAATTGAATCATGTTTTTAAAAAGGAAAAAACCAATTGGACATGTAAGAAAAAAAAAATTGTAACTGGAACTGCAACTTTGTATACTAGCAAATCTCATTGCAATCAGTTTCAAAGTAATTTTGTATATGCAATTATAGATGGATATGGACATGTATTCATCAAAATATTTCTAAGAGTCCATCTTCAGTATCATAATATTCAAATGAGAGAACATAAAAATATAGCCTTTGGCATGCATTCAGTGGATATATTTTGATCAAGATAAATTGAATCATGTTTTTAAAAAAGGAAAAAACCAATTGGACATGTAAGAAAACAAATTTTTTGTAACTGGAACTGCAACTTGAAAGTTTATATATATTAACAAAACCATGTCTCATGTTTTGATATAGCATTTACAAAAACTAGGCTGGTATAGCTTTAGTGTTTGAAGTCATTTAAGAAAGATGTCATAAAAAAAGACATAACAATAGCATAATTTAGTTGAAATTGTTTTCTTGTGAAAGTCAAATAAACTAAACAAGACATAGGCTATGTCAAAAAATTATGTTAACAATGTCAATGGATGATGCGCTATATAGTGCAACTGTCAAAGTGCAAAAGACTCCTTGCAGGAAAGTGCAAAAAACAACAGTTGTGTTTTTTATGGGCACTGAAAAATGCCAGGCATCTTCAAAATTGCACTTCAGAATGGCAAAATCATTGCTGTTCCAGAATTTTCAAAATTTGTTACCTGCAAATTGCAAAAAGATTGTAATATAACTGTGTACATGAAAAAAAGGAAAGAATGGATGCATGAAAATTGACATGTCATTTAAACAAATATGCAATTTTGACTGATATAGTAATCGGCTATAGAACCTAATATGCAATTTACTATCATGTTTTGTGTTTGAAGATGAAAATGAAGGGGTTTCTATGTAGTCTATGTAGAAGTATGCAAGCTGATTTCAAGTTTTTTTTTTTTACTATGTAGCAGTATGCAAGCTGATTTCAAGTTTTTTTTTTTGAAGTTTGAGAATTCAAGTGTGGACAGAAACAAAGCGCGTATGTAGTGCAAATGGTATTTCATGGAGCATAGAAATTGGAAAAAGTAAAAAAAAGAATATCGAGCATAAAAATATATTCTGCTTCAATTGCATTTTGTTAACGAGTTAATTAGATTAAAAAAATCTAATTGAAAGTTACAAGCACTCTAGAACAAATATTGTTTGCATGTATCTGTAGTCTTTCATTCGTAGAAGCAAGTTTGGGATTCTATAACATGAATTTCGAGAACAAATTATTATTGACAATGATCATTGATGTAAACCCTTTTAGGATTTTTAATACAACTATTGAAAAAATCAATTTCAAATTGCAAAACTGGAGGTTGGGTGTTAATGTGCTGACACTTCAATTGAGCCTATAAATTTAATAGTGTCTCATACATCCACAATACATGAAATAGAATAGATGCCATGAACTTCTAAAAAAGAAAGATTTTGCAGAAACTAAACTTTCAGAAGTGGGTTGAAAGAATTTAAAACTGAAGCATTGAACCAATGTTTAAATGAAATGAACTGAAACAATAAGCTATAAACCGGTATCAACAAATGGATCGGTTTAAAATCTATTTCATGTTAACAAGTGTTTGCTCTACTTAAAACAAAGCAAGAAATTCAAGAAATTTTTAGAGATGCTATGTATCTGTAAAACTTGCAGAAAACAAAAGTTGTTTTTGACAATGCATATTTTTGTTTAGTGAGAAATCATTGTTTGGAGTCTCTTGAAGACACTGTTTCTGTGTTTATAAATGTTGCACAGGACGAATAATTTGAGCTTGTACAAGTATCTATTCTATATCCATGTAACATGTTCGAAGACATCTTCTACATAAGAGGGTGTTGTTATTGAAATTGCAAGTATTTTTGTGACATCTGCTAGATGACATGCTGTTGTTATTGAATTTGAAAGTATTGTACGAGGATGTTTGCTGAGATGAATGCATTGGCATGTTCAAGGGGAAGCCAAGATGCAGAAAAATCTAGAGTTTAAGTCTAAATTGTAGGAAATGAGGAGAGAGCAAAGGTTGTTCTTGTGCTTGGGCATAGAAGTATGTGTTCAATGCATCAGACAACAGATGGGTTTGGAACATAATGCAAATACCAGGAAAAAGGAAAAAAAGGTGTTGTTCAATAGAAACATTGCAATGCACTATACTGAAAGCTTATGTGAAGAGGAGCAAGTTGGTTTTAACTGATTGTTGATGTTGTGTTAGTGGCCATGTTCAGTTTGCAATTTTTTTACAACTGAAAAAGAAGATCAACAACGCAATGAAGAAAGCGCAAAGAAAATAGGCAAAAGAAATGGTAGAGACAATTTTATTGCACAGGCATAAGTATACAGAATGAGGAAGTTGTTTTGGGTTATTTTAGTCTCACAGATGGATTGATAGTATGCAGATGAAAATGCTCTTTTCATTTGTTTATGCCTATGTTTTGTTTTTTTTTCAATATAACTGCTTACCTGTCTAAAGTAGTCAATAGATTTGAATAAATGAACATGGTAAGTTTACTTGCCTATTTAAGGTAGCTATTTATAAAGTGCTTTTCCATGTTTTATTTTGTTTTTGTTTTTTATATCTTTAAGAAAAACCAGTACATGTATGTAGTGCAGAAGAAGGAACAAAACAGTGCAACATGTCATTAAACATCTTTGGAGCTGAAAATGAATCTTAGAGGAAGCACAAGAAACAAGACAGCAAGAAGAAAAGACTTAAGGATATCCTCAACATAAAAGAAAAGTTGGGAAGAAAAAGAGAAGAGATTTTTGTGTACCTGCCATTTTTAGATTCTTTTGACATCGAGTATTCTGTTGTTCATGGCCAAAGTATTTAGTCCTTGTAAGCAGAGCTTGCGAAGATTGAACACTGTCGATGGAGCGGTATTGGAGTATTGTTCATATGTGAGAGCAGCAATGTTCGGGCAAATTTCTTGCAGTTGCAGCCCTCACAATGTGCATTCGATAATTCCATCATCAGTATCCAAGTTGCATAGCAAATTGTGTTCGCAAATTGTTTTTGTTTGAACATTGCAAAATGCACATATGCGAGTATTAAGTATCATGGGAAATTTACATTCATAACAAATGCATTGGAACGGTGGCGCGAACACATTTCTTACTTTAAGCGTTCCATAGACCTAAAACAATGAAAGAATATTAAGCACATAAACAAGAGAGGGAAAAAAACTATAAACATAACTATGAATGAGGAAAGTAGATTGGCATTGACCATTGGCAATGGAAATTCAAGTTGGTTTCAAAAGAAGAAAAAAGGAACATCAGTTTGGTTCTTGTCCTTCTACTTTTTGTTGTTGTTGTTTTTGTCATGAACTCTGGGCAAGTTTTCCTGGGCAGAAGAGTTTGAGAAATTCTTACAAGGTTTGTTTGGAAAGAGTCAATGTCACAGACAACAGTGCACATGTTATTGATATAGAAGTAGCAACATGTACAAGAATCTACACATGCGCATTGCATTTGTCTGTAAATGTAAAATAATGGTAGTATGGTATTTATCTATGTAATTTGAAAGCAAGAAAAGAACGTGAAAGAAAATATTGCAAATTATTTTTGCAATGTCATTGTAAGCAGCACTTTTGTTTTATGAGTATTTGGAAAAGGGAAAAAAACAGGTTGTGGTTAGTCACCTGTATCTTTGCCTCAACAACATGTAACAAAAACTGAATTGCAGACTCGTCATTTAAAGGGTCAATGAAAGTGGATTGCGATGTCTTTATCATATGGCTTCCTTTGTTGCCATTTCTAACTATGTTCTTGAATAGATAGAACGGTGGTTCATCGATTGCAAGTTGTTGTTGAACTCGGAAAAATAAGTTTTTATATGCTTCATTAACTTGTAACTGCAAAAGAAAAAGCTGTTAGAAAATAGAAAATGGGCATATTTGGTGATTGCAAGTGCAAACAGAGAACCGCTCTGTTTTGTTTTTTTCATTGTTGTCTTATGTTTCTAATTTCTGTGTTAAATGTTATATATATATATATATATATATATTTCCATAGCAAGGAAAAATGAAATGATTTTCAACTAGATAAAGAAATTGGCAAATGAAAAAGAAAAAAGGAAAAAAAGTTCAAAGGTTGTGAAACTTACAGTTGCAAAATCATTTGCTGTTTGTCCATCTCTAATGAAGAAATCTAGTTGCTTGTTGTTGTATTGATAGCCAATGACAATTGCTGCAATGGATCCAACGGCATATGATTCATCTGAGGCGATAACTTCGCTTATTGTCATGTTTGGTGGCAGGGAGCGTAGTTTACATACTTGTTCAATCGGCTCAATTATGCTATCAGGCAATATTGTGATAGTGAATATTGCATCTCCATGATCATAGTGGCCCTTTTTTTTAGTTCAAAGCCAATGATTTTAATGCTTTTTCCAGGCAGTATGTAACTACCAAAATGATTGATCAAGCTATCATTTATGGTGGCTGTTATTGTCATTAGGCCAAATCTATCAACCAAGTCTACATGGAGAATTTTTGTTTTTATTGGGGAGTTCTGACTTCGGTTCTGAGCAGGTCCATACACAATCAAGATATCTCCTTCGAAAACATTAGTATGGCTCTCAGTGCATAATTGTATAATGGTCGATGGTTCTGTTACATGTTTTATTCTGCAAATGCAAATTCATGTTAAAAATAGACATGAAATAGCAGCGAATGTTTAATATACAAATGTGAATTGCAAATATGTGCAACATGGTGAACATTATGCAAAATAGATAAGAAGAAACATACAAAGTCAATGCAAAAAAGAAGTACCTTTTTGGACTGTTTGTTATTGTTGCAGATGCTGTCATTGAAGATTCTGTCACTGTTAATGTTTCAGGAACATATTGAAAGAGAGAAATAGATTTTTCAATAGACGGGCTAGCAGGTGTCGACATAATATGCACTCCTCTTTTGATATCAGACAATGAAATTTTTTGCTAATTGAGTTTTGGCGTGGCTGGTTTCTGTATCCTATGGATTCACTTGAACACAGAATTTGAGACATGTAATCGAAGGAGAAAAAATTGAACAGAATTTTGAATTGTTTCAAGATAAAAGTGAGCTAAGAACATTTACATTGCAATGGAAATGGAAACATATAAAGGTTCTGGAAAAACGGGAACAAGCATGTGTTTTTTTGGTTTTTTTTCCCTCTTTTTTTGTTCTTTCTTTTGCTTGTTGCATTTAGGAAATTCATAGTTAAATACAGGTAGGCAGTCTGAAATGATTGTGCAATGAAAAATACAAATAAAAAGGTCTTCAAACGGTCTTTAAACAAAAGGGCCTTGCATTGAGCCGAGCACATGATACTTGCGAATGTTAGAGGAAAATGAGCATAAAAAACTAACAATAAAATATTTGTTGAAGATATCGACTACTTTTTTCTAGGTACCTTTTAGTTGTACGTTCGATGTTTGTGGATCTGATATATTTTCAGCTATACATGGAAAGGAAGCTCGTTCTAGAACAAGAAGACACGGAAGGTTAAATGTTATTGAATTCTAAAAGAGGAAAAGTTTTTCAAGGATTGGAGAAAATGCAGATGGGAAAATAGAGAATGAGAAGCAAAAAAAAGATGCAATAGAAATTTTTTCTGGAAGCAAGAAACCGAAGCAACTGCCTAAGTGATGGTGTGAGGTTGGTGCTACAATGGTTGTAGGAAAAAATCATGTGCAATGATGAACAATAAGTATATGTGGTGGTTCAAGGATGGTGTCACGTACCCTAATTGCTGAAAACCCTTACGCTAACTTTTATTATAAAGTTTCATATTTTGGACAAGTGTCCAAGGATGACTATAATTTGCACAATATTTTATTATTTAATAAATAAAATAGGAGACAAACACCTAAGGCGACTGTTGAAAGAGTGGTTAATGATCCATTAGGTGGAATGGAATTTGGGGTAGAAGGAAATGGACAAGTGGCAGCATCATGATGCAACTAACAAGCTGTTGGTATGGGACAACTCCCTTAAAATGTGGTCTTAGTGCCCTGAAAGATGGGACTGGAGCTTGAGGCTCATTTATTCTAAACTAACCATTAAAAGACCTAGGCAGTCTATATATTATCCATTAGATTATGAACTGAGGTTCATCACTTTTCCTGACGAGGCGACTTACCTTGAGGTTTTGCTGTTTGTACTCAAGAGATCTGATGAGGGGATAGGCTAGGGTTGATCATGTTGTGAGTCTGCCAAAACGCTTAGTGAGTTCAGGAGGATTGTTGCTGAGTGGAGAAGGCATTTTACAGGAGGTTGATACTGAGTGGAGAAGGTATTTTGAATGCCTTGCTTCTACACAGTTTTCCACCCACTTACTGGATCAGTAATCAGGCTCGGGGGTTCATTAGAAGGCAACAGTTGAGTTGCTTCTTCTGAAGCAGGTTGGGAGGAATAAGCCTCCTTGGGTGTTTGTCGGTCCTATCATTAGTTACAGGTTCTACTGTCTTATTTAATTTATTTCTAGTTCTGTTATCTATTTTGTATATTTACAGTTCTGTTGTTTAACTTGCACTGTTTATTTAAACTTAATTCAGTTCCTGTGCAAATTAAGAATTCTGTATGACTAAGAAGTGATTGAATAAAATAGTTTCTGTATTTTTCCCCATGCAAAAGGGAACAACATCGTTCTCCAGTACAGAAACAGATAAGATAGATAAGATAAGATAGGAATACTACCAGGGTGATGAATGTACCATTTTACATGTTCTGTAAATTATCAGTTAATATTTTAAGTATTATTTACAACATTCTTTTACTTACAGTTCTATTCTTATTTTCAATTCTTCCATTAAAACAGTAAATTTATTTCATAGAAATAACAGAGTTTCTATTAGATAGAGAAATCATATCTGTTCTTTACATTTTATTTTCTATATGTTTATAAAAAAAAATATACGGTTTATATATTTCCCTTTCCTTAAAAACCCTAACTGTTTATCTCGCTACAACAATCTAGAAAACAAAAGCATTCATATATTTTTATCAATACTCACACATCACTGTAGTCTTATTTAGTTCGTTAGACCAGAAGCCTTTCATTCGTTACACGATATCCTAGTTTCATTTCTTATAACAAAGATACCATTTCTTATGATTTGTTAAATATCGTAACCCTACGACAACATAAAACCTTTTCACAACAGTTTACATATTATTCACATATGCATAGTTCAACTATTTTCGTATATGACTGTCACATACATTTTATTTCTGTTTCCAGGTTGTAAGTATTACGTTATTCACGGGTTATCTCCAAAAAAAACAAAAACAAATAGTAGACATGAACTTAGTACTAAGACTTCTTCGAGAAGTAACTTTGGACTAAACGTAGAGTTTCATGTTATTTCATTCTCATTTTGACATAGATGAAGACTCAATAGTGTATCAATAACTAAGGCCAAACCAAACACATTGTACAAACCCTAATCTTCAAATTTACAGATAGCATTTCCAAGATCTTCATAAACCTTTAAACATAAATAACTTTTCACATTATTTCAAGAACAGGATTTAGGGGTTTGTTAACCCAGATTATTTTTATGTTCTTCATTCCCGAAGACGAAACAAAATTAGCACAGTGTATGATACAAATTTCATCACTATTCTAGATACACGAGACTTAGAACTTTACTATTTTTCTTTCCACTTTTAAAGTCATCAAGACATAGGTTAGGTCTACGGGCAATGCCCCAAAAACAACGAAACAAACCACTACTGTAACATTGTATTCCTTCTTATTAACAGAAAACTCGATAGAGTTGGAAACTTACAAACAATAGAATTACATTGTTCAAAGTTAGAACATAGAAATCCAAAATACAGAAGTAACCTAAACACTACTGTTACATTAACCCTATAAGCTGAAGGATAACTACACTACATGCGCGAAAACAAAGCTATTACAACTACGGCCATAACATTGCCAGGAATCCAAATTTCTACAATGGATGATGCCAGGTCTGCATTATACACGACAGGAGCACACACAGAGGTTATACCACCGAGGCTTACCGGTGGAGCGAGCCACAGTTATCCACGAAGCATTTTGATAGGTGCAACTTCCCGGACGACGACCTTCACCTGCCAACAAAACATTCCGAATAATTAGGTCCTTCACATTGATACTGTACTAAATATTTAAACTAGAAAAACGTTGCAACGCATACATAGGGTTAGCCATTACCTTGTTCATATTTTGCAAAAGCCTGAATGCTGGAAATACAAGGAAACAAAACTCGAATCTACCCAACAGCAGTAGCAAGAAAACCCTCTTCTAAAAAATTACGTTGACAGTTGCAGATTGACATACACGCTATCTATCTTTAAACCCGAGCTAGTAACACAATAACCAGAGGTTTCACCATCGATTCCGAGTAAGGGAGATCGCATTTTCAACAGGAACAAAACCCTACTAACAAGCATCCTGTTGGCCACTTTCTCCCAAACTCTAACCTTCCAAATGAATGCGAAGGCGTTAAGCCATAGCATAGTAATGCATCGGTTAGAGCAAAACTCAAAACCCTAAATTAGAATCTGAAGCAACGGTGGCGATCAAGACAGCAAAGATCCGGAGGAGTAAGTAATGATGATCACAGTACAACATTAAATTTTGTATAAATGCAGTATCCAGCATGGAGACGAATCATACCAGAATTACATTACGCTTCACATATTTTATCTTTGATCGTGATACTCACCATGTGAACTACAAGACTAGGACCAGCCAGCTAGACATACCACTAGAAAAGTAGATAGGATCATTTAAGACTCGGAGCAGACCACTCAAGTCACATATCACCCAGTACTGCAGAGAGAGTTAATGACCATCACATCTTCGACCTTGCCAGCGAGTAATCTATGTTAATACACAAGTTACGTAAGGTCAGTTCACATCAAAACCTTTGCAAATATTTACAGCATGCAATTGTCACAACCATACAGTTTATAAATCCATAGTCTTGTCCTTGATCCGTCATGTTTGCTTCACACTACAGATATATATATTATTGCTATATATACTATGCTTTTCATAGCTCACATTATTCACGCAGACTAGAAATGATATTACATAGAATACCATTACATATGGTTAATAATAGTATTGCATTTCATTATTATTATAACTTTGAATAATCATAGGTAAATTGATTTTGTAAATTGCTACAAAAATATTAAGACTATGCTATAATATTGTCATGGTAACAACTTTAGCATGAGAACCCATTACAAGGAATTTGGTAATCTGGTAAGACGACAAAACTATACTTATCGATACATGAGTATAATAACTAATAGAGTTTTTAAACAAAGAAAAGACAATTCCATTCCTTACAAAGACTGAAGAACCTCATTGAATCAACTCAGCTTTATTTAATTCTACTTTGCTCACATAGAAATATCCGCCACTGCTTGATGTGTCCTACTAATATTATTTACATTAATATTGATGTTTTGAAACAAGAAACTCATCTACCCTTTGCAGGAATTAGAACAAAAGGTGGACATCGATGAAATCTGTAGATGATTGTGTTGCAATTGGTAAAACAGTAAATTGGAAGTGAAGAAATAAAATGAAAGATCCATACCTTAAACACCTTTCACGATCAAACTGTACTCCCACTTCTATTTAAATTATCTACATTTGCATTTGTGGCTAGCAAAAACAATTACTAAAATAACGTGAACAAGCTTGAAATATCTTATTACCTGCAGATCTGCAAAAAGAACATGTCCAATGCTTTAGCTTTCAAAGCTAAGTAAACCAGAGGGCACCTTGTAGGGACCCCTTCAGAAACATGCAACATGGTCATCAGCATTGTTACTAAAACTATAACACTTGAGAAAATAATTAGTGTTGATTAAATTGCAAGTTTAATTTTGCTAATTTGTCATATTAAGTATCACCATTTATATTACGTGCTAAGCTGTTTAGTTAGTTGTTAACAATCAAATAATTCTGCATGCAGTATTGTAACCACAAATGCTAATTCAAAAAGTTTTAAATTTTTAGTGATTTTTGGGGTGTTACATGTGGTATCAGAGCGCGGTTAAAACACTGTGCCTAAATAGGCTCACGCGCGCAATACAGAAAATAGAATGTAAAAAGCTGTTTACTAATTTAAAAAAAAAATAATTTAATTGTGTTGTACAGTTTGACAAATTGTGTTACAGGTATGTCGTTACCGGAAGAATCAACAGAGGAAAAATCACCTCATCGTGAACCTAGTATTAATGAAAATCTAGAAGGTTTCTATGTTGAGTTGAATAACAATTCTTCTGAATTTCTGCGTACCATAAAGGATCTGAAGGCTGATATAAAAACAATCAAAGAAGAAAATGAGCGCATTCTGAAAGCGCAGGATACATTAAATCATATTTTAATGGATAAATATCAGAATGAGGAAAGGGGCAGAAAATCAGAGATTCCATCTGATTCTGCCATAATGAATCACAGACACAAGCATAAGAAGACAAGAAAAGATAAAAGTGGTAGCCAATCATCCTCTGATTCACATCAAAGTCATTATCACTCTAATTCGGACAGTAGTGATAGTGATTTCTGTTCAACAAGGAGGAAGTAGAAACCCCACGAATAGATTTCTGGAGAATTTAAGAAAATTAAGCCACCCACCTTTAATGGCGAAAATGAGAAGGGTGAAACAGCAGAAGCTTGGCTGTCTGGAATGAAGAAGTACTTTAATATATATGACTACTCTTCTCAATTGAAATCCAAGATGGCTATTTATAATATGATAGGCAAGGCAGATATATGGTGGCAGGATCTAAAAAGAATCAAAAGTTTAAAAGAAAAAGACGTAACATGGAGTATGTTCAAGAAGCTATTCAAGAAAAAGTTTTTGTCAGAACAATATTATGAGGATAAATCGAAGGAGTTTTATGATCTGAAGTTGGGCGCCATGAGCATGAAGGAATTGTGCAGCAAATTCCTCAGTCTACTGAGATATGTACCGTACATGGTTGAAGAGAATGCAAAGGTACAAAGGTTTCTTAGTTGTTTACCATTCCACATAAAAGACAAAATAGAATATGACAATCCTACAACACTAGAGGAAGCTATGAGAAAGGAAAATTTCTGTTTTGATCAAAATAGAAGAAGAGAAGGAACAACTGGCTGGAAGGGCAGCAAAACAAACCAGTTTGATTATAAAAAGAAAAGTTTTAATCAAAGTTCTGGGAGTTTCAAGAAAAATTTCCCTAACATAAATTTTTCTAACAGCAATACATACAGGGGTAATGCGTCTCAGAACTCTTCTACTGCAAAGAATGTACCCAACAACTATAATCACAGCAACAATAATAACATATATGCTGAGCAAAAAGGACCTATCAAATGTTATGAATGTGGCGGACCACAAAAGAGAACAGATTGCCCATGCAACAGAAAAACCATCAACAATATTCACACAGTACAAGCAGAACCTACAGTTGGAGATGTAGTGAGGGAGATGCCCAGAATTTATGCAGCATTGGAGGATCATCAAGAATACCATCAAACATACATGGTGGAAGTTGAAGGTATGTTACAAACTAAGTCTATTTCCATTCTAATAGATCCGGGTGCAAATCTGAGTTATATCTCACCCGAATTAGTGAAAAATTGCAAGTTAAAGATAGAAAAATTTGATAACCCGTGGTTAGTTCAGCTTGCAACTGGTACAAAAGGAAAAGTTACAGATTTTGTTAAAGATTGTGAAGTTTTTCTAAGTCAGCTGAAAACTCAAGTGAATTTGAATGTTTTACCATTAGGATCTTATGACTTGTTAATTGGTATGGATTGGCTTGAACAACATAGAGTATTATTGAATTGTTATGAATTTTTTTTTGTTTGTTTAAATAATGAAGGTGTAGCTGAAACTGTTAAAGGCATTTCTAGGAAGACTTCTGTAAGACAGATTTCTGCCTTACAAGTGAAGAGAGCTGCTAGGAAAGGTTGTAAATTATTTGCTGTTAATGTTGTTAATGATGAATGTACATCCAAAGAAAACAAAATAAAACTAGAGGATATTCCCATCCTTAGGAACTTTTCTGATGTATTCCCGGAAGAAATTCCAGGATTACCTTCGAAAAGAGAACTTGATTTCACCATTGAGTTAGTACCCGGTGCGGTACCAAACTCAAAGGCCCCCTATAGGATGAATATTCTAGAGTTAAACGAGTTAAAATCTCAGCTGAAAGAATTAATAGATAAAAACTACATACGACCCAGTGTGTCCCCTTGGGGAGCACCAGTAATATTTGTTAAAAAGAAGGACGGTACTATGCGTTTGTGCATTGACTACCGTCAACTTAATAAAATGACAATTAAAAACCGGTATCCCTTACCCCGTATAGATGATCTATTTGATCAAGTACGCGGAGCAGAGATATTCACTAAAATTGATCTAAGGTCAGGTTATCATCAAGTCCGGATAAAAGACGAGGATATATTCAAAAATGCATTCAGAATGCGTTATGGACACTACGAGTTTGTAGTTATGCCTTTTGGGCTAACTAACGCACTTGCAGTGTTCATGTGTTTAATGAACAACGTTCTGCATAAATATTTGGATAAGTTCGTAGTGGTATTCATTGATGATATCCTGATTTACTCAAAGACTAAAGAAGAGCATGATGAACATCTAAAAATCATTTTACAAGTACTTAGAGATCACCAACTTTACGCTAAGTTTAGTAAGTGTGATTTCTATAAAGATAAAATTCAGTATTTGGGTCATATAATTTCAAAAGATGGTATTTCTGTTGATCTTGATAAAATTAAAGCAATTAATGAATGGCCTGTCCCAAAAGATGTAACTGATGTACGGTCATTCATGGGAATAACGGGGTATTATAGAAAGTTTATTGAAGGGTTCTCTAGAATTGCTAATCCCATCACTTCTTTGCAGAAGAAATGGAAGAAATTCATATGGGACCAAAAGTGTTAAGACAATTTTAATAAGTTAAAAAAATTGTTAACTACTGCACCTATATTAAAAATTGCAGATCCTAATAAGGATTTCGTTGTATGCACAGATGCATGCAACGAAGGACTTGGAGGGGTCTTAAGTCAAGAGGGTCATGCAATTGCTTTTGAGTCAAGGAAATTAAAAATACATGAAAAGAATTATGCAACGTATGATCTTGAGTTGGAAATCGTGATACATGCTTTAAAGATGTGGCGCCATCACTTGATCGGAAGAAAATTCATCTTAATGACTGATAATAAGGGCTTAAAGTATTTACTGGATCAAACAAATCTGAACACAAGGCAAGCTAGGTGGTTAGCTTTCCTTAGCGAGTACGATTTTGAGATCCATTACATTAATGGAAAAGAAAATAAGGTTGCTGATGCGTTGAGTAGAAACGCTAGATTAAGTTCTGTGGCAGCAATCAGTACTTTTAAAACTAATCTGGAAAATCAGATCGAAGAAGGAATTAAGCAAGACGAAAACTACCAAAAATTACATGATAAAGTGGCTGAAAATTCATCGGAAAATGTTATAACAGATTACAGTATTAATAAAAAAGGCTTCTTAACTTACAAAAATAGAATTTATGTGCCTAATTTTTCGGAAGTTAAGTTGCTGATTTTAGATGAAATTCACAAGAGTCCTTATTCAGGACATCCTGGTTATCAGAAAATGATAACTATGTTAAGAAAGGAATACTTTTGGCCTAACATGAAGAGTGAAGTTGCTGAATATATAGCTAGATGCTTTGACTGTCAGACTATTAAAGCTGAACATCAACATCCAGCTGGGCTATTGCAGCCCTTACCAATTCTAGAATGGAAGTGGGAAATCATAAGCATTGACTTTATTACAGGTTTGCCCAAAAATCAGAAGTAGAATGATTCCATTATGGTTGTTGTTGATAAACTTAGCAAAGCTGCTTATTTTATTCCTGTTAAAACTACTTTCAAGGCTTCTAACATTGCAGATATTTTCATGAAGCAAATTTTTCGCTTGCATGGAATCCCAAAGGTGATTATTTCAGATCGAGACTCTAAGTTTACTGGTAATTTTTGGACAACACTATTTAAAGGATTAAATACTAAGTTAAATTTCAGCACTTCTTTCCACCCACAAACTGATGGTAAAACAGAAAGAGTAAATCATATTTTGGAAAATATGTTAAGATTATATGTTAAAGATCAACCATCTAAATGGGAGGATTACTTACACTTAGCAGAATTTGCCTACAATAATAATTATCAAGCATCTGCTAAGTTAAGTCCATTTGAAATTTTGTATGGAAAAAAGTGTTGTACTCCAATTTCGTGGGATAATCCTGTAGATAGATTGATGTTAGGACCAGATCTATTGAAAGAAATGGAGCTAACTATGAAACAGGTTCGAGGTAACTTAAAAGTTGCCCAATATCGGCAGAAAAGCTATGCTGATTTGAAACGAACAGAAAGAGAATTTCAGGTAGGAGACCATGTATTCATAAAGGTGAAGCCCAAGAAAAGTTCTTTGAAGCTTGGGTGCTGTGCTAAATTAGCACCGAGGTATTGTGGACCATTTGAAATCCTATCAAGGATAGGAGCTGTTGCATATCAATTGGCTTTGCCATACAATTTAAAAATCCACAATGTTTTTCATGTTTCTGTTTTAAAGAAGTATGTGCATGATGCTACTCATGTGTTGAATTGGAATGACATACAGGTGGAACCCGAAGGAGATTTTCAGGCGGAACCAGACTGTATTCTAGACCGGAGGGAAATCATGCTTCGGAATCGCACCATAGGGCAGGTAAAGGTGCAATGGAAGCACCTTAGCCCTGATGAGGCTACTTGGGAACTGGAGGTTAAAATGCGAGAAGCATACCCAGTTCTGTTCCAAGAGGAACTTGATGCTGAATAAGCAACATCGAGGACGATGTTGAGCTTAATAGGGGGTGTTTTTCACGTACCCTAATTGCTGAAAAACCTTGTGTTAACTTTTATTATAAAGTTTCATATTTTGGACAAGTGTCCAAGGATGACTGTAATTTGCATAATATTTTATTATTTAATAAACAAAATAGGAGACAAACACCTAAGAGGACTGTTGAAAGAGTGGTTACTGATCCATTAGGTGGAATGGAATCTAGGGTAGAAGGCAATGGACAAGTGGCAGCATCATGATGCAACTAACTAGTTGTTGGTATGGGACAACTCCCTTAAAATGTGGTCTTAGTGCCCTGAAAGATGGGACTGGAGCTTGAGGCTCATTTATTCTAAACTAACCACTAAAATACCTAGGCAGTCTATATATTATCCATCAGATTATGAACTGAGGTTCATCAATTTTCTTGATGAGGAGACTTACCTTGAGTTTTTGCTGTTTGCACTCAAGAGATCTGATGAGGGGATAGGCTAGGGTTGATCATGTTGTGAGTTTGCCAAAAATCTTAGTGAGTTTAGGAGGATTGTTGCTGAGTGGAGAAGGCATTTTACAGGAGGTTGATACTGAGTGGAGAAGGTATTTTGAGTGCCTTGCTTCTACACAGTTTTCCACCCACTTATTGGATCAGTAATCAGGCTCGGGGGTTCATTAGAAGGCAGCAGTTGAGCTGCTTCTTTTGAAGCAGGTTGGGAGGAACAAGCCTCCTTGGGTGTTTTTCGGTCCTATCATCAGTTACAGGTTCTACTGTTTTATTTAATTTATTTCTAGTTCTGTTATCTATTTTGTATATTTACAGTTCTGTTGTTTAATTTGCACTGTTTATTTAAACTTAATTCAGTTCCTGTGCAAATTAAGAATTTTGTATGATTAAGAAGTGATTGAATAAAATAGTTTATGTATTTTTCCCCATGCAAAAGGGAACAACATCGTACTCCAGTACAGAAACAGATAAGATAGATAATATAAGATAGGCATACTGCCAGGGTGATGAATGTACCATTTTACATGTTCTGTAAATTATCAGTTAATATTTTAAGTATTATTTACATCATTCTTTTACTTACAGTTCTATTCTTATTTTCAATTCTTCCATTAAAACAGTAAATTTATTTCATAGAAATAATAGATTTTCTATTAGATAGAGAAATCAAATCTGTTCTTTACATTTTATTTTCTATATGTTTATAAAAACAAAATACGGTTTATATATTTCCCTTTCCTTAAAAACCCTAACTATTTATATCGCTACAACAATCTAGAAAACAAAACCATTCATATATTTTTATCAATACTCACACATCACTGTAGTTTTATTTAGTTCATTAGACCAGAAGCCTTTCATTCGTTACACGATATCCTAGTTTCATTTCTTATAACAAAGATACCATTTCTTATAATTTGTTAAATATCGTAACCCTATGACAACATAAAACCTTTTCACAATAGTTTACATATTATTCGCATATGCATAGTTCAACTATTTTCGTATATGACTGTCACATACATTTTATTTTTGTTTCTAGGTTGTAAGTATTACGTTATTCACGGGTTATCTCCAAAAAAAACAAAAACAAATAGTAGACATGAACTTAGTACTAAGACTTCTTCGAGAAGTAACTTTGGACTAAACGTAGAGTTTCATGTTATTTCATTCTCATTTTGACATAGATGAAGACTCAACAGTTTATCAATAACTAAGGCCAAACCAAACACATCGTACAAACCCTAATCTTCAAATTTACAGATACCATTCCCAAGAACTTCATAAACCTTTAAACATAAATAACTTTTCACATTATTTCAAGAACAGGATTCAGGGGTTTGTTAACCCAGATTGTTTTTATGTTCTTCATTACCGAAGACGAAACAAAATTAGCACAGTGTATGATACAAATTTCATCACTATTCTAGATACACGAGACTTAGAACTTTACTGTTTTTCTTTCCAATTTTAAAGTCATCAAGACACAGGTTAGGTCTACGGGAAATGCCCCAAAAACGACGAAACAAACCACTACTGTAACATTGTATTCCTTCTTATTAACAGAAAACTCGATAGAGTTGGAAACTTACAAACAATAGAAGTACATTGTTCAAAGTTAGAACATAGAAATCCAAAATACAGAAGTAACCTAAACACTGTTACATTGACCCTATAAGCTGAAGGATAACTACACTACAGGCGCGAAAACAAAGCTATTACAACTACGGCCATAACATCGCTAGGAATCCAAATTTCTACAATGGATGATGCCAGGTTTGCATTATTCACGATAGGAGCACCCACAGAGGTTATGCCACCGAGGCTTACCAGTGGAGCGAGCCATAGTTATCCATGAAGCATTTTGATAGCTGCAACTTCCCGGACGACGACCTTCACTTGCCAACAAAACATTCCAAATAATTAGGTCCTTCACATTGATACTGTACTAAAGATTTAAACTGGAAAAACGTTGCAACGCATACATAGGGTTAGCCATTACCTTGTTCATATTTTGCAGAAGCCTGAATGCTGGAAATACAAGGAAACAAAACTCGAATCCACCCAACAACAGTAGCAAGAAAACCCTCTTCTAAAAAATTACGTTCACAGTTGCAGATTGACATACACACTATCTATCTTTAAACCCGAGCTAGTAACACAATAACCATAGGTTTCACCATCGATTCCGAGTAAGGGAGATCACATTTTCAACAGGAACAAAACCCTACTAACAAGCATCCTGCCGGCCACTTTCTCCCAGACTCTAACCTTCCAAATGAATGCGAAGGCATTAAGCCAGAGCATAGTAATGCATCGGTTAGAGCAAAACTCAAAACCCTAGATTAGAATCCGAAGCAACGGTGGAGATCAAGACAACAAAGATCCGGAGGAGTAAGTAATGATGATCATAATACAACATTAACTTTTGTATAAATGCAGTATCCAGCGTGGAGATGAATCATACCAGCATTACATTACACTTCACATATTTTATCTTTGATCGTGATACTCACCATGTGAACTACAAGACTAGGACCAGCCAGCTAGACATACCACTAGAAAAGTAGATAGGAGCATTTAAGACTCGGAGCATACCAATCAAGTCACATATCGCCCAGTACTGCAGAGAGAGTTAATGACCATCACATATTCGACCTTGCCAACGAGTAGTCTATGCTAATACACAAGTTACGTAAGGTCAATTCACATCAAAACCTTTGCAAATATTTACAGCATGCAATTGTCACGACCATACAGTTTATAAACCCATATTCTTGTCCTTGATCCGTCATGTCTGCTTCACACTACAGATATATATATATTATTGCTATATATACCATGCTTTTCATAGCTCACATTATTCACGCAGACTAGAAATGATATTACATAGAATACCATTACATATGGTTAATAATAGTATTGCATTTCATTATTATTATAACTTTGAATAATCATAGGTAAATTGATTTTGTAAATTGCTACAAAAATATTAAGACTATGCTATAATATTGTCATGGTAACGACTTTAGCATGAGAACCCATTACAAGGAATTTGGTAATCTGGTAAGACGACAAAACTATACTTATCGATACATGAGTATAATAACTAATAGAGTTTTTAAACAAAGAAAAGACAATTCCATTCCTTACAAAGACTGAAGAACCTCATTGAATCAACTCAGCTTTATTTAATTCTACTTTGCTCACATAGAAATATCCGCCACTGCTTGATGTGTCCTACTAATATTATTTACATTAATATTGATGTTTTGAAACAAGAAACTCATCTACCCTTTGCAGGAATTAGAACAAAAGGTGGACATCGATGAAATCTGTAGATGATTGTGTTGCAATTGGTAAACAGTAAATTGGAAGTGAAGAAATAAAATGAAAGATCCATACCTTAAACACCTTTCACGATCAAACTGTACTCCCACTTCTATTTAAATTATCTACGTTTGCATTTGTGGCTAGCAGAAACAATTACTAAAATAACGTGAAAAAGATTGAAATATCTTATTACCTGTAGATCTGCAAAAAGAACAAGTCCAATGCTTTAGCTTTCAAAGCTAAGTAAACCAGAGGGCACCTTGTAGGGACCCCTTCAGAAACATGCAGCATGGTCATCAGCATTGTTACTAAAACTGTAACACTTGAGAAAATAATTAGCATTGATTAAATTGCAAGTTTAATTTACTAATTTGTCATATTAAGTATCACCATTTATATTACGTGCTAAGCTGTTTAGTTAGTTGTTAACAATCAAATAATTCCGCATGCAGTATTGTAACCACAAATGCTAATTCAAAAAGTTTTAAATTTTTAGTGATTTTTGGGGTGTTACAGATGGAGAAATAGTATGTTTACAATAAAGCAATGTCAAAAAGATATGAATTGTATTTCCAAGAACAGAAGGAGAAAATGTGATAATCATTTGTTTTGGAAAATGAAAAATAGAAGGTTCTATGTCTATTGCATGAACGTAGTTATTTTTTTCATAGTTCAGTAGCATTGATGTGCAAAAAAGAAAAGAAAACAAGGGTAAAAGCATTATAGGTAAATGTATTAAAAAACAGACACGCAAGAGTTCAATTGATGTTAAGAGGCATTGACAAGAAGCTACTGAGATGGTCTGTCCAATAAGCATCTGAAGTGTTGAAGTACATTGCAGATGTGGACAAATTTGTCCAGAAATGGTCGAGCATAGCGCCATAATTAGTTGTAGGTTTAGTTGCTCTTAACATTAGTGAATTTCTTTCCATGAAGAGCCAAGGCCTTTTGCTTGCTGTTGTTTGTTTTTGCATATCAATATTGAAATCGCCAACAACAATGAATTTTGTGTCATTTTTCCTTTGAGAAAGGATTGAGTCTAGCGTAGAAAATAGTGAACTCAAATAGTTGGTGGGCTTGTTATAAACATTGACAATGTCAATGGTTATTTGTGGAAGTTTTAGACTAGTCACAATTGCTTCTAACGAATTTCTTGTATAGACTTCTGTTTTTAGAACATTAATATTTTTTTTAATCATAGTTAGGATGCCATGCATAGAGCATACCATTGCACAAGTGTAGGGTTCAAAAAAAGATGAGTGTTTCGAAATCATGTCCATATGGGTCTCTTGTAGACACAATATGTTTGATTTCATTAGTTCAAAATCATTTGCAACGTCTTCAATGTGCAAGAGAAGACTTCGTGTATTTAGTGTAGATATCAGTATATGGATGTAGTGGGAAATGAACTTATTCCATATTGGAAGTGTAACTGTGCATGTTGTTGCAATCTTGCAATTTCAATTGCAACTTTTGTTGAAATTGAAAAATTCTTTTGTTCAAGCTTGTTTATGATATAGAGGCAATCAACACTTTTGACCCGAGAAAGTGCAGTGTACACAAGGCCATGTCTTCTAACCCCTTTAGGGTCAAATGCTAGTCGTTCCATTGTCAAGCCTTGTGCCCTATGGATTGTTCGTGCACATGCTAATTGAATTGGAAATTGTCGTCTAACTATATGTTTTGCATTCCCAATTGATATTTGCGATGCCATTCTTTGAATTGGTGTCCAAGTGCGCATTGAGGTGAATTTGTAAAGATGTTGCATTTTTTCACATGCACACGCACCGACCGAAGGCTCTGTGAATTCAACCCAAACAATGTCAGGGGATGTTGGAGAATATTCTTTGAAAAGCCCTTCTGCACCATTAACAAGGCCATCTTCGACTGAGTAATTTCCACCGACAAGTTCCACGAGCATGTTCTCTTTAAGAACTATTGTAGATGGAAGTTGAATATTCTTATGAGTTTCAAAGTTTTTTTCAAGTTGATCATGTTTCGAGTCAAAATATGTTAAAGTGAATACTTTTGTATTTACAATAGACAACATCCTAGAGTTATGTTCTTTAACATGTTTGTTGCAATGATATAGATATGGGAATGTCGGATCCAATGGAGGCTGTCTGTGGCAATGCCTATTAAAATAGTCAATATCATCAGTTGTTTGATTTGATGTCCTGATCCTGTTTAAAATTGAGGAAAAGGTTTTATCTTTTTGACGAGCGACTGTTTTTAATTCGTAGTACAATTCGTAGTACTTGGCAATGTCAGGCCAAAAGCTATAAGGAAATGTCTGGCCATGGAATCTTGGTTTCTCAAATATCCAGGCATCGTGTACTGGTTCTGCTTGCAAAAGATCACCACAGAATATGACATCAAGATTCCCAAATGGTTTCATTGGCGTATGCATTATCTCACGCAAACGTTTGTCTATGTTATAGAGCATTTTAGAACCTATCAAAGAAACTTCGTCAATTAAAAGCACTCGAAGTTGTTGGTAATCTTTTGATAGAATATCAAGCGTATTTGCATTTAATGGCAACATGTTAGAAGAGTTCAAAGGAAATTTGAATGTGGAGTGCACAGTGACACCATTAATATTGTAAGCTGCTTTACCAGTAAAAGCAACAACAAGACCTTTTCTCTTTAATGGATCACTACCAAGTTCTTTGTCATAGAAATGGACAAGAGCATCATAAAGAGATTTAGCGGTGTGAGTTTTTCCAGTGCCAGCACTTCCTGTCAAGAATATATGAATTGGCGTAGAAGGGTTAGCCTTTTTCCTAGAGATAATTTCTTTGACAATTGATTGTTGTTCCTTGTTTAACAATCGTCGTATTGCATGGCATTGATTTATTTCCGGTAGATATGGTTTATCTCCCAAAGTGAAAGAAGGTGTAGATTGTGATACACGGATTGAGTTCTTGACCTGGAGATCAGATTGAATATCATAATGCTCTGTTGTGGTTTCACGTCCTTTGCCATTCTCAAAGTAATCAGAGTCATTGTTATTGTTGGAATGAAGTTCAACATTTTGAAGTTCAATGTCGAGGTCGCCCCATTTTCGAGTCATGTTCGCCATGAACTTTTGCTCAACGAAATAAATCTCTTCTTTTCGGCTTAAATATGCCTCTACCCATGTTTTAAAGGATTTTTTCAACAAATTGAAGTCACCCCTGTGTGCTATGAAGATGAGAATTTTTTCCCATGCATAGTTCTCAGGATCTTTCTCTTTGTTGTATCGAATGATACAAGGTCTATTTCTTTTGACTATTTTTGTATCAATACAACTGAAATAAGAAGCATACTCTGCTAAAGAAATGTCTTCAAGTTCAATTGGTCGTGCATTGTATTTGTCTATGATAGATGGTGAAACAATGTCTTCGGAGTCATTTGGCTCGTTTTGCAACAATGTTGGTTTCTTAAGAACAACTTTTTTTTTCTCATCTGGTGCAGTGTTAATGAAAATTGTCTTTCTAGAAGATGAATGAAAAGGCAGAGAAAGAACAACATGATCTGCTTGTCTGGTGGACATTTGTTGCATGTTCAACAATGTGTTACCTAGTCTACGAATTGTTTCGACATTGTTGGCATTGCCAGAGACAGCTTGCTCTTTGATTTTCTTAAATGCAAGTGTCATTGGACGATATATCTTTGTTATGTATGAGCTTATGTATGTTGTTGTAGCATATGCATCTAGGATGAACTGTGCATCAGTGTTTGCTTGCCACAAATCTGGAATTCCTTTTGCAAATGCATTGATCCAAACATCTGCAGGATCTCTTTTTAATACCAAGGAAGGGCATGTGATACGAGAATGCAAAAGAACAATGTATTCATCCTTGGTAATTTGCAATTCTTGAAGAAATGTTTGAAATGTTGTCTCCTTTGAGTAAGTTGTTTTTTCAAGCATAGACAACAATTGTTTGGCTTTCTTAATTAGCTCATTCGATGTATCTTCAAGTGGCTCCAGAACCATTGTATTGTCAATGGGAGGAAAGGGGAAGTTAAATCTGCATGAAGAACGGAATTTTTTTTTGCATGTCCTACTATGTCGATGTGTTTGAAATTTCACAAGATCATGTTTAAGTAGCGATGAATCTGTTGAAATATATTGGTCAACGAAGGCCACTATATCGCTATTGCTATTTCTTCCAAACATTGGAGCATGTTTGATCCATATAATGCCATGCTCATGCTCATTTCCCCTTTGTTGGAACTCAGTTGTGAAGAAAAAATCTTGAACCTCACCAAAGAAGCTGCTATTCTTACATATCAAAGACTTAAGTGCATTCATTCTTTGTTTGTTATAGCGGGCACAAAGTACTGGATGCTTCCTTATTAGTGCATCAAGATCATCTTCAGTAGCTGGAATAGATCTTGCGTTGTGTTGTGTTGTTTCAAGTTCATGCAAGGCAGAGCACAACGGTTTCCAAATATGGTCAACACTAGTAAAAGTAACAAAGAAAGTTGGTGGTCCTAGTTGGCGTATCATTGCAAAAAGTTTTTTTTCATGGAATCGAAATAGTCTGGCGATGTTCGAATTGCTTTCAATGTGCGAAAAGCAAGAGGGGATTTAAGAATTTTGTCAATGTTTGCTTTTGTTTTGACATCTTTGTCTACTAGTTTTTTGCCTTTCAACTCCCCTATGCGTATTGTAATCCAAGAAGTGTTTGAAATTTGTTTAATAATAACCTTAACCGTTTTGAAAAAAAGATTAGTTGGGTGTGTTTCAAAATCATAGCTTTCATGTTGGAGTTCCCACTTTGCCACTTGTTGATAGTGATATCTTTTGTAGATATCAGCATCACGGCTATGTCCAAAGAACAAGGTTGGGAAATTCAATTCTTCAGAATATCTATCTTGGAAAATGCCCAATGGATGGAAATTCTCAGAAGGTGCTAATTTAATGGTTTTGTTGGCTAGGTCATCTAGCAAGCTGGTTTCTCCATATCCATGGACCAATGTTTCTGACACAGGTTCAGGATCAATATCAGGAGAAGAACTAAGCTTAGAATTAGAGAGGTCCAAGCTATTTTCATTGAGCGGTTCAGTTGTTGATGCCAATGCAAGGTTTCTGTTTTAGCAAAGATGGTAAACATTTCTTCCCATTGTTCGTTAATGGTTACACCTTCAGTCTTGTATAGCATAGTTTTAGACAAGTTTCTTAAGGTTGTCATGACAATGCTAGGGCGCACATTTCCAGATAGGAATGCATTTTTGAATTCTAGTCTTCGTTTTAATACAACAACAATTGTCAAGGCATCGTCAAGATTTCTGGGCAAAGCAACTTGCACTTTATCCAAATCTGCAGGAACATTGATGATTGTTCCAGTTAAACCTATTTGGCCTCGCTTGTAACTAAGTTGTCGTATTTGTGCAAATGCATTTCTGGGTGAGACCAAGCGCTCTTCAAGAGGAGTTAACATTGCTACGGATGGAATTTAGGTGTTTCTACGAATAGAAATAGGAGATGCATAGAATGGAATTCTGACTTGGAAATGTCTTTCTTACAAAACTTGCAAATTTGATCGGAGATAGAAAATGTACACTCGACACTGCAATTTGGAAAGGATCTGAAAGCCAATATAGTATTTTCATCAACTTTTCGAATATCTTTTTTGAAATGCAATCGTCTACAACAATAACATGCATGGGTAGGAGTGTCATTGATACTTTTTAAGTAAACATGGACATATTTTTTCTCTAGATTGCTTCTCTTTTTAGCTTGAGATTTTTTAAAAGCCTCTTGTCGTATTGTTGCCTTCAAAGACCGTAAAATTTTTGCTGAACTACATTGAATATTGCTTTGTGGTTTGCAATTGCTTTTCTGATTTTGCATTTGAAGAAAGCATTGCAACATGTTTTTTTTTTGCATTGTCATTAGTCTCTACCATTGCCATGTGCAACTTTCTTTTAAGTTGCCTACCATAGGAATTTCGATCGTCCATGCTCCAAAACTGGTTTTTGCAATTGGCAATGTGCTCTTTGAAGTGGATTCTTGTCCATTTGTACCTAGAGCAAAGAAATGAGTATTTAAATTTGCTACCGGCAATGGATAAAAATGTGAATGATTTGCATCTACACCATGATGGAAAAGGTAAATATTTGAGTCCGTGCTATCTGTTAAATAAAAACATGTCAAGACTTGTTGCACATTGCTTTCCCATAAGAATATGTTAATGTCCATTAATTCAGAGAACCATTGCAAAACAAATTCTTGCATATGTGCATAGTGAAATTGATATGTATCTGTCAATTGAACTAGGAACGTTTTCCATTCAATACCAGGTTGGTTTATCTCTAGAAGATTTCCTTGTAGATATCTTTCAAAGCATTTAGTTGCTATATATCCATTTAAGTCCATGGAATTGGAAAACGATTGGGAAAGAGCTTTTTGTAGAGAAACAATATCTGTAAAAGCTGTCAATTTACATAGGGATTCAAAAAGAGAGCCATGACAATCACCGCTGATTCTAGAGCCAAGACTAAAATCTTGTTGGGACAAAGCGTCTATGGATATTGAAAGTGCAGTATGTAAATCAAAACAATGGAGCATCTCAACATTGCCATCTACTTGTCCAAGGGCAGGAGTGCTTGTTGATATAGGGCCATACGATAGTAGAGGCTCAAAATGACCGGCAGCAGGGTTGATGTCATGGAAAAGCAAGTTGAAGCAATATCCTATTTCATGTGAGTTGAAATGAAGATACTTATTTTTTCTTGTCGATGACCATACAACAACAGGAACATTCAACCATTTTGCAAACCATTTTATGCAAAAGATATCACCCCACAATCCGTGGGTATTATTTTCATTGATTTGTGAAGCAGATTGCAACATCAGTTCAAGATACAAGTCCACACTTTGCACTCCATGCAAATCAGCCAAGATTTCAATTGATAGGTCTGATTGTATCGAGGTCAATGCAGCAGGCTGCGACTGAGCCAATGACATGTGGAAATGATTAACAATTGATTGTATTATTTCAAGTGACGTGTATCGAAAGTGCAAGAGAATTAGAAGCGCATAAAAAAGGCAATCACCCATTCGAAAGTGGAAATCTTGTAGACGAAACAAATTGTGCGTAGACAAAGCAACATCAATGCCTTCAAAAGGGGAATGTCTTATTGGAGGCAGGGACATGTTTCTATTGAAATAGCCCTTGCAAGTGATCTGCTAATCGTTTTCTCCTGTTTCCTTTGGTTCAAGGTCAAAAGCATAAACAACAAGAGGAATGACACATGAACTTGGACTAGACGATGGACATATGTAAAACCAAACATGCACTTCGCATGGAATGAAGCGAACTTGCAGAAACAAGAGAACTTGTACGAAACCTTTGAAAGATGAACCTGCAATGAAATGTGGCAAGGTTAGAAGCAATGCCAATACATAATTTGATTTTTTTTCTTTGGTAGGGAGTTGTGCAACACTCATGCGCATGATTTGAAGGAAAAGAATAGTAGTGAAATAAACAAAAGCATAGAGTCAAGCAACAGAGAGCGCTCACATAGAAAAATTGATTAGATCTTTACGATTTTTGCAGAGGGGATGACGTAAAACAGTTTTAGTTTTTTTTCAAGATACTACATCTATGTAAAGTTACCTAATTTTTTAAAAGGAAGGAAAAGCCATGGACATAAGAACAGATGAAGTTTTATATTAAAATGGTATACACTTTTTATTTTGCACATCAAATAGGGAAATGCAACACAAGCAAAAAAACTAGTATTTGCCAACGAAAAGAGTTGAAAAATGGCAATATGTTGTTGGCAATGTTCCAACCAGGTATCCACCATAGTTTATAAGAAATCAATAGAGGTCAAGTTGTTATGCACAATGGCATTGTATTTGTTCCCAAAATGATATTCAGCTAGGGAAGATTAGATTTTCAAAAAAACATGTGGGTGCTTAATACCTGTCTCTTATAACAAATAATGTAAACTCTACATATGCGTCTAATCAACAATAGACTAACAAAGTCTGCTAATTGTTTGCAATGCCTGAAAGTTGATTTGGTATGGCTATGGACAAATGCATTCTGCTAAATACTCATTGCCAATAAATATGGACCCCAAGTATGCTCAGCTTGCTAAAGGTTAAGGGAATTCACTCAGCTACCAATGCTGTCTAACGGCTTGTGTATTGGGGCATCACCCCTCACTCCACGGCTCAGGTAAAACTGATAACCGCTTTGCCACAAACGACAACTGTTGGTTTACCTTACAGGTGGGAACTAGTCAATTAGGTAGGGGTCATAGCCCTTTTCGCTGATAGGTCCTCTCAATTGGCCATCTACTTCGGGGTTCCTGTCGTACTCCTCATAATGAGTTTTAGGGCTATGCCCAAGTACTTCCCATAGTTAAGTGGCCAGGGATTATTCCTGGATCCGAACTTGCAATTGGAACAAACAATCCAGATGCAAAGAAAAAAGAACTATTGCAACAACCAAAACGCTTGAAACTTGATGGGATGAATATACTCTTGCATTTATTGCGAAGCATATCTGAATCAAGTAGCGAATATCGGTTTATTGTACATAATTTCATACTAAGAAAATATACACTTGTCACATAAAGAAAGTTGCTAAAGGTATTAAGTAGTATCAAACTAAGAAGATTCTAACCAAATAATTAGCAACGTACAAAAGGAAAAAAAAAACAATGGATTTTAGACTAAACCAATACAATAACAAAAACTTTACACTCAATTTTTTTAATTAATTTTCATATTACAAAACACCTAAATGGAAATCATGTTTCGACATAAGCTCTCTTTTTCTAGATTTTTACTAAAGCTTTGAGAAAAAAATTTGGAAATGCAATTGATTGCAAAAATGTTTCATTTTTATGGCAAAAACCCTATTTATGTATTTACATAATTAAAGCAATGATGTAAGTGTAATTTTAAAATGGCCGAATGAAATAAACATATTTAAAAAAAGCCTTATGTTGAAGTTTTTTTTCCTATTTTCTATTTCAATCAAAGAGTTTAGAAAATGCAAAAAAACCCAAACTTGAAATAAAAATATGGACAAGCCAATACCTATTTCCAATTCAATGAAATCCAAAACACCTACATAACAACATACATAGAATATCTATGACGAAAATATGTTTTCTTGAGATAGCAACCAATATGGAAATATTGTAAAAACTAGTCTCTGCATAACAAAGAAGAAAATAAATACATGACACTACATCTATGTAAACTTACCTAAATTTTTAAAAGAAAGAAAAAGCTAATAGCATAGAATAGATGAAGTTTTTATTAAAATTCTATAGACTTTTTATTTTGCAAATCAAATGGGCAAATGCAACAGCAAACAAAAAAATTAGTATTTGGTAACTAAAACAGTTGCAAAATGCCAATATGACATGGAAGTGTTCCAGGAAGTTATCCACTATAGTTGTTAAGAAATCAAAAGAGGCTAAATCACTATGCACAATGGCATTTCCATTGTTTCGTAAAGAATATTGAGCAAGGGAAAATTAACTTTGGAAAAGAACATGTCCTAAAGGTCTTGCAAAAACTAAATCTAAGCAAGTGGTATTTTAACACGATTGCAAAACTTGTACGCAGGCAATGAAGGGAGGTATTGCAAGTTTGTGAGCTTGACCTTGGCAAGAGTTTTTCAGTTTTCCAGACAATGATATTGTTGTTAAAATTTGTTAATGAGATGGATTTTGAAAAGATTAGAACAATTTTAAAATGAGAGAGGTTGTGGAGGTTCAACTGCTTCATCCTAAGAAATTTTTTAAGCTTGAAATAAATCTCCTGATGGTGTTTTGTGCTATCGACCACCTGGCACAGGAAATACACTACTAGCTCTAGCAGTGGATAATTGAAATGTTCCATGTTTAATTAAATTTAGTGAAAAATTAATTTGTTCAGAAATATATTGGTGAGCATGGTCAAATTGTTGAAGAGTTTTTCAGATGGCTTAGTCAAAGAAGGCTTGTATTGCCTTTTTGATGCCAAGTTAAATATACAACCCATATTTTATTTTGCATTTGAAGATTTCAATGATATAAGTTATAGGAAAAGAACATATCTTGGGGCCTAAGAAATCATATTTTAGATTTAATGGTAGTGATTGAGCATCATGTGCAGATCTAGATGGCTTGATCCACTTTTTTAGATCCACATTTCTATGAACAGTTCCAACATCACAATATTTAATAAATATTTGCAAGTGTTTTTTTCTATAGACTTCCATAAAAAACAATACAATAAAACCCCTAGAGTATGATTATAAATGTCGTTGTTCATGTTCTTGAATAGCCTAAAATCCTTGTTGCATCATAACACCTTCCTTGGACTAGTCATTAACATTTTAACATCTTGGTTAATTTCCTTATATACATGGTGATAAGAAATGCATTGAACAATAAAAGAGATACATCCTAAATCTCAGCTCATTTAAAACTAGTTGCAATAAGAAATTCCTAAAAGAGTATTCATTCTTCACTTGATTTGTAACCACAAGTGAATCTTGATACACTTCTAATGTACAGGTACAATTTTCAGTAGTCAATATCAAAGTAAACTAAAAAGTCATTATCTATGAAACATTGTTTGTTCTAGGTCTAGGCATGCTTTAAAATTAAGAAAATGAGAGTCTTCCAAAAAGAGAGACCCATCGACTCCTCAAGTAAGTTGCACCATCAAAGAAAGCCCATGCACCTCCTATCCATTCTTCGATAATATGTCTTTATTCTTTTTCCTTGTCATGATTCTTTACGGTGGACTAAATGTTGAAACTATAATTTCTTGCTATCTAAATGCCCCATGCTAGAAGCATAAGCAGAGTTGTTTTATATTGGATCAAAAGGATTCCACACCAATTTGATTGGGCAATTAGGGCTTTTTTTGTTATCTTGATTAGAGGGTACAAGTTTATCCTTAAATTTTGTGAGGTCAAAATTCATACTTTTCTTAATTGATTTATGTAAGTGTATATTTATGTGTGTGTGTACTAATAATAAAAATAATAATAATAAGTAATATTATTATTATTAAAAGTCACAACTTAGTTAGATGTGAAATTATAGATGAGACCCTTTCATTATGATACAAGGGATTTCTTTGTGCAATGGTTTAATTGCTTACTCTACAGAGGTGTACGTAGCCTATGTCCTTCAGAGTTGAACTTGTGAGCTAGAAGGAATAAAGCCATGTTATTTAGACCCACTCAATCTGGACATTCATACCAGGCTTCTACAATTCTCAATTTGTTTAGTGACCATTGCGAGATTCTATATACAACTAAAGTTACATGTTAACCAATGTACTATCAAATTGAACAAATCCAATAAGAGATTGCAAGTATGAACTTCCGATTATCTCTGACCGATAATCTTATTGATAGGAACACCTTTATTTCCAAGTTACTTAAAAACCTAAAATTATTGTTCTTATGTCTACTCTCCCTAACCCTAGCCTTAGGAAATGGACTAGGCTTCCTAGTATAGGGTGGACATCAACCATGGTAACACCTTATACTTGTTCTTGAATTAATAATCTTCATTGAGAAGTAATATTGACGATTTGAAATGAATGATATTCATTCCCAATTGCAAGCTCCAACAATTTTCTTCAAGTGGAAATTGATATCAATTCCCAAATATAGAGATCCCTCATTCATATATTAGATAAGAGGAGAAACAACATAAGGAAGTACAAATTCCCAAAGGCTACTGAGCTATGATAATGTATGTAATTACTTCATAGTAATTACTGCACTCATCATCATATGACTTCAGTTTTATGATTTTTTTTAATTGCAGAGAAGGAAACCTTGAATTTTGTTCATATAATAATTTCTGTACAGGTCAAGATGTCTGAACAATGCAAAAACCCTAGATTCTAGGCGTGAGCACCAACAGATCTAACGTACATAGCAATGCAAAGCAAGAAGATTTGATGCTTATTTTGAAGACTTTAAATCATAAATAAAAAATGTTTGACATAGGTTAGGGATCATGGCCCATAGGATACATAATTTACAAAAGGAGTACAAAATTTAATATAAACTATAAAGTCCAAATTTACAGCATATATATTATAGTCTATATAAAATACAAAATATAGTTTTCAACATATATATTGTACAAAATTATAAAATACAAAATATTTATTAAAGTTGCACTTCTTTGGAAAAGAGATTATTTACATAAGTCTTAGGCTGTTTTAAATGAGGACTTCATGAGTTAAAATTTCCATAAAGAGTCAATCAATAATGACATTTCACGTATATTCTGGAAAGTTTTGTATGTATATTAACAGAACAATTGAGCCAAACTAACATTGAAATAAAAATGGATAATGTTAAAGTGAGATTGGAATGGAAAATCTTGTTATGAAGTCATAACAAGCTTAATGACCTGCAATCAGGCCAAAACAGGATTCTTTCTATGATTGACTGATATGATGGACGTTTTTGTATAGTTGGGTAAACAAACAAAACCGTGGTTATAATCTGGATATAGTCGCGTGTGTAAATCATATTTACAAGTAAACGAGCATTGGGTTTTAATAATTCTAATTACGCGAATGAAGACTAAATGTAAATATAGGAATAGATACAGAAATGAAAACTAAGCACACGAATCTGAATTGTAGAAATAAAATAGGACAGAAACTAATGGTAATCCAACTCAAAAGTAAAATCTAAACCAAAGTATGGAAGGCAACATGTGCAAATGAATTATGGAATAAAAGCTGCAAAGATACAGTCTATTTGTATCTACTATCCCACTAACACAATACTAGCCAAATCAACCACACTTGGCTGGCCTCTAGCACAACATTAATGATGTTGCTAAGAAGATAAAACTACCCTAAGACAATATGTTTCTTTCTATCCTTAATGACTATTTTTTTAAATTTGGTTGCTCTAAATGAATAATATATGTCACTTGATCACCACTTCTAACAATACATAAACTCAAATATATATATATATATATATGTTTGATGATCTATAGTTGTAATGTTTATGTCTTATTCAAGACAATATGCTATATGTGTGCAATAACAATTTGAGGAATTTGATAAAGTTTAGAATAGTTACAAAAGAATGGTGGATGGATTTAATGTACTCAATGCTGGTGCAAGAATTACATGTAACATGTACATGGACGACCTCAGACCACCACCCCCTCCACTTCAGCAATTGTGCAAGACATCACTTTAAAACCAATCAAATTTTGAATCAACAATGTTCAAATTTTCCATCTAATAAAACAAATTTCCAATTTTTCATCTAATAAAACATAATTTTGTAACTTTGCAATTTTGTACAGTATGACTGTTTTCAGTTTCAGAAATCATCATTATAAACTGCAATGCAAAAGCCAGAAAATGGCTGAAAAGAAAAAGAGAAATCCAGTTTGATAAAGAGGAATCACTTGCCTGAGCATTGAACCATATTCCATGGTTTGATTATTTTTTGTTGCAATTGTTTTTTTATATTCAATTTTCACCTGGATTGGATCATCTTTATTGTCGATTATCTCATTTCAGTTTACTATTTTAAATTTAACAGTCTTTCTATATCTGCCTATGTTTTGGTTTTTTGCTTTGAAAAAATAATTTAAGCGAAATCTATGTTGTACATGACACCAACTTAATATTTGCAAATGTCGTCCCAGTTTGTTGCAGTTATCATGTGCATCAAACAACAATGTAGTTAACCATGTCTTTGGCTTGGATACGGACTTTTTTTTTGAACCTGGGACGCCCATTAAATCCATGTTCTCTATTGCTACAATATACGCCTTGTCTATGTCCAGGTTCACTAGGCTACAACTTGAAAGTCTAGGGGCTGGTGCTGAAGCCACAGGAAATAGAAATGACGAGATTAGAAGACCTATACAAATGCTTCTAGAAGAATCCGGGAAAAGGTGAAACGATATCGTTTGTGAATCATTTGCACCTGAAAATTATTCATTTTATTGCATGAGTCTCTTGGAAATTCAGACTATGCAATTTCTGCAATTAATAATTTATATAATTAATATGACTAATATATTCATTTTATTCCATGAGTCTGTTGAAAATTCAGATCATGCAATTTCTATAATTAATAATCTATATAATTAATATGATTAATATATATAATTAATATGTGACTAAGATTTTTTGAATTTTTCCAGATTTTGCAAAATAAACAAAGCCGGAATCAGTTGATAAGCTTACTCTTTTGACTCTTTTTTGTTGGTGAATAGAAAAGTGTCGTCTCAAAAGCAATGGTGGACAGTGGGACATTTCTATACAATTGTTTTTACAGTCAAATGTTTATTTAAAAATCTTGTAACTGATTGTCTTCCACTGTTGCTAGTATGGTTACATTGGCTTCAAACTCTCAGAAATAAATATCTTCCCATAATATCAACCAGAAATTAGATGCTACTATTCTTACTCTAGCTCCCCCTTTCCCGGCCTACTTCATTCTGGTGTCATCATACTAATTCTAGGTTTGGGTAGAGGCTGGTCGCTTACAGTTCTCCAGCCAAATAACAAGTCAACTGTCATGCGACATTTGGAAGCGATTGTCCCATTGCAAAGACAGATGCAGATGAAGCCAACGGTGGCTGTAAGAATGGAAAGAGGTCTCGCGCGATGTTGGCTTCGTCTCATCATCATCCAATGTGCCAAGTTGATGATTGTAAAGAAGATCTCAACAATGCAAAAGGCTATCAGAGGCTCCATAAAGTCTGTGAGATGCAGCCTAAGGCTAACAAGGCTCTTGTCACCAGACGTATGCAGAGGTTTTGTCAACAGTGAAGCAGATTCGCTAATGTGTTTTTACATTTTTCTATAATTTATAATTTTTTCTTCGCAAGATGATTTCTGGGCAGAAATGCCCTTCCCATCCTGGGAGCATTATAGTGGAATGTAGCTGGCTTACAACACTCTAGAAAGATCCCCGATCCCTTTGTCTCAGAAGTTGTGAGTGGGTATCTATTCTGCCAAATTTGTCCAGGACTCGCACCTGTCCCCAAATGGAAGGGTCCAGGACTTGCAACTGTCCCCAAATGGAACTGGGTGAGACAGTGAGATAGGCCACTAGGGACAAAAGCTGTCACCAAATGGAATGGTCTAGGAATTGCACCAGTCCCCAAATGGAATTGCGTCAGACAGCGAGACAACCCACTAGGGGCAAAGGCTGTCACCAAATGGAACAGTCCAGGACTTGCAGCCGGTGCCAAATGGAATTGGGTGAGACAGTGAGACACCCCACTAGGGGCAAAAGGTGATTATGGGGGATTTGAACCTTGGTGGGGGTATGAAACACCCGCACTTTACCAATTGACCAAGTTTTTTGTTACATTTCACCCTATGCAGACGCATCACATATCCACCAGCGAGTATGATATCTATATGCACATAGCAGCCCATGGGTACACTCTATAGTCGAAGCGATCCATGACCATCTAGTGATTCTAGATCCCAAGACAACACCCCAAAGCCCTACCCCTGGATTGGCAAAGTATAAACCTATATTCTTCCCATCAGACCATCTTTGGCATGCTTCCTCTGTTTCTAACTTTCTATTATGAAGTTGACCTATTTTGTAACTCGGCAACAGGAAGAACACCCTTCAAGGAACTGCTTGTTTTCATTCTGCTGTGATTCTTATTCAATCAACAACAAGCTTGAAGGGTATTTGTCTTTGATAGCCTTGAAGAATTTAATAATATTTGACAACTGGAAGGCCCTCTGAACTTCAATTCTCTGTCCATTTTTCACATTTATATTTGTTGCAGTTTTTCATCTTAATGACTCAAAGCTAGAGCAACATTAATTTATTTCTCAGAACTCTTACATGAATTTAACTCTCAGAGTATTGTTTGCAGTACTGTATTGTAGCAAACAAAGTCAACGAAATTGTTCAGTGGACTTGGTCTATTTTTTTGTCCAATTCAAGCTTAGCGTCGAGAGCTTGTTTTTTTTGCCAACATGAATTTTTTTTGATGTAGACCAGAGTATCTTTTTGAGTATGTTTGATTTCATGCCCAATTATAGATTGATGCCCAAGAGGAAGCCTTCCTTAGTTTCAACCATAAGAGTAACTTCCCCAATTTTGTAATAGTGCCATATCTGCTTCTATTAATATATAGTAGAGTAAGAGCATCTTTGCATTGAGGTAAGTTTAGCAAATTTTCATGTTTTTGTGCCAAAAAAAAAAAAAAAACTTACTCTTGTAGCTTCATTATAGTGCTTTGTGAGTTACTTTAAGAATCTATAAGATATTAAGAGCCAAGTCGTTTTAGTCAAGTTTACTTTGAGCTAACAGAATTATGCCTAAAGCTACAGATAAATGCATGAATTTGTATTTGAACTTATCTGGCAGGCCCTGAGTCCAGATACAAGCGAGTGGCACGCGCGATGTGGTGGCCAGCCAAATGATATGTCAACTGCCACATGGCCTTTCTAAAATAATGGCAGCCCTGCCGTAAATAAACCTCACAATCCCTTCTGATTGATTTAGCGATAAGTTGCATGATCCATGATGAAAAAGCAGCCGATTCCCATTGCAGGGCTTTCCACCAGGTGATAATTCTTAGAGTCCAGGTTTCGAATCTCCCTGTATTTTTCTTTTGCCTTTTGGCATTTAGTTTGCCCACATGAATTTATATTCGTTATTTTATTTATGCTTGGGAAGCCTCTAATTCCTGGCTAACTCTTATGAGTATATTATATTTGTTAGATGGTTTTTTCGTCTCAGGGTTTTCAAATTCGAGGCTTTAGGGTTCCTATGATGTGGCGTTGATAAAATATGTCCAGGGTTAGGGTTAGTTTAATTATTAATATTTCCATTAATAATTGTTTTACAAGCTAGGAGCTGTCCGTTTTGCACAGTATCTGACAAATTCTTTTGCATTCATTCTTGCATGCTTTCCTATGCTTTTAAGTAGCACAGTCCGCCATGCTCTTAGAGAACACAAGGGCTCTGAGAAATAATGACGGCCCGGCCGTAAATAAACCTCACAATCCCTTCTGATTTATTCAACGATAAGTTACATGGTCGATGATGGAAAGGCAGCCGATTTGCGTTGCAGGGCTTTCCACCAGGTGATAATTCTTAGAGTCCAGGTTTCGAATCTCCCTGTATTCTTCCTTTGCCTTTTGGCATTTAGTTTGCCCACATGAATTTATATTGGTTATTTTATTTATGCTTGGCAAGCTTCTAATGCCTGGCTAACTCTTATGAGTAGATTATATTTGTTAGATGGTTTTTTCGTCTCAGGGTTTTCAAATTTGAAGCTTTAAGGTTCCTATGATGTGGCGTCCATAAAGTCTGTTCAGGGTTAGGGTTAGTTAAATTATTAATATTTGCATTAATAATTGTCTTACAAGCTAGGAGTTGTATATTTTGCATAGTATTTGACAAATTCTTTTGCATTCATTCCTGCATGCTTTCCCATGCTTTTAACTAGCACAGCCCTCCATGCTCTCAGAGAACACAAGAGCTCTGAGAAATAAACCTGCGATTTGATGCGCAACGTTTAAACACAAGTAAGGCATTTAAGCTAGGGCCTACCAGGAAGGCACATACAGTCACTTTCAACCAGTCTATGCTCACACCATCAGACGGATTTATTTCCAGCAGATATGTACATGACAAATATCATGTTCTGCATGAAAAAAAAAGCATCCAGGCTTACAGGGAAAAATCACTATCATCATCTATGTGAAAAAAAACAAATTCAACTCAACCCATTTCAATTGAGAGGAAAACATGCACACAAACATAACATGCCCTAACTTTAGGGTTCCTATGATGTGGCATTCATAAAATCTGTTCAGGGTTAGGGTTAGTTAAATTATTAATATTTCCATTAATAATTGTCTTACAAGCTAGGAACTATCTGTTTTGCACAGTATTTGACAAATTCTTTTGCATTCATGCTTGCATGCTTTCCCATGCTTTTATGTAGCACAACCCTCCCCACTCTCAGAGAACACAAGGGCTCTGAGAAATCAATCTGCCATTTGATGCATAGGGTTTAAACACAAGAAACGCATTTAAGCTAGCGCCTACCAGGAAGCCACATATAGTCACTCTAACCAGTCTATGCTCACACCATCAGGCGGATTTATTTCCAGCAGATATCTACATGACAAATATCATGTTCTGCATGACAAAAAAGCATCCAGGCTTACAGGGAAAAAGCACTATCATCATCTATGTGAAAAAAAAACAAATTCAACTTAACCCATTTCAATTGAGAGCCAAACATGCCCACAAACGTAACATGCCCTAAAACTACAAGCACCACCCACAAATGATCGAAGCAGATGCAAATAACGTTGAAGACACCAACAAATACAGCAAAAGAATATTATTTTTTTACCTATAAATTGCAGTAAAAACAGTGAATGCCTACCTGGTCCACAAGCGAAATCCAACCACCACAACAACAACACTCGAAACACGAGATGAACAACACCTCTCCAATGCCGAGGACGAAGCAAAACGCAGAACCCGCTGGAAGAAAAACCTCGGACCCAACAGCTTGCACCAGAGCAAAATAGAAGCAACAGGTTGGAAGAAAAACCATGGACCCAGCAGCTCGCACCAGAGCAAAATAGAAGCAACAGGCAGGACCCAACAGCTTGCTCCAAAGGGAAATACAAGCAACAGGTAGAAACAACACTCGAAACACACTTAAAACGAGCTGCAAATGACAGACGAACAACACCTCTCCAATTCGAGGACGAAGCAAAATGCAGAACCCGCTGGAACAAAAACCACGGACCCAGTAGCTTGCACCAGAGAAAAATAGAAGGGACCCAGCAGCTCGCACCAGAGCAAGATAGAAGCAACAGGCAGGACCCAGAAGCTTGCACGAGATGGAAATACAAACAACAGGTAGAAATGTCTATGCAATGAGCTATATAGCTCTCGTCCATAGCTCTGCACAAACCCCACAATAGCAGCGCATTGAAATCCTCCATCAACTGCAGTAGCGCATTCAAATCCTCCATCAACCACAACAGGGAAACAATAAATCCAACATTCAAAGCTGACAGATATGGATTACGTCCACCCGCCGCTGAGGCCTGGACACCAGAAACCAAGGCAAACGTCAGCTACAAAACAGCCAATCAAATTTCAAAAAATCCGTTTAAAAAAAATACATTATAAATCACAAAATCACAACTTTATAAAAAAATTTGACATGCACAAGTATTTATGTCATGTACCGACATATTAATAGCACCCACCGAATCATATATAGTCCCCTGCGGGGACATAATAATAATAATTATTGATGGAACTCAATGTTAGAATTTTGATACATAGTATTTCACTTCAATTCTTATAATGAATGGTTCAATGTATCCAATGTAAAATCAACACCACATTAAAACAATTAATAATGGAAATTCAACGCAAAAAAAAAAGAATTAAAAGAATTTTTTTTGATGTTGCATCATGATGCAAAGTCGACATAGGATCAACACATCCATGATGCATGCTATGAAGCTTAACCACAATGTTTGTCATGACTTTTAGGAAATCAACAACACAAATCCACAATGCTAAAACCTTATAATATATTAGTGTAATATCCTACACAAAATTTAATGATTGTTATATCTGTTTTATATACATTCACAATCATCTCATAACATAAAAAAATGCCGAAGAATTTGATTTGCTCATCAAAATTAAAGGAACTCCTTGTTGAACTTGGTAAGAAACTCTAACCTTATTGATTTGGTCATCAAAATTAGAGACAATCCTTGTTAAACATGGCAATGACCTCTAACATTATTGTTTCAACCGTTGAGAATTTGAATTGCTCTTCAAAAAAATAGAGAGGCTCCATGCTAAACATGGGAATGATCAAAACCTATCTTTTAGAATTTGAATTGCTCTTCACAAATGGGCCACAAAGAAGCCACCCTTCTTTGCAACCCATAGTGGACATGAGTAATAATAAAATTAGTTAAGTGTGTTAATTGTATTAGAACATAATTAAGTAAATAAGTTAGGTCATTTTGTTTATAAAAGGACCTACCATCTAATACAAAGCTGGGATCGTTTGAGAGAAGGTAATTTTTGTCTTTTTACATATTAGGTTTTCTGCTTTGAAGAGTTTACTTCTCTGTGCCTTTAGCCCCATCTTCACGCTCTGGTTCTGTAGACTTCCCACTCAGTCTGCCCCTCATCTTCATACTCCAACCTCACTACTTCCCCCCTTTAGTAACTCCCAGCTCACATTGTATTCTCCATCACTCACGCTCAGCACCGTCCAATTCTTTTCACCTGCACATCCCCCCCCACCATTTCTGCCCACTCAACCTGCGGCTCCATTTTTCATCAATCACACATTCGTTTGGGGCAGGATCCCTTCCATCTGCTCCTATCACGGTCCAACATCACGCCCATGTATTGCACACAACCCCCTTTTTGGGCCCGCACTCCCATCCACTCTCAAATGCTCACACGACCCACTTAATTCTCTGCCCAACAAATCACGCTTGGCCTACTCTCACGCCCATTCCCATTCACGTACACCTCACTCGCCTCTCCACCTCAGCGCATCCTCAACCCTAAATTCCTATCATACCACGTGATCCCTCATCCGCTCAACTACTCCTTTGCCCATCTATTCATTAGCAGACCTGTACGCCCAGCTACTCCTTCGCAGGGCTATGCTCCTTCCCCCCACATTCGATGCATTCTCCCACGCATTGCCATGTGGAAAGTTGAAGACGCCCAGGAATGGTATTTGTCCAATGCTGCATGCACTCTTAGCATCTAATTGACGGATCAATTGGTATCAGAGCCTATAGATCCCAAGAAGAAGCAATAGAAGAACCAGCTACAGCAAGGTTTTCAGATTTTTTTTTTTTCCTATAAGTTTCATGCTTTGAAAATAGATCTCACACCCTTCTCATGGTTTTATACAGTCAATGGTGGATTCACAGATCTTCCTGCCCACAAGAGCCCACAGATCTCCACCATAGAGAGGAGATTCACAGATCTTCATGTTCACAGATCTCTCCCTCTAAATCCAGTTATTGTTCCTTAAGTCTCCAGCCCTAGATTTTTTTTTCTACGAGATGCCTCCTAGACGAGATCCTTTGGACACAGACTCAGATTCTAATGCCTCTAATCCAGTCCAGGATCTAGCATCTGCTCTCAATGAGCTAATGAGAATGCAACAACAGAGCCACCTAGATCCATTCAGGCTAGATACTAGGTTCCAGCTTCTTAAGTTCACGGGACAAACCAATGGAGAATCTGTGGACTCATGGATCCGTAGCCTTTCCACCTATTTCAGGACTTGCACAGGCCTTACCGAAGAGAGAAAGCTTCAGATTGCAGCATTACAGTTGGAAGGACTCGCTCAAACATGGTGGGACACATAGCAAGAAAAGGCCACATTGGTAATAGAAATTGGAGCTTCAGCCGAGTCTTCTTCTTCTCAACCGATCAACACTTGGGCTCACATGTGCGAAGCTTTGAGAGATCATTTTTACCCACCCGGGTGTCTTCAATCATTATGGATCCGATGGCACCAACTCCGCCAACTTCCTACACAAGAAGTACAAGCATATATCTAAAAATTCTCCAAGCTTCGACTTCAACTCCACATTCCAGATCCAGAAGAGGTATTTTCAGGAAGCATTTGGGTCGTACTATGATTAGATATTTAGATGATATTCTGATCTTTAGTAAGTCATGGGAAACACATCTTCATCATGTTTGACAAGTTCTTGAAATATTCAGAGACCACAAGTTGCAGGTTAAAGAAAAGAAGTCTTATTTTGGCCAGCGCTCAGTTCCATACCTTGGTTTTGTGGTGGACTTAGAAGGCATTCAGCCTGATTCGGCACGCATCAAAGCATTAAAGTAATGGCCAATACCTTCTTCGTCCAGCTAACTAAAAATCTTCCTAGGTGGCATAAATTTTTATTGTAATTTTGTTCTACATTTCTCTCAGATTGCTCGTCCTTTACATCAACTATCCAATCGCACTGCTACCTTTATTTGGAATGACGAAGCCACCCGCAACTTTGTTCGCCTCAAAGAAGCTCTATGTTCGGCTCCAGTATTGCATTTTCCAGACCTCTCTCAACCATTTGAGATTGAGTCATATGCCTCACAGTATTCTATTGGTGCCGTGCTTAAATAGGGCGGACATCCTGTTGCTTACCACTCCGAATCACTTTCGGATGCTAAGAAAAACTATAGCACCTATGACAAGGAATTTTACAGCCTAGTGCAAGCTCTCAAGCAATGGCGCCATTATCTTTTGGGAAGGGAGACTATTCTACATACAGACCACCATCCTCTGATTTTCATTAATTCCCAATCAAAGATACAGGAACAAAGGCATCTCAAATGGGCAGCCTATATTCAGCAATTCCATCTAGTTATTAAATACAAGAAGGGAACCTCTATCAAAATGGCTGATCTACTCAGTAGGCCACCCACTCTAGTGCTCCACCTACTCGAGGTTCATTGTGCTACCTATGATGCCTGGAAAAATAAGTATGTTACTGATCAAGACTTTCAAGAAGCATGGGTTGCATTACAGGACCCTACAGTCATCAACTAGACTCCTTTTTTGGACTACACCATCTGTGACGGGTGGCTCTACAAGTTAAATTTGCTATGTGTCCCACAGTCTGATGATCGTTTGCTGCTCATTAAAGAAGCTCATGCATCTGCATGTGGAGGCCATTTTGGTACCACTAAGACCATACAACTCCTCCAATACCATTTCTATTGGCCTTCTCTTCAACCTCAAGTAGAGAGGTTCATAAGAGCCTGTGCCTTATGTTCTCAATCAAAACCATCAAATAGAAAGCATGGTTTATATATCCCTCTCCCGATACCTTCCATGCCATGGGAATTAGTTTCTATGTATTTCCTAAGTGGACTACCCACTACCCAACGAAAACATGATGCAATTTGGGTAGTTGTATGTCGTTTTAGCAAAATGGCTCTCTTCCTGGCTTGCACAAAGACCACTACATCCTCCCAAACAACAGAACTATATTTCCAACATGTGTGGCCTCATTTTGGCCTACCAAGCAACATCATTTCGATCAAGACTCCCGCTTCCTGAGTGCCTTTTGGAAGACACTCTGGGCACTGCTTGGTTGTCAACTTAAATTCTCCACAGCCTTCCATCCTCAAACGGACGGCCAAACAGAGGTTGTTAACCGCGTCTTGGTGCATGCTCTCCGTACTAATTTTGGCCGTAGCAAACAATGGGATAATTATTTACGTATCCTCCAACATAGCTACAATAGGAAAACACATTCAGCTATTGGTTTTTCTCCTTTTGAAGTATGCTTAGGATTCCAACCAGCTTCTCCAGTTGAGCTTCCCCTCACATTGGACCCCCATGGTACAGATCATCAGCAAAAAGAACAATACTCAGCTCAAATATTTCTTTAGCAAATTGCACATCGTGACACGGAGGCCCTCAAAGCAGCTCAAGCACGTGCAAAGCTCAGACAAGAAAAACATAGGACAACCATTTCCTTTCAACCAGGAGACCGCGTCTGGTTACATTTGGACAAAAAATGCTTCAAAGTACAACATCATAAACTTCATCCTCTTCGATATGGCCCCTACATTATTCTGGAAAAGATTGGGGAGAATGCCTATCGATTGGACCTCCCTCTTTAGCTCAGCATACACAATGTCATCAATGTCAATCATCTAAAATTATTTGAGCCTCCATTATTGGATGAACCAGTCACAATTACCCATCCTGTGGACAATATTACGGACTTCCAACTTCCTTTGTCAAAAGATACTATCCTCGACACCAAGACCCATTCTACTCGACACAGGACGTACACCTCCTACCTCCTGGCATGCGAAGGACAGAATCTAGCTCAAGCAAAATGGATGACATCTGAGATCATGCAAATTCGGTTCCCTCATCTTCTCATGGAAGCAGGGAGGCTTCCAGATCTAAACAGGGAGGAATTGGGCCACAAAGAAGCCAGCCTTCTTTGCAACCCATAGTGGACATGAGTAATAATAAAATTAGTTAAGTGTGTTAATTATATTAGAACATAATTAAGTAAATAAGTTAGGTCATTTTGTTTATAAAAGGACCTGCCATCTAATACAAAGCTGGGCTCGTTTGAGAGAAGGTAATTCTTGTCTTTTTACATATTAGGTTTTCTGCTTTGAAGAGTTTACTTCTCTGTGCGTTCAGCCCCATCTTTATGCTCTGGTTTTGCATACTTCCCACTTAGTCTGCTCCTCATCTTCATACTCCAACCTCACTACTTCCCCCCTTCAGTCACGCCCATCTCACATTGTCTTCTCCATCACTCACGCTCATCACCGTCCAATTCTTTTCACCTACACATCCCCCCCACCATTTCTGCCCACTCAACCTGCGCCTCCATTTTTCATCAATCACGCATTCGTTTGGGGCAAGATCCCTTCCATCTGCACCTATCACGGTCCAACATCACGCCCATGTATTGCACGCAGCCCCCTTTTTGGGCCTACACTCCCATCCACTCTCGAATTCTCATGCGACCCACTTAATTATCTACCCAACAAATCACGCTTGGCCTACTCTCACGCCCATTCCCCTTCACGTACACCTCACTCGCCTCTCCATCTCAGCGCATCCTCAACCCTAAATGCCTAGCATACCACGTGATCCCTCATTCGCCCATCTATTCATTAGCAGACCTGTACGCCCAGCTACTCCTTTGCAGGGCTGTGCTCCTTCCCCCCACATTTGCTGCATTCTCCCACACATTTCCCTATGGAAAGTTGAAGATGCCCAAGACTGGTATTTGTCCAATGTTGCATGCACTCTCAGCTTCTAATTGACAAATCAAAAAAAGTAGAGAGGCTCCTTGCTAAACATGGGAATTAGCCAAACCTATCATTTAATTGTTCATATAAAGAGATGAATGATATAATCTTATCGTTTTCTCTATTTATACTTTATCTTTTGTTTCTATGTTTAGGTTCTTCCAATTTTATTTAAGGGAATTTTTAGTTCAAGGAAAATATGAAAACATTTTCTAGTGAAGGTTTTTGGGGATGCTTTTAATGTTATAAAAATCTCTACCATTGGTAAAACATATTTTTCTAGATGTTTTAATGGACGACAATTATAACTAAAAAAGAAAGTTGGTTGGATGTTATAGCGGATGATTTTTTAATGTTTCACTATTCTTAAAATGGTGCACCAGTGCGTTTCACATACATGTGACCCACTTTATTTCAAAGGAACAAGAATTAGTGCATACCATTTAAATGTGATACATTGATGCATTTCATTTATATAACTGCCAATGCATCATTATTATTCATAGTACTAGTGATTTCGCTTCCATTTAAGGCACCATAACATTTAATTGCATGATAGCACCAACTTGTACAATTTAAATGTGATGAACTGATGCTTTCCATTTATATAAATTCTTTGTTCATTCTGTGTGTATAATAGCATCGATTGCATTTTGTAGATATCATAGCACCAATTCATATAATTTAAATATGATTAATAGTACCGGGGGTATAATTATAGGTAATTCACTAGCACTAATGGTGATCGAATGTATACACACTAGTTACTATGTTATTATGCACACTATAGTATCACGTAAATTGAATGATATTTCTTGACATGAGTGCTTGCGCTTGTAATGGACAACAACACCAGTGCTATATATATATATATTTGCCAATATGCATTGCTTAATATGCTAACAAAAATTCCATTACCTTGACCTCTTTTTTGGATGTGTTTTCATTGTTCTCATTACAACAAGTATTTTTCCTTGAACTTCTATTAGAAATTGTTTATCAATAAACCTCCCGTGTCATGAAAAAGAGAAACTTTGAAATTTATTTTACAAATAAATTAAATAATTTACGCTAGAATTGTATTTTTGTTTAACAGTGTGCATTAGTCAACAATACACATGAGTGCACAATATATAGTAATACACACTTGTAAAATTTTGTCGAAATATTAAAAATGTGAGTTGAATTTAATCAGTATGAAATGAAAGCAACAAAAAAACATTAAAAAAAAACATTGATAGGGACAAGTTTTGAAATCCAATGCAATAAGTGGTCTCATTGCCATAGATACCTAAATCCTCATATATAAACGCATAAATACATTAAATTTTTAGTGCCTAGAAAAAAAATTAGCATTGTGAAGTAGTTGAGAGGGTGAAACCCTAATTCTAAACTTTGTATCCACATAAAATAAAAGGCAAGTGACAATAGTGCTAGGCTTTTAGGATTGAGAGTAATTAAGAAAATGTTTTTGTATTCATAATAAACTATAAATCAAATATGAACATAAAGAAATAATGAATTATTTTGAAACAATTATGGGAAAAATTGAGATGAATAGCAAGAACTTACTTACCTTGAATTTGTTCTCTTGTAGAGTTGCGTGTGATCCACAATCCCTTTCAAATTTGATTCTTCATAAAAATGAAGCCTCTATAAAGTCTTCCCTAGTAAATTTCTCTTGCATAAATCTCGTCTGTAATTAGAGACAAAAGAATAAAAATGTGATTAGGTTTTCTTTTATAAATTGATTATTAAAAATGAAATTCTTGCTCATTTAATTCAATGAATTGATAAGAAATTCATGTAGCATTTTTTAAAATATTTTGTAAATCAATGCGCATAAAAAATAAATACACACTCGTACTCTTAATATATAAAATTGCACAAGATATCAATATATGAGAAACACATAAATTGAATATAAAATAGTAAAATGAAAATAAATATATATTTTATGAAAACTCTGTGGATTTTTTTGTTTGTGGATGTTCCCTTTTGGTGTGTATCATACAGATATACACTGGTGGGTTTATATTATTGAAAACTCGCATATGCATTTATATTATTAAAACAAAATGATGCATTTAAATTTTACAAACACATTGACTACATTAAAAAATTACTTCGATTGTATTTTTTTTAAATATAAATTATAATACTCTAGGAGGATAATATGTTGCTTAAACTCCCACAATATACTTAAAAAATGGTTTCAAAAGTATATTTGACGTTACATTGTTATAAGTTTGCCAAACTTTATTTTAAGGATGTAGACATACATATCGGTTGTTGATTTGATTGAAATGAAAGGAGAAAAAATTATAATATGGAATGGCCAATTCTTCAAAGTCCAAATCATTCCACGCTCTTCAAATTTTATCATGTTCTTTTTCGTCCAAATCATTCCACGCTCTTCAAATTTTATCATGTTCTTTTTCGCCATTTGCAGTAAATTAATTTTTATTTATGATTTTATTATCAAATTGAATTTATGTTTTTTATGCATGTGCATGTAAATAATTATGTGTTGAATTTTGCAGGATCCTGATTCAGGAACGAGATGAGATGTACAAGATATTACACTAGTTAAAAAATGTTGCAATCTCTTATCAAAAGGAAGATAACATAAGTAACTACTAAATGAAAATAGAGACGAACTTTTCCCCACCAATTGTAACATGCCATCTCCCAACCATCATATTGCATTGGTGGTACTTCATCATGAACTAGATCTCTTTTATTACACCCCAGTAGTATGTGGTTGTTCAAAATTTCATGGGTTGAAGGAGAACCCTCAATTTTTCACACTATTAAATTATACTAATGATATAATACCCAATTTTAATGCTCTAATACCTCCCACTATAGTAAAAAAAACCAATAGGTGATATATAAAAGACATGTATAAACACTTCCACAAGCTCCTTTTTTTGAAAATTTGAGAGCCAAAGTATTTATATTTCATCCCAAATTGACTATACCAATAGACCATCTCGTTCTGTTGAATCAATTGAGAGTTATAGTGAGGCACAATATGATATCAATATGATAAAAAACATCACTACTAGGAGATCCAAAAAGTTGTAAGAGCTAAGAGAAAAAGTCTAACTACACGCCTAGGTTGGTTCAATTGTTGGAGGGTAGGGATGACTTATCTCGTCCTATCCATCTAGAAAGTAAATATCAAACTTGTTGCAACCGTGCTTTCAACAACACTTGGTTGTCTCCTTTTCCTAGCAATTCCAAAATATTGGGTTATTTGTCCTTTTACATGTATTCATTCCTTCCAAATAGTCAGTAGAATTTACACCATTTTGTGGTCCTATTTACCATCGGTTTGGTTACATGAATATTGTTAAATATACATATAGAACTTCTAGGGAAAATTTTAGGGGCGAAATTTAGCCCATGCGCCAATTTTGGATTTTTTCCAAAAAAAGATGGCCAATTTCCAATTTTTAAAAAATTGATCCGCCCAAATTCCACGGGATAATTTGTTTTTTATCTAAAAATCGCCAACGTTGTATAGAAACTATATAAAACCCTTAAACATTTAAATATTTTTACAAAAATATTGCCCAACATTTATGGTTGGAAATTTTAGAAATAGGAAGATTCACAGGTTTCTACCCTTTAAAAAAATATGGATACTTAAAATTTTCTCTGTGCACTTCTAAGTATAGTTTATGCACGAATATTTATGCTTCTAGAAACATTAATGTGAAGAACTTGTTATATATCGGTGGTCATCCATGCACTAATGGGAACATTGAAGGGTTCATAAATAATTTTAGGTACTCATTATTTAGTGCAAATTGTTCATTTTAGGAACACTTCAACGACAAGGTCTTTATGAAAATAAAATTATCAAGATCTATTGTTGTGCATGCATTACATAGTTTTCCTATTCATGATGAGTTGTTGATAAACAATAAATTTCATAGACCATCAACTGCTTGTCAAAGAAATCTTGCATTGGGGCAACCTTTAGACATCCCCTTAGGGCATAAGGAAATTATCATTAATTAATTATATTTTATTTGTTGAATGGAATTAATGTAAACATAGTTCTTAATTGGAAATTTTATTTTATAAAGTGGTTGGTTGCACTTGTACTATATATATAATTTTGATTCTTGTCATAAATCTCTAGTATAATGTCTGAACAAAATAATGCTTTTTGTTTACTAATATCATTGATGTAATATTCAATGTTTTTCAAATAGTATTTTAACAAGGAGTAACCCATCCACCATATTCCTTTGCACCCCAATTCGATATCGAATCGAGAGAAGGTTTCTAAATGATCAAAGGTTAGAGGTGAATAATAGAAAGCATGGTTCCATCAACCACCTATTTAATTCCCACCACATCATAATGTCTATAGTAACACTAGTTCTTCACGTGTTGGCAATGAAGGTAATGAAATAAAGGTTGATATGGATAATTTTTATAGGATATGGGTTCCATGGAGGGAATGTTGTTACATTGATTCCAACAAGATGAACTAGGGAATGATGCTCATATTAACAATATTTCCTTTGAAATCATGAAATATGCTTCCACCACCCCTCTCTTTGGACATGGGTCAAAGTATATACTCAAAAAGGGACAAAAAATCTATTGTACAACATGAAAGAAATGTATGGTGTTTCAGCTGCATGTTTCTCGACACTTTTGACGTAACTAACTATTAAGTACTTGTTATGAACCAAACCCTTAAAATTATCATAAGAGAACAAAAGTACGCATCAAGTATAGAAATGTAAATGTGGAACACAACTCCAATATTGATAGGAGAATTAAGTTACATAATAAATACTTATAGAATAGGAGACCCTTCTCCAATTACCCCAAGACATTCACATAATCATTTTACATGTTCTCAACAATGACTACATTACCTCTATATATATCTATTCACTCATTGCACATGTGGTGCCTTCATTAGGGATGACCATTATTACATATTCATTTACATCAATACATATACATTTAGCCCCATATAGCCCCATAGATGACCCCCCTTAGGTCATATCAGTCCCCTACATTTTGAGGAATCTTATCACATAATTGACTTTGAGAATTGTAAATTTTATGAGTGATTTATGATAGCAAACATTTATATTGCACAACTCTAGGTTATTCAAATATAAGGTAGTTCTGAGTGATTCTGTCTTTCTAGATAGTTGTGAGGGGGGAAAGCAAATATTGAAAAGGTTGGATGTTGAGTACATATCATATCATGTTTGTCTAAATAATTATATTGGATATAGAGGTGAATATGTAGAAAAAGAGAAATGTATAGAATGTGGGCATGGAAGATACCAAATTTTTAAAAATAGAGGTAAAGAACATGGTCCTTCTCATAAGATATTGAGGCACATGCCTATCATCCCAAGGATTCAAATTCCTTTTTGTGGAAAATAAATAGTCATGTTGCAAGGGTGGCATGCCTTGCATAGAAGTGATCTAGGAGTTATGTGAATCCCAGCAGATTCATTAGACATGAAGCATGTAGATGATACATGCCCTATTAAATTAAAGAATGAAGTACATATCCTTCAATCAAGCATATCCATAGATGGAGATAACCTTTATTCCTCCAATACACTAATTATTCTATTTGTCTAGTAGTAGTGATCAATAACAAACCCCCCTATTGTTGTCTATGAGGAATGAACATCTTATGTTGGCTCTTATAGTCCATGGCAGGAGACAAGTGAATAATATCGTGGTATACTTACAACCATTGATAAGTGACATGAATCGGTTATGGGAAGGGATAGTTGTATGTGATGCTTCAAATCCCATTACAATGGAGAGGTCTTTTACATTTTATCTAATATGTCCATACACCATGCATGATTATTAGAGATTAGGATTTTTCTCTAGTAAGCATGTTGCTTATTCTATTTAAATTCATACCATTATTTGTCATAGTTAATTTTCTGCAACTAACATTTTAAAGGATACTTTGCTATGTATACAATAACATCGCATGTCTTCTAACAAGAGGGTATCATGGATGTAAATGTTGCAAAACCTCTATAAAGGCTATGTCATTCAACCACCTACAAAATTCAATGTGTGACTACATGAGGGGAATCCTTCCAGAAGACCACCCTTATAGAAGATTAGCACATGCTTTCAATAGTAAATGACATAGACCCTGGAGACCTAAAATAATGATACCAACTAATTGGCTTAGGGAATATTCCATAGATAATGACAAGGAAATTGTATAATTGTTCAATTCAAATGGGGAACCTATGTTTGATGATCCTAATATTTTCAACACCTATGTTGAGAGCATATTAAGATTGACCACTTACTAGATCCCATGCATATATTTAAAAAAATTTCATCTTACTTATGGACACATATAATAAAAAAAATTGACACATTGGGTGTGCGAAGAGATCGTATTTCTTCATATACTAAAAAGGAAAATTAGGCAGTAAAATAAAGTACATACAAAGATAATCACTTATGGTCTTTTAAAAAGGGTGATGGTCCATAATTTTTGAAGAAATATGACCTTTATGTAGTGAAGGAACTTATATTGAGTGTGAAGGTACCTTCCGTATATGGTTCTACTCTATGATGTTGCCTCACTGTAGAAGAACAATTGTTGTGCTTGAAATCAAAGGACCATTTGAACCTTCTAAGGACATGTATGTTGAATATATGATTTCTTTTTTGTAGTGTAGGTTATAACATCTTACGCAATCTTCATTTTGTGGAAATTAATTTTGTATGTGATTATTTTGTAGTGCCATTATTATTTTCTCATTAATGGCTATGCAAACCATGACTTCAAACAAGACCTACGATACGCCATATCTAAACTATCTACATTTGTATGTTGGATCATATCAAAGGAGATAAATATGTCTAGCATTCCGCAATGGTGTCGAGAGATAAATAGTATTTTTATTTTTTTTATTTTTGAGAAGGAACATTGCATGAGTTTCATGGACTTGTAAGTTCATATTCTAATTCTCCTAATTGATGATTTTGAATTAGATGGTATGGTATCATGTCATTGGATTTTCATCGTAGAGAGAAATATGAAAAAATTGAAGGGGTTTATTTGAGAGAGAGAAAAACATGAGAGGTCTATGGAAGAGGGGTACATAGTATATGAGTCATTTTATTATGCTAGTGAATACATTAAACAAATTTATTACACATGCAGTGTAGCGGTGTCTTATGAATAATGAGATGATGACAAAGGGGAAGGGGAAATAATCCAAATGAATGAAAATGGTGCATGATAAATGTAATACCTCGGATTTCCAACCCCTATATGCAGTTAAGTATTGTAAACAATGGAACTCTATAATTGACAGTGATATGTATTTGGTTTGTTTATTGAACTATGTTAAAAATATGTTTGTTTTGTGGGGCTAACCTATGAATGAGGGGTCCTGGTCTCTTTACAAAAAGAACTATGTTAAAATAATAATTAAGAAGGATAAAAAAAATAAAAAATGAAGCTGAAATATAAATAAAAAAAGAAATTGAACAATGTAAATAAGAAGAGAATACAAGAAGGAAATGAAGAGACTCTTCCGGAATTGTAACTCCCATATAGGTGGGAATACATAAGGAATTAAATAAAGATAATAAATGCTTCGTCTACAAAAGAGGGGGGGGGAGAATACCAAGGGGTTAATTCTCTTAATGTTCTTAAAGATTTTCCCTCATTGAGCAATTTGGGATACATAGCTTATTGTTCTTAAAGAGTAATCCATCCTGCAACATATATTCATCCCACAATTAAGAATTAAGAATTAATTCTCTTACTATTCTTAAAGATTTTCCCTCATTGAGAAATTTGGGATACATAGCTTACTGTTCTTAAAGAGTAATCCATCCTGCAACATATATTCATCCCACAATTCTCTGTCCACTCCTACAGGGTTCTTACATGCTCTATATGCACGCTGAAAATCATTGTCAGTTTCATATAAATCTCTAAGATATTCAAATTCCAAAACTTGTACCTGAGTTTCTTGTATGATTAAGGCTCTCCTGCTTAATGCATCAGCTACACGATTTGACTGTCCACTAATATGCTTCAACACAAAAGTGAAACTCTGTAGGAACTCTACCCATTTGGCATGTTTCTGATTTAATTTAGGCTACTACATTATGTACTGCAAAGCATGATTCTCAGAATACAATACAAACTCCTGAGGCATCAAATAATGCCTCCAATGTTTCAGGGCTTGGACTATAGCATAGAATTCTTTATCATATGAGGAATATTTATGTTTTGCATCATTTATTTTTTCACTAAAATAGGCCACTAGTTTATCTTCTTGACTTAGCACAGCCCCAATGGCTATCCCACTAGCATCACACGTAACTTGGAATGGTTTTCTAAAGTCCGGTGACCCCAACACGGCCTGCTCAGTAATCTTTTTCTTTAACAGCTGAAATTTATTTTCAGCTCCTGCTATCTATTGGAATGGCTGCTTGTCCTTTCTAATAGTCTCAACAATTGGAGAACAAATGCCACTAAAGTTCTTTATGAATTTCCTGTAAAAGCTTGCTAAGCCATGGAAGCTTCTTACCTCAAATATGCTTTGGGGGGAAGGCCAATCCAAAATTGCTTGTACCTTCTCTGGATCCATATTCAAACCATCCTTCAAAACCACAAATCCCAAATACACCAACTCAGATTTCATGAATGAACACTTCTTGATATTCACCAACAATTTCTTTGATTGCAAATTTTCCAAGACATATCTTAGATGCCTCAGATGCTCCTCCTTTGACTGACTGAAAATCAGTATATCATCCAAGTAGACTATCACAAATTTACCTATGAAATCCCTCAGGACTTCGTTCATTAACCTCATGAATGTGCTTGAAGCATTTGATAATCCGAATGGCATAACCAGCCATTCATACAGTCCTTCATTTGTTTTGAAGGTTGTATTCCACTCATCCCCTTCTCTAATTCTGATATGATGATATCCACTTTTCAGATCTATCTTAGTAAAATACGTTGCTCCACTTAGACAGTCCATTATGTCATCCATCCTGGGAAATGGGAACCTATACCTGATGGTTATTTTATTAATGGCTCGTGAGTCCGTGCACATCCTCCATTCACCACCTTTCTTTGGGCTCAACACTGCAGGCACTGCACATGGGCTCAGACTTTTCTTAATCAGCCCCTTATCCAATAGTCCTTGCACTTGCTTTCTGATCTCTTCATTCTCCTAAGGTGTCAACCTATAGGCTGCCTTGTTGGGTAAGCTAGCTCCCAGAATGATGTCAATGTGATGGCTGATATCTCTCCTTGGTGGCAACTCATTGGGTAAATCATCCACCACTATGTCACCAAATTCAGCCAACATTCCTTGAACCTCTTCAGGCAGATCTGAAATAATAGTCTTTATCATTACTACCTTGGGATTACACATCACAGCGTAGTTCACTTCCTCCTCCTCAAACTGCTGCAAATACTTTTTGCCGGTCAACATCAAGCTTTTGCTGCTTGCTTCTCTACTATACTACCTTCTTAAAAAGGAAGTAAGACATGTCTCATTCCATCCTTATCAAAACTATAGCAGTTCCTCCTACCATCGTGCACTACTTTCCTGTCAAACTGCCAGGGTGTTCCCAAAAGAACATGACAGACATCCATGGGCATAACATCACATATTATTTTATCTTTATGAGTACCTACTTGTAAATCAAACTCACATTTCTCACTTACCAGGATTCGATGTTCTTTGTGCAACCAGGATACCTTGTAGGGAATTGGATGTTTTTGTTCTTGTTTAAGCTCAGCTTCTCCACCATCTCTGTGGAAACCAGATTGACAGTACTCCCACTGTCAATCACCATCTTGCAGCACTTTCCTTTGAACTTGCACATAGTTTTGAACAAGGATTTCCTCTGAGCAGGTTCTACACTTTCCTTCTCAGGCTTCAACAAGACTTTGTTTATCATCAAAGCCTCTCCAGTCTCAGGTAGATTTTTAGCCACTGGCAACTTCTCTTGTTGCTGCTCCTTCTGAGTTACATAGGCCCCTCTTTGTCCTATCGTTTCCTTCTCCGGGCATTTGAAAGACCTGTGGCCTAGTTTGTTACACTTGTGGCATCGAAAGACAGTTTCTCTGCCTCTTCCTCTACCTATACCTCCCTAATAGGGTCTTCTTCCTCTGGGGTCACTATTTATGTCTTGTTGTTCCTGCTGATTTGAATTGCTGGACTCTCCCTTTTGGGCTACAAAATTTTTCCTTTCAGCTGGTTGTCCTCTTCCTTTATTTGAACCTCTTCCTCTATTGAAGTTTTGTTTCCTTAATAGCTTCTCTTCTTCTCTCAAGGCACATTGGTAGGCCTCTTCCATTGTCCTAGGTGATATCATGCTGATTTCATCATGGATCTCCATCCTCAAGCCATTTACATATCTGGCAGCCTTCTCAGCTGATTCCTCCACATAACCAACTCTCAAATTTACTTTGTAAAACTCCTCAGTGTACTCTCTCACGGTCAGCATTCTTTGCCTCAAATTCTGCATTTGCCTATACAGAGTCAGCTGGTAATCCTTGGGAAAGAACTTGGCCCTCATCTTGGCCACCATCCTATCCCAGCTCTTGATTAGTGGCTTATTCTTCCTTCTACTCTCTGCCTGCACATTATCCCACCAGAGGGATGCATGCCCCTTCAACCGTGTCACTACTAATCTGACCTTCCTATTCTCCTCAATCTCATCGTACTCAAAATATTTGTCCAACTCACTGATCTAGTCAATGAGTTGTTCAGCAGTAAGGCTTCCCTCATAGGTAGGAAACTCATGCTTTGGTATGGATGTGGTTCCTAAAATGGATCGAAGACATCTCATTTCAAGTGTCTTTGCCATAGGAGCTGCCTCCTCTTCACGTTCTTCCTCTTCAGGCTCACTCACATCTCCTGCCACTGGATCTCTCTGTCTACTCCATAGCTTCCATACGTGCTCTTAGCTCTCTCAACTCCTCCATAACCTCTGCATTTGCTACTGGTCGTCCTCTACCACGACCTCGAGCTCTGCCAACACGAATAGCCATGTATTTTCTTTGTTACACTGAGCAAAATTCCTCGCTCTGATACCAAAATTGATGACAGATAAAATGTTGGAGCCTAAAAACCACTCACCAGGCGATTTTCCCAGTGCTAACTATGGGTTCGATCTCCAATACGATTTCAAACCCGAGTTCAATGTTATCATATGCCCAAATATTGATGTAATGAAATTTCAAATACTGTCCCGAGGCTAAACCCCTGATGCATAGAACGGTTTCTTGGACTTGGTCATATGGTGTTGCTAATGACTCACTAAATCGTGGATATGCCTGCGTGTACTGGAAATGGACATCGTGTTCTTCTACCTACGAGTAGCATACTCCCAACTTGGCCAAAACAAAGCGCTTGCACCCATTTGTCAATGGAGGTTCTTCTACCCTGCACCTGCAACAATGGAAAATACGCTCGGTTTCTTCCAACTCGACCACAGAGCACTACGATGAGGGTATTCTGGCTCAGTCCTGCACACTCGGGTGTTCTCAGAACGTTTTCATATGTAAATGGTTATAAATTGAGCCTAGCTCTGTTCAAAAGAATCCATGGCGTAGCTGTAAACTCATAAAAAGACTAGATGATAGATAAACATGAATGGCCCTATGTGTACGAGTAACATCTCTACAATGGATTCAGGCATCGAGAAAAAAAATTCCATTCATTCTCCAGTCATTCATACAAAAATACCTGACTCCTCTCAATTTTCGAGTTCATTCTTTTATTCATTGACAGGCTATTGCCGATTTCTTCCCTAGAGAGTTACATGTTATTTCTTATTTTTGTTTTCTTTTTTACAGCAAAAAAAACTCTTCAATTTCCTCCCTAACCGGGAGTTACAAATTTTTCCTAGAGCTTCCATTATCAAGCTTCCACTTGCCCAAACTTAAGAGTTTCTTTCTAATTTTAGGTGACTAGTTCCTAAATCTTGTAACAACCTATCTAGGTGGCTTAGTCTCCTCGCAGGGAGCTAAAATTATCCAATTATTTCTTACTAATACTCTATAACTGACAGCATGCTATTATCTACATAATTTCTCATTCAATAAAATATTCAAGTAAGTTTCTCTTTTGATCTTCAGGTTCCTCCAGTTCAGCCTCGAGCCACAACAAAGCAGTCACATTGCTGGCTCGACTAAATGCCCCTGCATCAACATATGGCATCATCATTTGTTAACTTTTCTTATCGGTGCATTCGTTCCCATCTATGTGGGGTTATGGACATCATTTTCGCACTGAGGATGTTGATAATGGGCGTGTTACACAAGACTGTGGAGTGGAAGTTGAGTTCAATCAATCTAGTCGCGCTAGCCACTGAGATTGAAACTTGGTAGGAGGGATGTTGGGTTATGTCGGAAAGATACAAGAGATGATTCAAGTGGACTTCTAATCTTTCCAATGTGTTATTTTTAGGTGCAGGCGGTGGGACACAATCGACAGGAATAATGTAAAGGAAAATTGTGATAATGGGTTGATATGTATCAACTCTAGAAATATGTGGGATGAAAGTAAGGAGACTTATGTTTTCCCAAAAAACTGCAACCAAGTGTTCTTTCATGCAGATGTGTTGGATAGAGATTGCTGGTTCATATTAAGACACGACCCTAGAACTAAACATGTTTATAAGAAAAATAATGCTATCATGGAAACTGAGGAAGATAATGAGGGTGATGGCAACATAGAGTGACATGTACATGTTTTATTTTGTCATTTATAGATTGTGATATCATTTTGTTACTATTATCTTTGATTGTTTAATTATATTGTTAATTTGTCATCTTATGACGGTGGAAATTGTGTCTTGTGTATACATATATATACACCATGAAAACAACTTACATGATTCAATTTTATTTTTGTGAAAGTAAAGGATAACATATTTTCCTGGACTTGAAGGTGTCCTCTAATTTCTATATTAATATTGCGATAATGATTGTATTTTATGATGTTTTTGTTATAAATAATGATAAGAACTATAATTGCATTAATTTATTACATTTCTGGTAGATTAATGTAATGTTATTTTTATTATATGATTCGATTAAGTTCAATTAATTTATGGCCTTGGTAACAATGACTAAATTAATGGCCTTAATAACAATGTAATTTACAAAAAAAGTTAAGGTGCTCTACAATGACTGAATAATATTTATGGGCTTGATAACAATGAAATTTAAGGTGGTGTCTAATTTCTCCATGATCAACATTTGAATGTTTGTATTTCTTGATGTTTTTGTTATAAATTATAATGCTAAGAATTATAATTGCATTAATTAAGTTGGATTGAGAGAAAATGTTGTTCTTTTAATTAAGTATTTGTCTTTCTTCCCAATAGAGCTTTGATATTTGTCATTGTAAAGTGAGTTATTGCAAAAAAACACAAAAAAATGTTGAATGATACATCATTGATAGGTCATATTGATCATGTTCATAATTACTTTTTTTTTATGTGATGTTCATATTCATATATTATAATAATATTACAATATGGTAATACTACTTGACTTTTTATACCTGCCGAAAGGGGTAATATTGTAATCGACAACATGTCAAAAGTTTTTTACTTTCAATTAATCAACTCAATTAAAAACTTATTCTAAAGTTTAAATTTGTAACTTAATTTTTTATTTTTTACTAATCTATTTATCTTTTATTTCATTGGTTGTATTTGTGACATGATATTGATATGAATATTTTAGATTTTATTCCTCTCAGAATAGGAAGGAAAAATAAAATAATTTTCTTTTACTATTGGTTGTTTTAGGTTGACACCTGAAAAAGCCTGAAAGAGGGGGCGATATTAAATTAATGACATCGATCATGTTTTGCAAGATGACATCCGTACACCCCTCTTGTGTGAATGAGTAACAATTATTACACTTTGTAACTCCACCAAATTGAATGGCAAAAAAGTAATTCCACGTATTGCATGTCTCTCTCATATTGACTTTATATTAGCTCCCCCTAGATTATTTATTTTTAATTAACGTGGGACATCAGTTGGTCCAGTTAAGATACAGACCATCAACATTATAACTACAATAGTAGCCTCTAACATATTATATGCATGCGAAATAATATAACCAATCTACTTTGAATGAACAAAAAATAGTAAAACAAAACAAAATACGTGCACTTGGATATTTATTTTATCACTTTTGTAGAGATTAAAATATAATTTCTTTGGTTGGGATATTTTGGACTCATACTAAAAACGTAGCTATTTAGTTACTAGATAGCTTATTTCTCATTTTATAAAATGTTGGTTAAGTATTAATTTAAAATGGTTTAAAAAATTATTTAATATATATAATTTGTAATAGTTTATAATGAAATATTTTTTTTTCAAAGATTTAATATTTATAGATTTTTTAATATTTCTTAATTTCTTATTATAATTTTATTAAAATTTGTATTCGTTAGTTTTTAAATTGTTAAAATATATTTAATAATAAAAGAAACATAGAACTATAAAATCAAGTTATACAATAAAGTTGAAAATTATGTTGAAAAGAGTTGAAATTATTTAATAAATATTTAACACTTTCTATATAAAAGAAAAAGTGTTGTGGAGTTTGTTAATCCAATTTTAATTATGTATTTATATGATTTTTTTTGCATCAAAACTAGCATTTACATTTATCTTCTATAAAGAGGGACATAGTAATAACAAACTAGCATTTACATTTATCTTCTATAAAGAGGGACATAGTAATAACTCTTACAATGTAAATAATAGATTAATGTGTTATAATAGTTTTGAATTCTTGGTCAAATAACATTAGATAGCATTATTTTTCTACTTCACTTGTACTCAAGATTGTTATGGATAGGGCTAATATGCCATCATCAATACTTTATCAATAGTTGCTAACACTTGTACATCTCTCCAACTCTATTTCAACTTTTAAAGGCATGGAGTAAGACATGTCACTTTTCTTTTGCTTTTATACTATACACAAGTGATACATTGTTAAAATGTTCCATAATTATTTTAACTTAATTTTCAATTATGTACAATTATTACATTGAAACATTTCTAAGAGGCAGGTATAAGCAACTTTGCTACTAATTTCACTTTTTTTTTAGCAGAAAAAAGTGTACTATTGCTATTCATAGGAATCAAATAGTACAATGATAGAACCGGTTCTTTTCAAAGAGACCAAAAGCTTATAGCTGTGACAAAAAAATTATCCTGTACAAATATCCTCAAAATGATCCATCTATCCCCATCTTCTACCCAAACTACTTAAAAAGTATCATCCAAAAAGATATCGAAATAGAAGATATACAAAAATTAATCAAAAAAGTAAAAAACACCCATGTTCTGGATGTTTTCAGCCTGCCATTCTTCCCAAATAAGATATCCTTCATCACCATCAATGTAATGTCCCCAGCTTGACCCTATTGCATTAATATTGTAAATGATGTAAATATTGTTATTTAGTCATGGTGAGGAGCTCAAGGCCAAGGCCCCGCCATTGATTTAATGTTCTATGTATCGGAAATTAGAATAGATGCCTATGGTTCTTGTGCGAGATGGGCACAATGTAAGTAAGACACCATGTAAATATGCAATTTTAATGAAAACACCCACAACTAGCTATGCAATGCAACAAAGAGATGGGGCATGATTCTACAAGGAATAGGGAGGGAAATTATTCAAACCCTTGAGCCCATGGTGTTAATCCATTTCATTGAGGAAACCCATGAACTCTCAACTACCCATTTGGTCTCATGCACCCAATCACTTAATCCTTCCAAGAATTGGTTGAGACAATAAATGCCTTGGGATGGGAGAGGTATGGCTGTCAATTTTCGTGCATGGGCAAGCCATCAACTTGGAAAATCGTGTTTTGCTTGTGGGGCAAGAAAACCCCCACGAAATTGGCCCCAAAACCATTCTTGACCCATGGCATTCTTCCTCTCATGCAGTCTGAGCCTGTTGGGGTTTTATCCTTCACGCTTTCACCTTCCCCTGCGTTTTTCCATGCATGCAAACTCGTTTTTGGTTAGCTCATTGGATGGGAGAAGAGAGCCACGATTTTTGGGGTTAGGGAGGCCGTTTCTGCCCACGAAATGCCCATGAGCATTCTTCTGAAAACGATTCTGCTCTCCTGGGGTTGAATTCCCATTTTCTCCTTTTTGTTTTGGTTGCCCACGTTTTCTGGAACGGTCAGGAACCCATTGTTGGGAACTTCACTATAGAAGCGTTTTTCTCATGCCCAACACTTATGCTTTTGATGATACATGCACCCATCTCTTAACAGCCTGAGAAACCCAATTGCTGATTGGCTTGGCTGATTTTGATATACCTTTGGCTATGTGAGAGCCTGTTTTCCCCTTTTCCTTGTGGAGATCATGCCCAGCTCGGGGGTGGCAGTGGTGCTGAGAGATTGAGGAGCACACTGGCCTACGGTTGGGTGGAACGTTGCAGAAGCGTAGCTAGTTGTTTGGTACTACTTCATTAAGATAAGTATTTTCTTGTGCTATCTTGCAATTGTTTAATTGATGAATATCTTGAATGTGTGATGATTGTGTATTTCATAAGTTAATTCCGCTGTGATTTCTGATAATTATGCATCCTTATATCTCTGTTATATTATGGGAATGCTTAGTGGTCCACGATTTATGGGGCTAGATGCCCGGTTTTAGCACAATGACCCTCTCTATCATGGTATGATAGGAGGGGACATTACATTTGGTATCAGAGCTGCGTTGCAGCATTGGGCCTCTATGGGCCAAACCTGATAGTAGTTAGAAGGGAAGATTTTAAATTCTTGCTTAAGAGTATTGAAAATTTTGTTTTAACTCTGTTTCTGGAAATTTTTGTTTTAAAACTGTTTCGGGAAGTCGTCCCGAAATTGCGGAAAGGTTCCGCGAACCTTCCCGCAATTGCGGAAGAGTTCCGCGAACCTTCCCGTAATTGCGGAAGCGTTCGGCGAACCTTCCCGCAATTGCGGAAGAATTCAGCCAAGGGCTCCGAAACAGCGGAGAAAATTTTTTTTAAGTGAAAAATTTTCTAAGTGTCGGCGTCGAAAGAAATTTTTGGAAGGATTTCTCTTCCGAAATTTCGGAAGGAATTCTCTTCCGAAATTGCGGAAGGATTCAGCGAATCGTTCCGCAACGCGGAAGAGTTCGGCAAGTCGTTCCGAAAATTGCGGAAGACTTCGGCGAATCGTTCCGCAACTGCGGAAGACTTCGCCAAATCGTTTCGCAACTGCGGAAGACTTCGGCGAATCGTTCCGCAATTGCGGAAGGCTTCCACAAATCTCCCCAAAATTTCGGAAGCGTCCGGCGAACCGCCCCGCAACGGAGGTGAGCCGAGAATCACCCTGAAACCACGGAAGGCTTCGCCGAAGGGCTCCGCAACTGCGGGAGCCTTCGCCGAATGGTCCCGCAATTGCGGAAGGCTTCGGCCAAGCGCCCCGCAATTGCGGAAGCCGTCGCCAAACCGCCCCGCAGTTGCGGGAGCATATAGTGAACCGCCCCGCAGTTGCCCCCTTGACCCCCTTTCTTTTTCCCCCTCATGTGTCTTTGTTTGTGATTTGACGAATTGTCAGTATGGCATTCTTCCCACGTGCATGAAGTAATTTGTGAACTTCGGAGAATAGAATGCAGCTGTGTAAAATGTGCAGAATGGGAGTGAAAGTTGTCATTTTTGAAAGGATGCAGTTCCTGCACCTGATGTCAGAATGGAGCATGAAGATAGGCATTGGAAAGCTTGTCCAGTAGGGAACAATGATGCATGACCAGAGTTTGAAGGAGGTCTATATATATCATACATATTTAGTGCGGAAGAGTGCCAGCGGCTGTTTTGACAAACAAATTTTGTTGTCAATATGGGCAATTTCTACAATTGCAGGATATGGAAGAGGAATTCCATGTCACGATGAGGGACCGAAAAGGGAAGAATTTCTTAAACCTCTGTTTTTTATCATACTTATAATTATGAAATTGTCATATGGCATAAAAATGTTAAAAATGTAAAGGATTACATAGATGTATGTGCACTAGATGGCATCTTAACAAATTGCATAGTGCATATAGAAATACTTGTGCATAAATGGGATATTGCACATTGGTAGAATAATGAAGTCGGCATATGCAATAAACCACTAATGGAGAATATTGTGGTTGATAATCACTATTGATGTTGGTATTGGTTGTAGGACCAAAGATAACAAAGAGCATGGCTAAACGTTCTGAGGATGTTGTTGCATGAAGCCAACAACCTTATGCGGAAATGATGGCGCAACAAACCTATGATCACGAGGTTGGCAAAAGGACTGCGTAGCATTGGTAAGAGGCCAATTGGTCAGGTAACATCAAGTGGTGTAAACGCCAGCCATATAGGTAATGGTTATTGGTGCATAAATTGCATGAATGTTGAAAGGGGATTTGGTAAGATCTCTTCAACTATGTTTGAGCTATGTTGAGCTAATTTGCATGTAATATTGAATATCGACTGGGGCTGTTAACCTACCAAGCTTGGTGAGGTGTGGGTAAGTGAAGAGGATGACCCTTACACCCTATGACTGTTTAGAAATCTCAATGCATTCACGTGAAATTATATCATGCCATGCGTATGATTGGTTATGTGCTTAATAACCCAAGCAAGTGAGGACTGGTGGTCCTAATTATGGTAATGGAGGTTATATGAGATAGTCATGTTTCGAGCATAATATGCTTGAACGCATAGTACTCATGAAACAATGCAAGGTAGCATTGAGTAGATGTGCATTAAGAGATTTTATAAATCTTATGATGCATTGTATGAATGCATAGGGATGATACATATGTCATTGCAAAATAAATAATGAATGAAATGATGAATTGATGATAATTCTAGGACCATTTTATGGGCTGTTATGAATGCAGAATAGTAAGTGCATGAAGATCCCAATCATGATCGATGGGCTGCTAGAATGCTCTGTGGAAGGACAGAGTTGTATGAATGATATGACTGTGAAATTTGATCTAGAGCTTATGAGAAGGAATCTCATGGTTGAGAGCTCTAAGTTCTGTTAGTAAGAACAGTTGTAAATATCAGATTTGTAATTGTTTCGGATTTGAAATTTTGCTAATAATTGCTAATGACTGTTTGGCTTATATGAAAATGTGTCAGGAGGACATGCTGTAAGGGGATGCTCCCGTATGGCAGCGGGCATAAGGCCATAACGGGCAGAGTGGTGTCACTTACAGGAGCCAAACAATATGAGGATAGCCTCATGGATAAGAAAACCAATTTCTGTAGTAGACATAATTGTAAATTCATATTGAATTTAATTATTAATGCTATTGATTGGTTATGGAACAATCATATTTGAAGCTTATTGCTAAATGTTGCTGACTGTTTGGCTATTTGATAAAGTGTGCCAGGATGACACATTGCAGGAAGATCATGTGTGATGGCCTGCAGAAGCCAAACTAGATAGGAAGGATTCCATGCTTTGGAAATGGGTTTCGGGTGAAACGCCATTGTCTCAACCAAACAGCATGTCGGTAAACCATGAAAGTGAGATGGTAAAGCTATGCCCAGAAGGCATGTGAGACACATATGCAAAATGAATGAGTATTCTGTGACCTAGACAAGAACATGCATGTCTAAATTATTAGATTTAATATGCAGATCATGTTTTATTATTTCATTATTGTTCCAGACTGCTTGAGTATGATTAGGGCCTACATGGCGCACATCAGAAAGGGGGTGCACACCTTTTCTGGTGCTGGGTCATGGTAGGGTTTTCAATATTGACTACACCCTAAGGGAATGGACGCATTCCTGGTGTTTCAATACTTGATAGTGAATGATATGAAATATGATTACAATTTTTGGGCAGTAATACTGATGAGCCTGCTTATCCTTCTTGTGCTAACAGCTTACACAAATGCAACTTGGTGTTGCACGTAAGGGGCAAAGTGAAGAAGGGTGCTCAAAGAGGACTGTATGGGAAGTGGTAACCTTTCTACGCTCACACTAAAGGACACTAGAAGGGATGGATAGGCCCGAGGAGATGTGTTGCAGAAAAGGGGTATCATCCTTGTGTAGTGTGAGTGGGTATTGTGGGGCCATGCTAGCCTGCAGTCAAGTGAGTCACCTATGGAGTTCCTGGAGGGAACCGCTGGTTGCACAAGGGAAGGAGCCACGTAATCATATTATGTTGTTCATATTGCCTGATAAACCCAGTCGGCGTACTGGCTTGGCATTGGTTGTTTGGGAGTTGTGACGAATGGTTGTTGTATGCCTGATAAACCCAGTCGGCGTACTGGCTTGGCATTGGTTATTTGGGGAGTTGTGGCGAAAGGTTGCTGGATGCCTGATAAACCCAGTCAATGTACTGGCTTGGCATCGGTTACTTGCATGATGTGGAAGTATTGGTGAAGGGTGTTATTTCCTGACAAACCCAGTCGGAGAACTGGCTTGGAAATGGTTCTTGAATGCTTGATAAACCCAGTCGGCATACTGGCTTAGCATACTGATCTTTGAAATGCTTGATAAACCCAGTCGGCGTACTGGCTTAGCATACTGATCTTTGAAATGCTTGATAAACCCAGTCGGCGTACTGGCTTAGCATACTGATCTTTGAAATGCTTGATAAACCCAGTCGGCGTACTGGCTTAGCATACTGATTTTTGGGATGCCTGATAAACCCAGTCGGCGCACTGGCTCGACATTGCCTATTCGGATGATGTTGTGGAGCAGCATGTGTGCTGGCCAAGCATCCACCCCACAGGTGATCCAAGGCTTGTAAAGAAGAGAAGGAAACCTGTGGAGTAGCGAGGAAATGCACAATACAGATAAGTATTCAATTTCATTCATTTCTTATTTGAAAAACTGAAGGTTTCAAACATAAATATTGCAACAGTGAGCTGATGCATTGTTGTTTCTCTGTTGAAAACCTTGGTCAATGCAGGAAGCAGGGACCCTGAAAGAACTGAAAGCTGCTTGGTAAATCCAGAAAGTGGCTGGTTGAGCATTGATTAATTGATGTTGAGAAGTAGCCTACGTGCTATCCCAACATTCGTTATTGTACCCATAGGATATCCAAGGCCTGTAGAGCAAAGAAGGGTCCTATGGAATAAAGCGAAGACATCCAACGCAGGTATTGTTGGAAGCAAGAACCTTGAAGCATCTTAAGGATGCATGTGGACATGTAACCACCCTAAAGAGCTCAGCATGAGCAGTAATGAAGGATGGGGCTAGTGGAGCTGTGTGAGTCCTAGCGGCCAAGAGTTAGACCAACCAAGTGGAGGAACTCCATGGTTGAGAGGTCTAGAATAAACCATAGACACTACGTGTCATAGCCAAGAAGAGAAGGTCAAGCATTCACAATGAAGTGAAAAAGGACAAGAGCAGAAAAACCACAGTGTTGGTGTGGGTTCCAGAATGGAACAAGACTAAGAGGAGAAACTCTTACTGCTCTCTCTCTTTCCCTTTTATTGATGCAATTATAGAATTAGAAAAATGCTGAATGCATGCATGACTGAAAGTAAAAGTGTGTTTATTTGATTAAAGTGAACTGTGAATGCTAAGTAATGAATTTCCTGTGAATGGATAAACATGAAGGAATTCATGTGTATGTTGGACAAGCATAAAAAGTGTGGGAGTCTCATGAGTAAAGCATGGACTATCCATGTCAACTGGGGAAAAACCATTGACTGATTTTTAATGTTTTGGGTTATGCTTGACCTAACGAGAATTGTAATGATGAATTTCACAGGTGAAATTGAATCAATTGGTTGCAGTCGGTACAGGCAGGTGTGCTAGTGAGCAAAGTGTGGTCATTTGTCTCCATTGACCATGGCGACAGACCAAGGGCTATTAGGATTGGCCGGAAGTCTTCTTCAAACAATTGCCAAGACCCAAGAAAATCTTGGAGAGATGCTCAAGATGCAAAAGCAGCAGAACAAGATGAACCACAAGGTCTTGCAGGACTCTATTCGTCTGCAGAAAGAGGTAAAAAGCATTATGAAAGCAATCAGCAAGGGAAAGAAAAGTGGATCAGTGAAGAAGCATTCATCCAATCGCCCGATTAAGAAACGCTCCAGGTGGAAAGACTCAAAGGAAATTGAGCAGATAAAGATGAAGCAACCCAGGAAGTGTTGGAATTGTGAGGGGGATCATTACCTCCGCAACTGCCCAACAAGAGAACCTCAAGAGGGTAGCAGCCATAAAGTTTTCAGACTTATGGATGAGCTAGAAGATCCGAATCAGCAGGAGCATCTCGTGAAGATCAAAGGACTTGGTCCTGAAAGTTCAATGTAAAGAACAGAATGCAGGGTAGATCTGCAAAGTTTTTGTGAATTTTGGACATATGTAAAGTGGGTATTTATTTTCCGAAGTGTTGGAACACCGAGGACGGTGTTATTCCAAGGGGAGGGGAATGTAATGTCCCCAGCTTGACCCTATTGCATTAATATTGTAAATGATGTAAATATTGTTATTTAGTCATGGTGAGGAGCTCAAGGCCAAGGCCCCGCCATTGATTTAATGTTCTATGTATCGGCAATTAGAATAGATGCCTATGGTTCTTGTGCGAGATGGGCACAATGTAAATAAGACACCATGTAAATATGCAATTTTAATGAAAACACCCACAACTAGCTATGCAATGCAACAAAGAGATGGGGCATGATTCTACAAGGAATAGGGAGGGAAATTATTCAAACCCTTGAGCCCATGGTGTTAATCCATTTCATTGAGGAAACCCATGAACTCTCAACTACCCATTTGGTCTCATGCACCCAATCACTTAATCCTTCCAAGAATTGGTTGAGACAATAAATGCCTTGGGATGGGAGAGGTATGGCTGTCAATTTTCGTGCATGGGCAAGCCATCAACTTGGAAAATCGTGTTTTGCTTGTGGGGCAAGAAAACCCCCACGAAATTGGCCCAAAAACCATTCTTGACCCATGGCATTCTTCCTCTCATGCAGTCTGAGCCTGTTGGGGTTTTATCCTTCACGCTTTCACCTTCCCCTGCGTTTTTCCATGCCTGCAAACTCGTTTTTGGTTAGCTCATTGGATGGGAGAAGAGAGCCACGATTTTTGGGGTTAGGGAGGCCGTTTCTGCCCACGAAATGCCCATGAGCATTCTTCTGAAAACGATTCTGCTCTCCTGGGGTTGAATTCCCATTTTCTCCTTTTCGTTTTGGTTGCCCACGTTTTCTGGAACGGTCAGGAACCCATTGTTGGGAACTTCACTATAGAAGCATTTTTCTCATGCCCAACACTTATGCTTTTGATGATACATGCACCCATCTCTTAACAGCCTGAGAAACCCAATTGCTGATTGGCTTGGCTGATTTTGATATACCTTTGGCTATGTGAGAGCCTGTTTTCCCCTTTTCCTTGTGGAGATCATGCCCAGCTTGGGGGTGGCAGTGGTGCTGAGAGATTGAGGAGCACACTGGCCTACGGTTGGGTGGAACGTTGCAGAAGCGTAGCTAGTTGTTTGGTACTACTTCATTAAGATAAGTATTTTCTTGTGCTATCTTGCAATTGTTTAATTGATGAATATCTTGAATGTGTGATGATTGTGTATTTCATAAGTTAATTCCGCTATGATTTCTGATAATTATGCATCCTTATATCTCTGTTATATTATGGGAATGCTTAGTGGTCCACGATTTATGGGGCTAGATGCCCGGTTTTAGCACAATGACCCTCTCTATCATGGTATGATAGGAGGGGACATTACAATCAAGGGCTTACTTGGAAAACTTATCAGCATGTGAGTTGTGCTCCCGATATATGTGCTCAAATGAGATAACCTGATGAGAAGAAATTTCCTTTTTGATGTGCATACACCAATGTCTGAGTGCAGTAATTTTCAAATTATATTGCCTAGCAGCCCATTTGATTGTAACTCGAGAATCTCCAAACACTTTAAGATTCACAAAACCAAAAATATTTGCCACCCTCAAAAATCACCAAAGAGCCATAAGCTCTGCTTTCATATTGTTCCCGGTACCACAATTTAGACGCATTCTATAATAATGATCTTCATTTATTAGAACAACTCCTCCAGCCGCACAAATGCCACATTGAGTAGCTCCATCAAAAAAAAGGATAGGTTGACAAATATTATAAGCAAAATGAATGATCCTATCAACTGTCGGTCTTACCTTATCTTCTCTATAAAGTTGAAACAACTTCACAATTGTCAATCCACTAATTGAGAAGTCTGGTCTTTTATGGAAAATAGCATGATTCCTATCATGCCAGATTACCCAAGCAATAAAAATAGGTACAAGAAATACACCTTTAAATCTTCTGAACCAGTTAAGCATGCAGTATCCAAAATCGCCAACTGCCCACTGTGAATTAAAATTTAACTTAGACAAGTAGACATTCCACACACTGGTTGTACAACTGCACTCAACAAATAAATGATTTGTGGTTTCGGCCTCCTTTTCACAGAGGCTGCATCTATTCGGACCGATCCAACCCCTCTTAATCAAGTTATCCCACGTTTTGAGTATATCTAAAAAAGCATATGTTTTTATGATGTTTGGCAGTTACACTTATAAATTAAACAAGATTCATTCATGTTTATCATTTGAATATATAATTAATTTATACACAACATTATACGATGAAGAGTTAATTTCTTTATTATATCAAATGTAATCATGCATAAATCATAGAGTTGCCACAACTTTATCCATAATTTACAATGCAAATTGTGATATTTTTGTCGACTAAATTAATACTTAGTGATTTAAATCTACCCATGTGATTTTCAATAATACAAAGTTCTTTTAGTACATTAATATATGATCATCATCATTTTCAACACCTAACAAACATAAGCATCATGATCATGCCATCATAAACATAATCATCACCATACTAACATAAACATAACCACAAGTTTAAAAAAAAACTTAAATGCATCATCATCATTTTCACGACATTCCCATAAACATACCATTATTATAATCATTGTCAGCATCTAACAAAAATAAAAATAAACACCATCATATATACCATCATACCAACATTAAAATAAAACCGAAAATAAGTATGCATGAACGTACCATCATAAACATTAATTACGCCACATATTTATGTAACATATACATATAACAAATTTAAACATCATCCCACACGTCACATAACTAATAATAAACGTAAACATAATTAATTAACATTCCATGATCATCATTTTCACCACATAAACAAATAAACATCAACATAAAAGTTAACATCAGCATAAACATCAACATCAACATAAACATGCTAAATGAAAAATATATATAGATATGAACATAAATAACATCAAATTCATGATACAATATGTCAAATATAAAATATCTCCAGTGCAAAAACTGTTATGAGATATATGCTCCACCTCTTCCAGCAGAGGCGTCATCAATATCTCTCTGACCTGAGCTAGATGCATCATCACCTCCAACAATAGAGCCAAAGGTAGTATCAACACCTCTTCCAGCATAGGCAGAGGCACCAGTACCTATAATACCAAAAGGAAAAAGAGATTTGAGAGAAAGATGGATATGTCAATCAATACGAAGTGTACGACCCTCTCAGAGTGCCTCTAAAATAGAAACAACGTCTGAAATAGGAACTAGTGGATGGTCGGGCCGATGAGTAGGATCAAAGGGTCGATCAAGCAGGAGTAGAGGATCAGATGATGATTTGGGATTGAGAGGAAGGTCGAGTAGGAGTAGAGGACTAGATGATGATGTAGGTGGAGGAGAGGGACATGGTGGAGGAGGACATGGATGAGACGTCGAAGGTAGAGGAGGAGGAGGTGGATGAGGTGTTGACAAAGATGGTGGAGGAGGAGGTGGAGTAGTAGATGTCGAAGCTAATGGAGGGGGGGGTGCAGGTGGAGGAGGTGGTGGAGGAGGTTGACGGGCATCCAACTAAAAGCGTGCACCGACAATATGCTGCATCAAAAAACTCATATGACGAGGAATAATCCTCCATATATCCACACAAGATGAACACCTACATCTTCCAACAATCTAGCCAACCTATCTACCACATCCTGAATATACCTATCATGGGGCCTACATGGATGGTGAATAGGATGTTTACTAGCCAACTGTGGGTCGGCCTGATCTTGCTCCTCCATATCCTGATCATCATGAGTGGGAGGAGGAAGCTCGAATTCTGCATCAAAGCTGCCAAAATATGCAAAATATATAGTACAGAATAATAGACAAATTCATTAAAAAATAAACATATTTATATCATATTTCATTTGCATCAAGTATAAGGAGAATAAAATGAAACTATAGTAATTTAAACATAACGTTAATATTACCTCTCTCATCAGGTGGCTCATTTGGTGTGAAGAAGATATCTGGGCACCCTCTCTAGTCCAAGCTTACATATGGATATGGAACCATGTCAAGTGCATGATCTTCCTCACTGGCCAACATCTCCAGCACATCTGAGGTGATCCTAGCTGGGAACTCAGGTTTCCCCCTCTTGGGCATCATCTCCCCCCACCTGTGCATATGCACCTCAATAGTCGGCCTAGTAGGTAGGCGCTTAAATGATGGTCTAGTGGTTGGAAACCTCTCAAAAAATAAAAAATAAATATCTGAACTGAAAGGGAAGTTGTACCTCCCATCAATGACTACACGACATCTATCCAAAGCATAAGAAATTTGCCGCAAAAAAATGGCAAACCACCTAATGCATCTAGGTCTCTGCACTAAAGAGTCAACATAATACAATAAGGGAAAACTAATGTGCTTCCCATCAATAGTGTAGTGTTCCAACTTCGTAATCAAAAGAGAGAGGCATATAACCTCCTCTCGACCAAAAGCAGAGACCTGAAATTTCCCACCACTCACTTGAAAATCAGCCGGATGGACAACCGCATCACTTATATATCTCACAGAGTAAGCTAGTTGAATCTCTGCTACATCACCAGCTAGGACATCGGGGAACTGGGGTAAATCCTCCCCTCCTAGATAGACCAGTGATGAAATAAATATCCTCCTCAGTGGGATGGAACCACTAACCGCCATGAACAGGAAATTCCTGCTTCTGATGATCCCATTGTTGGATGAGTTGAGATAATAATGTAGAGTGGCCCTTAAGGGATGTAGCCTCCTTATATAACTTCCAGAGGCACTCCAATAATCCTCAAGAGCTCTATAGTATGAGCAGTGATGGGGAGAGGGTACAAATCCCTCTCCCTCTCCCTCTCCTCCAACTGTCTGACTATGGTATATTGCTCAAGTTGAGCACGCTCCTGTTGAGCAGCATGTCGTCGCCAGAATAATACAAGTGCATTGTACATGGTGCTTTAAAGTTATAAATACACCAGTTATGATGCGCTATAATGATCCTACCGCACCGAAAATTTATATTTAAAATTAATGTAAACGGTGCGTCAAAAATATAATGCAATGGTATGATCAATAAAATTTAATTAACGGTGCACTAAAATCATATTAGCGCACCAGTGTGTTCAATTCATAGAATGAACCGTATACATTTTTTGAAAATGTAATTACCATGCATCCATACCACATAAGAGAACCGACACCAGTGTACTGACGTGGAATGGCCGCACCAGAAATAGAATTTTGTAAAACGTTTAATAATTCGTTTTTGCTGCGTTCAGTTCAAGTAAACGCAACGTAAACGATGTGTTTGCTCCAAAAAACTGCATCGTTTATTAAAAATCATTACTACAATTTAATTAACGGTGTGTTAATTGAACGTAAGTGCACTGACTATGGTGCTCTTAAATTCCATGGGTGCACTGTATAATTTATTTATTCTTTTAATATGCAATGTTTACCAATGTGTTTGTTATGTTCCCATGCGTATCTTATTGTTGCACCATGGACACGTCAAAGCACCGGTAACGGAGCTGTGACATGTCCCTTGGTGCACTGAAAAATTTAGTTTTTATTATTATTTATGTTTCACAGTGTGTCTGATGATTTAGAGGGAACTGGAATACCGGTGCTCTAAATCATCAAACGCACCATTAATAAATTGAATGCTTTTATTATATTTTTTCGGGAATTGGTGCGTTCCATCCATTCGGATTGCACCGTTACAGTGCGTCCTATAATAATTTACAGGGTGCACCATAGATCGGTGTGAGTCGAACGGCTCGAATGCATCGCGCAAATTTTTTTATTTTTTTTTTAAATACAAAAAATTAAACCTTAATTTAAAAAATCAATCCGTTAAAAAATTAAATTACGAGGTAAGAAGCAACTTACTTGTTGAACAGCCTTTCGGGGAGGCATCTTAGCGACGTATGGAATTTTTGAAATTTTGATTACCGTTTGTAAAAATTCAAACTAGTAGCAACAACCAATAGGGATGAAGAATGTGTCCACGTGGAGCATGGATATCAGGGCGTCCAAGTGGGTGAGGTTTTGTACTGGTGCAATTGGGAGAAAACACACTGCGAGGTGGTAAAATGAAATTTACCTCGGGTTTTTTTTTATTAAACACTGTTCTAGTGCAGTTTAGGGTATAGCGCACCGGTGCATGTGGTCAAATTAATGCACCAAAAAAAAGTTTTTTTTTAAATAACGGATTTTCATTTATTATTTTGCAACGATGGAAACCGGTGTGTTTGAAAAACACCAACGCACCGGTGCATATATTACAGAGACACACCATGATTTTAGGTTTTATTCATTAGACAAGCACCAATGTGGTGCATTGCGTTTATTCAATAGATGAGCATCGATGCGGTGCGTTTATTCATTAGACAACCATCGGTGCATTTAAGTTTTATGTGCGCACCGATATATAATTGATTATTAAAAATATAAAATTAAAAAATGGTGTATTTATATGTATGAAATGCACCGAGACATTTATAGTATCACATCCCAGTGCGAGTGTTCTATATAAATGCACGATTAAATTTGATTAAAATAATACGATTTTTTAAATTAAATTTTCCTTGACTTATATTTTTCTCTGTTGTGGTGTGGTATGCTATGTAGTCGCATTGGTGCATATATTACATCGATGCACCATCAAGTATGGTTTGTAAATGCAATTTAAATGAATTTCGGAAAAGAACTCTTTGTATTAGAATGCGGTGTGTTTTCTCATTAAACGTGCACTGGTGCGTTTAAGGTTAAGGTGCACATCGGTATTATATTTATTTGAAAAGAAGAGGAAACTGCATTGGTGCTTTTAAAGGCTCGACGTTTCGATCTCTCTCTGAGATCATCATCAGGAGTGCCTACCAAACAAAAAGATGATCAAGAGGCCAAAGATCCGCTTATATATGGTTCGGTTTTGGTTTTATGTGAGTGTGAGGTTAATATCGACTTGTTTGGTTTAGTTGGGATACACTTATTAAAAGTATTATATTTCTATTAGGGTTAATGGAGTTAGGTATTAGTAATTTTTAATGTTCAAAATTCCAAGTATTTTATAATTAAGATTGATTAAATTAAAATATTATATTAAGATTAAATATTTAATCTTAATATAATATTTTAATTTAATCAATCTTAATTATAAAATACTTGGAATTTTGAACATTAAAAATTACTAATACCTAACTCCATTAACCCTAATAGAAATATAATACTTTTAATTAATATTCCAAGTATTTGGTTAAATATTTAATCTTAATTAAATATTTTAATTTAATCAATCTTAATTATAAAATACTTGGAATTTTGAACATTAAAAATTACTAATACCTAACTCCATTAACCCTAATAGAAATATAATACTTTTAATAATTGTATCCCAACCAAACCGACGAGGTCGATATTAACCTTACACTCACATAAAACCAAAACCGAACCATATATAAGCGGATCCTTGGCCTCTTGATCATCTTTTTGTTTGGTAGGCACTCGTGATGATGATCTCAGAGAGAGATCGAAACATCGAGCCTTAAAAAGCACCAATACAGTTTCCTCTTCTTTTCAAACGAATCACTGCATATGGCTATATTTTCACATTATATTTATTATTAAAAATATATATTGAAAAAAAGGGCCGTTTATTTGTATTAAACACAGAGGGACGTTTATAGTATCACCTCTCGGTGCGAGTGTTCTATATAAATGCATCGATTAATGGTGATTAAAATAATACGATTTTTAAAATTAAATTTTCTTTGACTTATATTTTTCTCTGTTACAGTGCGGTATAAAATGTACCTGTACGAGTGTGATTTAGTATCAAACACACCAGTGCACTTTTATGTAAACACACTGATTAAAAAATATCCACTAAAACCTCTAGTCGCTTGCCTCCGCTATAAATGGATTTTCGACCTCTTTTTCAATGGGCTTCCGCTATAACCTCCACTACAAGGTCTTTTCCTTGTAGTGAATAATGCAAGGATGATGTTAAAAGTTTCCCTTTTTAGAAGTTGTAACACATGACATTGTAGATGAAACATTGAATTTTATCCATCATGCACATTATGTAGCAATGACAATGTCAAAATAGGTATGCATCTAAAAATTTAAAGCCAAGGAAGGGATGTAATGACATAAACTTGACACAAAACATGATGTTTCTAATGCATCATGTTTAGTATCATCCAAATAAAAAAAAATTATCAAAAAAATCTACTAAACAAGGCTAGACCAAACATTGTAGTACTATTGGATTGGACATGACTTTTTGAAAGGTTTTTCAAGTTCTTCAAATGAAACATTACCTTTTTTTCATGTTGTCATGTTTTAACTTCAAAAATTCCATCCTTATCCTCTTTTACTTCGTACTGCAATATAATATCTAGAGGAAAAACTCACTTAATGTGTCAATGCTCATAAAATTAATTAAAATTAATTTCCTCAAATGGAAGAATACGCACTCATGATCAAAAGGTTCTATCCATTCTCAATCCTAGTCTTTGAGGATGATTCATTTTAGAAGTGGATGGGAAACATTTATATATACACAAATGGAAGCATAAAAGGTATGCTTACTTATTCTTTTGATATGTTTAAAACATTAATGCCTAAGGTGTTTCCAATATTTTTTAGAACCTCTTCTAACTAATTTTATATGGAAGAGAATTAAATGAGCCAAGAAGATGGTACAGGTAAAATGTTTTTTGTGTGGATCAATACGTTGTTGCTAACATCACATATGGAGCCCAAGAGAATAAAAATATTATAATGGTTATATTTCAAAGATTAAATCTTTATCTCTAATGTTCAAGAAGAATGCAATGCAAGGACGAAATCTTTAGCATGTAATTTTAATTCCATGGATCCTTTCTCCACCCCTTTGGCACTAATATGGTGTCACACAGTTTTGTCTTTTAGTTAGAAATTCTGAAATTCACAGATGGTTACATGATCTTGCATTTATTATATTTACCCTGTAATTTTTTGTCAGAAAAATTATTTTTTATTGTCCTCTTCAAACAATTGGATTTTTTTTTTTCAAAAATGACTTGATCTTTCATCACTCTAAAAAGTTACATGACACTTATTATTTTCCCTCTAATAGAAAGGAGGAATTGAGCGTACAATCCTACTTAGAACTATAATTATCCTATACAACCATTCCCCACAATTTATAACTCTAAAATCTACCACTAAATCCATTGAATTTACCTAAAAACAAATAATTATCCTCACGTAATTAACATACATATATATTATATAAATAACATATTTTTTAACTAAAGTACCATAACTTATATATATATATATGAATAACATATTTTATGTAACTAAAATACCATATGTACAGAATAATATTTCACAAATTTGTAAAATTGTTTTGGGATACTTTCCCTACCTTGTTTTATGATTTTATGCAATTTTTACAACCCAACCATAACAATTTTATTTTTGAAAACTCCCATGTACTCAGTAATTTTTAAAATAACGTTTAGTTTTATGCTTTTAAATGACAATGCAAACCTTATCTTAACATTTTCAGAACTTGGTATCCAAAAGACGTCATTCTCAAAAGTTTGAATCATGTTCATGACGTGAGGTAAAGCTATCTAATTGCACCCGTACATCTATATGGATATATATTAACAAAGTGAGCTGATTGGATTTTTTTTCGATTTCCAAGCTCCATTGTTACAACAATTTTCTCATTAATTTTTTACCTTAGCTTTATAAGATTGCTGGCTTTATATATTATTATGTTCCCGAAGGGGATCATATATAGATCGGCCAGTTTCCATTAATTTGTGCCTATACTCTATAATTTTTGGCGTGACTATAGTTTTGCTATAGTTTAAAATATTTATTATATTAAATCAATTTATTAAAAATGTTTTTTTGCAAATCTTATTGGTGCAGCAAGGTGACGTAGTCCTCGTTTTTTGGTTCCCAGGAGGGGGCGGCGGAATGATGTAAGGTGCATGACCTGCAAAGTGTACAGGCACGCTCCAAGCACGACAGGTTGACGTTAGAGAACAAACAAGGTGCAAGCTCCAAGGCACTCAGTTCTTAGAACGTCATGTCCTTCCCTGTGCAGCTCAGAGGACTTCCTCAAGCATGGTGCACGCTCCAAGGCACTTAGTTGTTCGAGAGGTACCGTGAGCTGGATTTTCATGAGTTTGTGGTTTGGAAGGAGCGTGGCGATCGTTTCAGATTACACATTGAATTATTCTGATTATTTTGTATCGGTATTGTCGCCCATCCAGCCTGCAACTCAAAATTACACCATGGCATCTGAATTTGTGTCAAAGGTTGTGTCATATTTGACATTTCATATGATGGACGAGCAAGGCTGACATGCCATTGCACAGAGCGAGCTAGGAAAAAAAATATAGAAGGGATGTTGCGGAGGTTGTGTTCTTGGTGTTATTATTCTGTTCTGTTTCTGTGCTGCAAATTCAACAATGGCCAGTCAAATCCTAATTTGATAGAGGCACATGAGGCCATGGTAGCATCGATGTAGTTTCAGATGAAAAAGCATAACCGAAAAAAATTCACATCATTTAAAGTATTACAGTTTCAACCGCTACAAATAAGAAAATCGAGGTGGTTTAAAATTTCACATGTAATGATTGTTAGTTGATGATCCCAATGTCCTCTGATCACGATAATCGTTACAATCCTTGTTAATTGGCATCAGATTGACAAGTGCAGGTATCATTACTGTACTTAAAATCTTGAGCATAACTATTTAAATTTTAGGTAGCGCCCTGTACTCGGTGGCTCCATTGGGAATTGAAAGCTCAAACAACTATGATATTGAACCATGGAAACGCTATATAATTTCTCTGAGTAGAGTTTACTGAGCTGCAAATTCCGGTATGTGATTGTGATCAAATGCACCAAGCTGCAACAAAATTTTCCTTTCCATAGAAAACAATTTCCTTTGTTTGGCTTAAAAATTCGTTTGCTCTATAAAGGAAATTGGATTTGCTAGAAAAATGAGTTTGCTTTGCTCGGTAAAAAGATTTTGCATTGCTCAACAACTTTCCTTGCAATCAAATTTTTCTCTAACCAGTGGAGGTTTTTTTTATGAAACAATTTCTTGGGATAGGCAAAGGAATTTTCTTTTGTTTTATTATAATGGAATGCTTGTGCGTCAAAATCCGGCCAGGCTTTCCTCCTGGGTGTTTGACATTTTTTCAGCTATTTTGACTTCTCCAGAACGCAAAAAGACCCGATTAGGTTTTTGGAATCCGAAAATTTGAAGTTGCCAATAAAATTCAAAAACCGAGGAGGAGGATACAACCAAGATTTTGGCACACGAGATTTGCAAATTACCACAAAAAGTCAATAAAAGTTCCAGAACTATATCAGATTACGATTTCATAAAATTATGCAAATGATTCTGTTGATTTTTTCTATATGATTTTGTTAATTTTTTCTGTATGGTTTCTACAGTTTTCCATTCATCTAAATACTAAATCCCATTTTCACGGACTCTTTTACTACTCCCGTTGAAGTCTAAAAGCTTCATCCAGTGATTGAAATTTATTTCTGTTTTCATGCACACTCTTATTGTTGCTACAATGACATGAATCTTTTATAATAATTGTTTTGCAAAATAATTATAATAACATAGTGTAGTATATTTTTATTTTGTGATTAATAAGAGTTTTGACTAATAAGAAGAATTTAAAATAGATTTATGATTTATGTTATTTTAAACTTTTTATTTTATAAATAGATATGTTGTCAAGGTATGGACTTATTTTAAAAGTTTAGCTTATTAGAGTGAATAAATGATAGTGCAGCACCACTTCAAGGTTTTTCATTATTCTTAGGGCTTAACAGATTTTTCATCGATCTTAGCACTTAACAGATAGTATCTTAGCAAGTCTATGCAAGAGAAACAAAATGAATTCAAGAGAAACAACCAGAACATTGATTGTCATTAAAGGATAAATGAAGCAAACATTAAGTTACATTGATTGTCATTTAAAAGATAAATGAAGCAAACATTAAGTTACATGTACCTATAATAACTAAGATTAATGTATACCTTTTACTAGTTAATATGAAGTAAAGACTAGCCACCGAGCGACTCCCTCTTGGTATATTTAGGTTTCTAGATATTCTTCATTGATTATTATATATCGATTGACAAATCATATTGAAGAGTGATATTTTTATGGTAGATTTAAATTTTGGTAGAATAATATCAACGTCTAACATAACTATTACAATTACACATAACCATGGTAAGAATTTCTAAAAAAAATCACTTGTTATTTTTTTTTATGGTTTTTATATTATAATTTTTTGTGTCTTGAAGTTTAAAATATAAGTTTTGATGAACAAAATGGTCCATGATGAACATTTTACCTTTCAAATTCCAACCATTCACATCATTATTAAATTAATGTTTGAATATCAAATTAAAAATGCAATGATAACAGTATTGAATATTAGTAACACATAACTATTAAACTAATATTTAAATATCAAATTAAAATTAATGTTTGAATATCAAATTACAAATGCAATATCATACATAACATTTATAAAAAGTATTGAATAGCAGTAACACATAACTATTAAACTAATATTTAAATATCAAATTAAAAATACAATATCATGGATAACATTTTTATAGTAAGTGTTGAATATCACTATTGTCCATAAAACCCAATTTTTTCCTTTTATTCATGGCCATAAATCCAAGCTTCCTTTAAACAAGAGCCACATGGTGGCAATTTCCCTGACATTGCCATTGCCACATACTCCCATCAGGACTCTTCTTTCTTCAATGAAATTGATAACAATCAACATCTCTACAAATATGGGCGGAAGTGCTGTAGCAAGAGCAAGAAGATCTTGTCATGTTCCATTGTTGACAAGATAATGGGAAACAATGTCATTAATAAGCTTTTCACAGGGGAGAATTAACCAAAAATATATAAATTATCCTAGAAAAGAATTGTATATATGTCTTCCCTGATATATCTAGGTGGGAAATGATAGAATCTTATGCATGTCTGAATGCATGGCATTAAATGTCTCACTAGACCATGCATGAAACACCATGAGTTGGGCATCAACTTTTACTCCAAGGTCTTATCTCACAGCTTTGTCATTACTTCTTACAGAGATCGGCTTGAGCAATTGAGTGAGAGAGAGACCTTTCGTATGCATTTCAATCTTTCCAATTGCCATTATAAAACCCAATTAACATTGGTGTTGCATTAAAACCTTCAATTGGTACAAGCTATGTGGTGGATGTAACTTGGTGGTACCGTAAGGTGCATATGAACAAGCATTAATAATGGATGATGCATGCTCTGTCGCCAATACGGGAAGGTATTCTTGAGGTAGAAGTCGTCAACTTAGGCCCAATCAAAACGTAACAAATTTGCATTAATTAAAAAATTTATATAAATATTTTTGTTAACTATATAAAGACCATTCAAACTATAGAATGGAGAAAAAATTTATAGACTCTACAATAAAGCTGAATAGTCTTTGGCCCAGAGAAAACATATATAAAATTATTTTTTAGGATAATTTATGTATGTTGGTTAATTCTCCACTGTGGAAGGCTTATTAATGACCTTGCAGTTTCTCATTATCTTGTTAACAATAGAACATGACAATATTTTCTTACTCCTGCTACAACATTTCCCATCTCCCAATAGTATGTGGCAATGGCAATGTCGGGGACATTGCCACCACGTGGCTCTTGATTATGATAATGGTTGATATAGATTGATGTATATGATTTTAATTATGTTGATGGTTGATATAGATTCATGCACATGATTGTTTCAAGAAGGATAAGGTCACCATCTTTAAAAAAATACTAGTTACTTAATTATTAATTATTTATTGTTGAATATTGCAATATAATTATAATATTTAAATTTATTTAAAATGTTAATATATAAGTAACTTTTTATAATTTTAATGACTAATTTTTTAGAACTTTATATATATTAATTAGTGGAAAATTATACATAAAATCTATGTGAAAAATTATATAGTATATATTAACAATGTGGTCTAAATATTCTATGTTTTCAACTTTTTTTGGAAATATTTAAAAAATATTAAAATCACATATATTATCTATGGAAATTGCATAATTAGGGTGATATGGAAATATTTGAGGATGCTGAATTTATTTATACATTCAAAAATACAATTTAAACATGTAGAAATTTAGATTTTACATAATAAAAAAATTGTCACAAAGTAAAGTTGAAAATGTAGAATAAATAAACTACTCCTATATTAACTAGAAAAATCTCTCTATATAACACATTATTACTTAACATTATATCATTATATTTAAATTCTTAATATATATAAATAACTTTTAATTATTTAGAAAATTATATTTAACCAAAGAATTTTTTAAAGGACCATCACCTTGTCCTTCCTCAAGTCAATCATGTATATCAATTTATATCACCCATTATCATAATTAAATTTATATACATCAATCTATATCAACTATCATCATCATAATTAATATATCAACCATCATAATAATTAATATTAATATAAGGCCAACAAACGAAGATAAAATAATTTATTAACTAAAATCAGTGTTTTTTTAAAGGACCATCACCTTGTCCTTCCTCAAGTCAATCATGTATATCAATTTATATCACCCATCATCATAATTAAATTTATATAGATCAATCTATATCAACTATCATCATCATAATAATTAATATTAATATAAGGCCAACAAACTAAGGTAAAATAATTCATTAACTAAAATCATGTGCATCAATCTATATCAACCATCATCATAATTAATATAAGGCCAACAAGGTAAGGTAAAAAAATGATGAGAAACGTGTTTCAAGGAGCGCGGAAATCTATCAATTTATCTATTGTAAAATTTACCACCGCCTCACTTTATATGATGCATGTATTTCTAACCGTTTGTTTTCAGTTATTAGCTTCTTGTTTTCCGTTATTAGCTTCGGAGGCATGAAGATGATTCAAACTATTGAGATTGAGAATGGCACCTTTTAGATACTAAATTCTTAAAATATTAAGGTAAGGTTTGTATAGTTATTTAAAAGCGTAAAACTAAACGTTATTTTAAATTATGGAGTACATGGCAATTTAAAAAAAATAAATTTGTTAGGTGGCTTTGTAATGGTTGCATTAAACGTTTGAGGGAAAGTATCCACCCAATCAAATGTCTAAATCTGTGAAAAGTTACTTTTTTATATAGTATCTTAGGTACATAAAATGTGTTGATATTTGTTGTGAAATTATACTATATATATAATACATTTTCGATGTTTGTGTAGTTAATTAATTGAAGATTAATTTTGTGTAAAATTTTAATTTATATATGAAAAACATTCAATTATGTGGAAAACTATATATAAAACCATAACTCTTATGTTATTGTGTTTTTTTTCCAATAAAAAACCACAATTTTATTAAATATTATAAACTTATATTTGTATATATATAATATATGCCTTGCATATGTTCCCTTACATATATTTGGTCTTCAAAAACAACACTACATCATACGTTGTTATTTTTCTTCAACATTGTGCAGTTTTGTAGAAGCACAGTGTAGGCCTACAAAATGCTTCTGCTATATCCCGAAACTATAGTCTCGATAAAGAGTGAACTGAGCCCGCTGCTCATACAAGATGCTTCTGCTATATCCTGAAACTATAGTCTCGATAAACAGTGAACCGAGCCCGCTACTCACAGCTGACATACAAAAATGATTGATTCCCCTTATCCTCTAGGAAAGCTTTTGCTTCAGTCCCTTCCTCAATAAAATGTCTGTGATAATATTGGAATGACTGATCCTGCCTTTGTTGTATTACTTTAAGTTCTCATTTAACCAACTAAATATCCTCTTTAAATAAGGAGTTGGCTTCTTTGTTTCTCGTGTGATTGTGTTATTTAGTATTTAACTTATTTAATACTAACACAACCACTTAACTTGTGATGAGTGAATACCGATAAGTTACACATACATGTGGTACTTGTTATCCATGTATTAACTCACTTGTCCCATAGTTCTTCAATCTAGGAAATGCATAAATAGTTCATGTTAGTCCACCCCAAATTCTAAGATACTAGCATAGCCACTTAACTTGTGGTCATAAACACTGATAGTTCACAAGTTAAGTATCATGAACAAGTTATATGTTACATCTTATCCCTATTGATTTTATATATATAATAATTGTTTATTTTGAATCACAACCATACAATAATCAATATGGAGAGTACACTTGTGGCATCCTCCTTCAATTTAGGAAAAACATAGATAATAGTCCATTTAACTTTTTTTTTTTTCATTTGAAAAATATAAATTCTTACTGAAACTACATATCCTTTACATAACATGTTAACATGTTACATAATGAGATTTGAAACTACGTTAACTAACTCTTAACTCTCTTATGTGATTATGTTACTTTGCGTTTAATTGATTTAATAGTACATATGAACAGCCTTTTACTTAGCATGTTGTTCCGTTGCAATGAATCCACAGTACCTTAACCATTGTAGAGTTGGATAGCAATAAATTCATGATACAGCTATTCCATGGTCGTGTCTTATCACCACGAGACGTTTAGCGTGTCTTAATGAATCCATTGTATAGTTAGGTAAGCAGTAAATTCATGAGACCGCCATTCCATCGTCCATGGTGTGGTTAGGTAAGCAGTAAATTCATGATACCGCCATTCCATCGTCGTAACAGCGAGGCGTGTTGTTAAGTACGAGTGGCAATCGTTACCTATTGGCATTCTTCGGTGGTTTGCTGGTGATAGCTTCCTAAGAATCTGGGCAGTGGGGATGGATATCTTCGTTATCTTGATGATCAGCTTCGTGGCCTTGACATGCTATGCTCTATTTCTCAACAGAAATTCAAAGAGCGGAGTCCCTCCGGAATGGCCTTTTGTAGGGATGCTCCCCTCCTTGTTTTTACATTTCAACGATCTATATGATTCCATTTCACGAATCCTTATAGGATGCGGGGGAACTTTTGTGGTGAAAGGCCTCCCGCAACCCGCTGTTCTTACCAGCAATCCAATAAATGTGGAGTACATTCTCACATCTAAGTTTTCAAGTTTCCCAAAGGGTCCCGGTTTCAGGAGCGTGTTTACAGATATATTTGGTGATGGGTTGTTTAACGTCGATGGAGAATTATGGATTCAACAAAGGAAGGCGTCTGCAGTAGAATTTAACTCTGCAGCTACTCTCAGTTATGTGTTGAAGTTGATACAAGTCTCCTTCCGTCAAAATCTCATCCCTGTTCTGGATAATACCATTTCCAAGGGAAGCGCGATCGATCTTCAAGATATATTTGTTCGTATCACATCACACGACATCTGGAAAATTGTGTTTGGAGTGGAAGTGGGGTGTTTAAGTCCATCTCTCCCCACCATTCCTTTTCTCAAAGCATTCGACGACGCTGTTGAAGCATCATATAGTCGATTTATAACGCCTATATTGTTTAGAAAGATCATGGGATGTTTGGGTTTGGGGAGCGATGTCAAACTTCAGTCTGCTCTGAAGACCATCGACCAGTTTGTCATAGAGATCGTTTCATCCAGAAGGAAGGAATTGGCTATGGAAGAAAAAGGGATATCGGATAGCCGCGCTGATTTATTGTCTATTTTTATGAAATCTCGAGATAAAAACGGAGAACCGTATTCCGACACTTTCTTACGAGGCATTTGTCTGACCTTCATTCTTGCAGGCAGCGGCACAACGTCCGTGGCACTTTCCTGGTTCTTTTGGGTGCTTCTTCAACATCCTCGTGTTGAAGAAAAGATTTTGGAAGAGATCGTCCGTATTTTAAAGGACAGATCAACTGATGTCAAGCCCGGTCATCCACTTTGCTTCAGCAGGGAGGAGTTGAAAGAAATGCATTATCTGCATGCAAGCCTGTCCGAGACAATGAGACTTTACCCGCCTGTGCCATTGGGCAGAAGGGAGGCGATAGAGAACGAGGTCTTGCCTGATGGGACGCCTATGAAGAAAGGGACTGCCATTTTTTACGTTAGTTACGCCATGGGACGAATGGAAAGCATCTGGGGCAGGGACTGCATGGAATTCAAGCCAGAGCGATGGCTTAATGACGTGGGCGTTTTTGTGAACAAATCTGTTTACAAATATCCAGTTTTCCACGCAGGCCCTAGAATGTGTATGGGGAGAGATTTTGCATATTTGCAGATGAAGCACATAGCAGCATCCATCTTATATAGTTACAGAGTGAGATTGGTTAATGAAGGTGAACAAGTGAAATATAAGGTGGGAGCATTAACTCTGTATATGAAGAACAGGCTGTGGGTGACGTTACAAGCAAGGGTAACTGAGCATTCGGGGTCTATGTGATGTATTGAACGCTCTACGTCAGCCATATTTATATGAATAATGTAGTACTGTAGCCCTACTGTAGTACTGCAGTACTGTTTATATGAATAATGTAGTACTATTGCCAGATTTAGTTTACTAAGAAATGTAGTACTGTTGCCAGATTAGTTTACCAAGTAATGTAGTTGTTGCCCTATGTGTTATGATTCTATGAATAATCTCTTTAGTAGGGATTTAGTTATGATTCTATGAATAATCTCTTTAGTAGGGATTTAGTTCGACCTCATGTACTCTATTCGTCTAATATTATTATGATGAAATTTATTTGATTTCATGATACTCTAATCTGCTCATGTGTGATGTGAATAATTTTATGAGTATGATAAATTTCGTTGCAAGTTAGCAGCTATGTTACTCTTCTCATGTGTAGCAAGGAAAGGAAAGGAAAATCGCAGATTGTATAAGTTAAGCTCTTATAATTGCCAAGTTGCATATTTCGTTTGACCGAAATCTGATCTCATACAACCTGTTGCAATTGCCAAGTTGCATATTTAATATCACTGAACCCTAGCAAGATTTATTTATACGATATTCAGTTTCATTTAATATAGAAAAACAAGTACGTAATATTTTTAGCTTTCAAGAACGATTATATATTATGGATGTCTTTTTTTTATTAGACTTAATTATTAGAGATAATCACATTAATGATATTAATATGTTGAGTTGATAGGTTTAAATGGGACACGTACTATATATAGGAAAAAAATATTAATATGAAAAATATGTGCCCAATTTAAGTCTATGACCTTATTTGGACACATTAATATTATTAATGTGGTTGCTACTAGTAAAAGGGGGCCTAGACATATCTCCACAAAATAGTAGTAGATTGAACTAAATATATATTTTAATTGTTTGTTCTTTAACATTGTTTAATTAAACAATATTATTATTTTGTAATAATCTATTAAACATAATAAATATAAAATGATTTAATTCTTATTATTGTTATTTACTTAATAATAATATTAATTAATAATCAATTATAGTTAATGGTATTATTAAATAAATAAATAATTACTAATTCATTAAGGATAATATGAATTAATTTATTAATTATTAATAACTCATATTGTTATTTAGTTAATAATAATATTAATTAACGAGATAATTAATAATATATTAACATAATTATTTTTTAATTATGTAATTATTTACTATTAAATATTAATTTATTAATATTGAAGATATGTAGCATATATTAAATTATTAATATTGAAGATTTGTAGAATATATTTACTAACATTATGATATATTTGACATATTAATAATGTATTTTTACTATATTAATGAGATAATTAATAACATATTAAAGTAAATATTTGTTATTTATGTAATTATTTACTATATTATAATTAATAAAACATTATTAATTTATTAATATTGAAGATACTTAGAATATATTCACTAACATTATGATATATTTGACACATTAATAATGATTTTTTACTATATTATTTTAATATTAAAATAATTTTATTTAATTATTTATAATATAATAATATATTGTAAAACTTATTATTTAATTATAATATTTTATTATACTTTACTAAATAAAATTAATACAATGATGATACATTAAAATATTAAAAAAATAATTATTTATTAAAAAATAATTATTTGTTAGTTAAATAATTATTTATTATATTGCTATTAATAAACCATTATTAATATTGAATATACATGTATAATATTGTGATGTAATTTTAGATATTTATTTACATTATTATATATTTGACACATTAATTTTTTTTTCTATATTATTTTAATAATATAATAATTTTATTTAATTATATATAGCATAATACCATATTGAAAAATTATTATTTTATTTAGGATGGAATGTGGTATTGTGGTCCATGAAAGAGTTTGCCACAATGTGACGTTCATCAAGGGTAATGTTGTACTCGGATGTTTATGTTGACAATGGAATGTACCATAAATGTACAGATGTTAAATGTTGTCATTAGTTAATATTGGTGTTGATTCAAGGTCACATTTTGGTTGTGAATCTATTATTTTGAATACGATTCCAACCATAAAAAATTGGAACACATTAGGATGGAATGTGGTATTGTGGTCCATGAAAGAATTTGTTACAATGTGATGTTCATCAAGGGTAATGTTGTACTCTAATGCTTATGTTGACAATGAAATGTACCATAAATGTACTGATGTTAAATGTTGTCATTAGTTAAGATTGGTGCTGATTCGAGGTCACATTTTGGTTGTGAATCTATTATTTTGAATACGATTCCAACCATAAAATTGGAACAGATTAGGATGGAATGTGGTATTGTGGTCCATGAAAGAGTTTGTCACAATGTGATGTTCATTAAGGGTAATGTTGTACTCGGATGTTTATGTTGACAATGGAATGTACCATAAATATATTGATGTTAAATGTTGTCGTTAGTTAAGATTGGTACTGATTCGAGGTCACACTTTGGTTGTGAATCTATTATTTTGAATACGATTCCAACCATAAAAAATTGGAACAGATTAGGATGGAATGTGGTATTGTGGTCCATGAAAGAGTTTGTCACAATGTGACGTTCATCAAGGGTAATGTTGTACTCTGATGTTTATGTTGGAAATGGAATGTACCATAAATGTACTAATGTTAAATGTTGTCATTAGTTAATATTGGTGTTGATTCAAGGTCACATTTTGGTTGTGAATCTATTATTTTGAATACGATTCCAACCATAAAAAATTGGAACATATTAGTATGGAATGTGGTATTGTGGTATTAGGGTTGTTTGTTTATTCTATGCACATTCAATTGATAGAAATAAAATGTGGATATGCTATTTTAGTTGTTGCGAGTTATACTTGATACCAATTGTAATGTAATTGGTATATGATTTCAATGTTGTAATGGTTAATTAATTCTATTGTGTGTCAATGTGAATACATAATAACACATTGCAAAAATTAATAACTTCTCATTGTTTGAGAGTTTTAATCTCCGGATATATACAAACACATCTTAAAAATGGATAATGTTTCAATCAAACTCGTGAAACATATAAAGTAGGATTCAAAATATTTTTTTTTCTTGTAATGTGAGCTGAATGTAGCAAACATTTGTAATCATCGTTAAATAAACAATAATTTTAAACAACCGTGCATTCAACAGTCTCGCTTTATGGCATGCATGGAGGACATCATCATTGATTCATCCCGAAAATTGAAATAGAGGATTAAAAAAGTGAAATTCGTTGAATGTACTTAAGTATTGTAAGTAAATAAAATCAAGCAAATTTAAAATACTTTTGTTTGGAAGAACGGAAATATTTATTGAAACTTAAATGAACTAACCTTATATGAATATTAAAAAATCATGAGGTCTTTTTCATATTTATTTGTGTAATGCAGTCCATAATTGTTAAACACAATAAAACTACAACAAAGTTAAATGAAATTATAATCGTAAAGAAACATCGAAATAAATGAATTTTTTGGTACACAATAATCATCTCACCTATTTGGATAATAACGACAATGGTCATATAGAAATGGTCTGTAGGTGTTGTTCTTCCTTCTTCCTGATGGTAGCATGTGCACTTTGAGCCATCTTTGTGTACCTCTCATAAGTAAATGGTGGTGATATTCGTAAACCGTTGATAGATTTGACTCTTGAAATTATTGTAAATGTTAAAGCTTGCCTCTCTGCCTTACCAATATCAATTGTTTCCTTTTCTAGAGTCAAACCCTGTGATTTGTGTATGGTGAGAGCCCAATCCATACGCAATGGAATTTGCTTGCGATTTCCTCTACTAATAGGTGTTATTGGTACAATCTTTGGATATATGATATCCCATGGAACACCAATGTAATTATCAAACGAGATTGTAGTGTACATTGGGAGTTGTGGTGGTTTAGATCCTTCAACATAGAAGATGTTTTGAACTATCACAAGTGCTCCATTTACTAACCCTAATTCCACCCATAGGTTACATGTAAACATGACACGTTCACTAGGACATAGGAGGACTTCATGTTGAAGTTGCTCATCATCTGCATCGTTGAAATATTTATTCTTTGTATGTTCAGAGATGCATCGTGCTACTGGACTTTTAAGTGATTTAAGCATGAATTTATTATGTTGATTCACCAAGGCATTTGTTGGAAACAAATGTATCTGTGCGTTGAAAGTGTTACTTTCAATACTTTCCATACATGCATATGTCCTTGACATCAACATATTCCAATCATCCACATTTGGTTCTGCATTTCCAATGTTTGTTAGTAACATTCTAAAACTGGATTGCTTTGGATCTATCCGTTGCTGACGAAAAATTGTCTCTAATGTAACAACGTTTTTGAAATATTTCCACAAACCCTTTCCAACTGTGTTACCTACATACAATGGTTTATCTCTAACAAGGGGCAATCGTCCAAGGTCTCCAACAAGAATCAATAATCTTCCACCGAATGGATCTGATCTATTTTCTTAAAATGCTTCACGCAAGCGTGTATCAATTTGTATGAATAACCTTGGCCCTATAAAGATCATTTCATTAATTAAAATGTGCTAAACACATCGCATCTCTTCTTAGAAAATAGAAAGTGCTTGACCATGCAAAGGTTTGAAGTCTTTAATAGGAGTTCTAAGAGATGAGCTAATTGTTTTAGCTCTTATATTGAAGGAAGCTACTCCAGTTGGTGCTAGTAATAGCAAAGGGATTTTTCCATTTGTTGAATGCATGGAAAATTCTTGTGAAACACAGTGTATAAGGTAAGAATTTCCAGTTCCAGCAGTTCTTTGAATGATAATTTTTAGTGGTTCCACACTTGGTCCTTGATAAAAGTGTTCAAGAATAGTGTTGAAAGAAAGACGTTGCTTCTCATAAAATGAAGATGGAGAAGCCAATGTAGGGTGGGAAACATCCAGTATAGCTCCAGATGAACATGTTTTTTTTATGAATTTTTTTTGGGTCTTCTAAGTTATCGTTCGAGCTTGTGGTATTACTCCAGACATGATTCAAGTCGAATTCTCTATGACCAAGTGTTTCAATATCAAACACTTGAACATCATTAGGAGGAACAAGGCAAGATAACATTTCCCATTCATCCATGTCATTTTCATTATTGATTTCGTCTTGGAGTATGTCATCATCATCATCATCATTAATAGTTTCTACTGGCATTCTGTTGACATGCCAAGCTCGATAGTTTAATTTCATCCAATTCTGAATGATTATTTATGTAGTGATGCCTATGTCAGTGTTAATGTTTATGAACGGTTTGTATAGGAGTAATTCACTGAGGAAAAATGATTCAAAACTGTCTAAGTTCTCCTTAGGAACTTCACAAAACCGAGGCCACACTCGAACTATTGAGGGTTTGTCTCTTGGCTTCCAAGCTTATTTCTTATGGCATGAGCAGAAAGACCAGGAACGAGCAGTGTCAATGAGAGACAAATGTTCAAGGAATGGAGGTCTATTTTTGATATAGTTCAAGGAACCTAGAGTTTGTGGGGAATTTGTCACTATCTGAATTGGAAGATACTCTCTTGAATATTTTCCTGCCAACATTCATTGAAACAAAGTTACGACTACAAACAACAAGTGGGAGCTTTAACAATATATGGCATGTTTCTTGCGCTCCAATGTATATGTCCCCAATTGTTTCAGTAAGGAAATTTTTATATGCACATATAGAGGGATCTTCAAAGTCAACAAAATTGGAGATTCTTGTTAACATATCTTGATAGCTTTCTGATCTCCGTTAATCTTTCGAAGCATATTTTGCAATGTATTTCAATACCGCGGGACGTGACACAACTAACTGACAATCAACATTAGCGCGCCACATTGATAGAAGAGGGACATTATGAACATTTAGCCTGTCGTCATTGCATGCAAGTTCATATTTCTTTTGTCCTTTATTGTTGATAAATAATTTTGATTCATCTTGAAGCTCCCATGGTGCATCGTACTGACATGTGTAAGAGGAACCTTTCTTTTGTAAACATGAATGAACACTGCACTTTGTGTGTCGCTGAATGCGATTTTCTAATTGCTTATAATCATCAATGGGATTGGTGTTGAATATTTCAGTGTTGTCCAATAAGAAATGATATTCCTCTAAAGACCGATGAACAGATATATTCCTGTGGTGGGAATCATGAGGATTCCAGGTTGTTACGTAGTTTTCAAAGTATTTTCTTGCAGCATCAATTCTCTTGTTATCTTTCCAATCCAATTTTTCCATGTTTGGAGCACCTTCCAACCATAGGAAACCATGGATATGTGCTGATCCTCTATTACATTCATACCTATAAAAACCACCATTGGATAAAGACGTAAATGTACAATGAATACTGAAGAAAAATTTAGAAATGTCGATTGGAAAAAATAGAATAACAACATGCCGTACCTGTACCAATAGTCCTTGGCATGGAGGTATTTTACAATGATTTATTCACGAAATATATTGAATCATTGATGCATATATGTAGTGACAACATGTGTATATTTGATAACATTATAAACCCTCCATCGGTTTTTGTTTTATGCAAAAAGGGGTGCAGAGTTGGGAATAAATTTGTGTAGGTCTGGCCACTTTGTATCAGTTGCACTTAAAGTGAAGAACAAAGTGGGGCAACCAATTTGGGCTATCATGTCAGTGAGTTCACTACGACATATGTCCCAGTATGCTTTTGTTCCTTGGAGACGTGCGCCGAAATGCATTAGCCGTTCGGATAATTTGGTGTTTGTGGAGTCATTCAGTTGTTTACGCGGATCTTCAATTGTTGTAGGTATTCCATCCTTAATGTTTTTTTCACAAATACAGTAGTTTTTCCTTGGCTTCGATGTCTCATGATCATGTTCAATATAAAATACCTGAACCTTGGATGTTTTCCAAACCTTTGATCACAATACTTTAGTAGGTGCAATGCATATTCGTGTAGTCGAATAGTCTTCAAGCGTGGCTGCAACCAATCAACAACACCTGTATGAAACAATGTCGGAAATTCCATGTCAAACAAACCTTCAGTGTTGTATTCATTTATTGGTGACAATCCTACTTCTGGCCACTCTGTTTCTAAATCTGATATAGAGGAATCATTTTGAACAAAATTTAGTATCTCCTCCATTTCTTGTTGTGCATTTGGCATTCTAGCTGTAAAAGAGGAAGGATGACTTTCTAATTGATGAATTTCAAATACATCAATGTCAACATCATTCTCGTTTGAGTATAATATGTCGGAGTTGATATAATGCAATCTATTAGACACATCTATTGGATGGTCTGGAAGACATACAAATTATTCTAAATCAATTTCAACATCTCGATAATATTTTTCCATTTGAATTTTGTAGTGTAATGCATTCATGACACACGATCTTCTAACAATGCAATCATAGTGTTTGGACTGAGGTCCTTCTCTCCTAACAATTAATATATCTATATCCTCTATCCGACGAGGAAGAGTTTTGACAATTGAATTGATATCTTATGGAAAGCTAATTGTATGACCACTGTATTTATATTCCCCCCCACGAGCATGTGTCACCTGTAGTATTGGATTAACGCATGCTATTAGCATTTATTCTACCTGTGTTAACACTGATATAACTCGAGGTTGTTCACCAGGATCCATGTTGTTGCATTGCAAAAAATGATGGGGGCCACACTCTTGCTTGCACCTGATACAAACAGGACCCTCAACTGCTCTAACAACATTTATTCCAGGGTATGATTCATGACATACATTACACATTTGTACAATTGAAAATTTATCAATCCGCTCACAGAACCTTTGATGGAAAGGAGTCATTTTCTTGAAAATTTGACCCATGTTATTTATTTTTTATGCATGTCCATTAATACCATGGTTCCTAGCACTGACATTATCATTGAATGTGGAATGATATGGTTCCGATGAACATAAAATTTGTCTTCTACTACTTCTAAAATGCATACCTATGTTCTGCATATGCTAAACACCACTGTCCCCAACATGTCCCATACAGACATTGTTATGGAAATACTGTTCGACATTGCTTCTAATCATGTTATTGACATGATTTTGGCTCAGATCGTTGCATGGTTGTTGAACTTCATTGTTAGTGTGTTGAAAATTGAAAACGTGGTTGTAAAAAAAAAAGAATTATGTCATATTGAAACAATACATCAACATAAATTACTATGATATCATCTATATACAAACTTTCAGTATGAATCGATTGAACAATACCTTCGTTGTTCCAAGAGATATAGTTATTTGACCATAGAAACTTCTTCTACTTATCATGGCTTGGTTTCAGAATATTTCTTGTTCATTGATTGGCGGTGAATTGTTTGGTTGATTGGAATGCATGTTTTTGAATTGGATGCATTGGACATAAGTCTCATAAACATGTTGCGTAATGGGCTGGTGCAAGGTAATGATACCCAATTATGACACATTAGTTGCAATGACACTCGGGAAAAATAGAAATATTATCATTAAAATGAATTATTAGAGGTACCTACAAAACTTTTTTGGATTAGCTGTAAATAGATGAAACGTAGAAAAATGGATGACCTTCCGGAATATTTAACTTTTACATATGGAAAAGTGGTATAACCACCCCAAAATGTCATTATTCGAAGATTGGTATGTTATTTTTTTTCTCAAACATAATGCACATGTTTTTTTGAGCCACCTGTTTGCTATGTAAATTTTCAATTTACAAGAAAAAAAAATTGTAGAGGCGTAGGCAACAAAAGAATCTTGTGCGGAGCTATTTTTCCAAAATTTTAAAAGTCAATTTTATATTTCTTTTAAATTACCGAAGTCAGTGAAGCCCTAAAACGACATGGTCAAGTGTTGAGACACCATATCATGGTCTAAAAATAATCAAAATACTTTTTTTTTTAGGTTGTAGGTATTTTCGTGCTCTTGTGCGGGTACTCTTCCATTTTCCAAATAGGTAAGCTAATCAAAAGTTATAGGCCAAATAAACGACCTATATTTTTTACAAATTTGACATGAGTGCAGTTAAAAATGAATTAAAAATAGAAAACAACAACAGATCTATTAAAAAATTATATATTTAGAATCTGCACACAGAGCTCGACAAGCATGTGCAATTTCATCTGCAGTGCACTTATGGAGCTTATGTGGAACTAGTTGTGAAAAAATGAAAGTTACAGCATTTGATGTTTTCTGCCATAAATCAGGCATAAATTAGACTGAGCCTCAAGGTGCAATCCAAAGCTAATTCCAAGCATGCAAGGGCGCCAAAAAAAAATTTGAATTCAGGCACGCGTGCGCGCAACTACGCGCACACGCAAACACGCGCACGCGTGACTGACAGTGCGCAAGCGTTAATAACAGCGTGCACGCACTATTGTATGCCTTTGTATGGTTTATTTAATTTCCTTTGTCAAGGGGATACATGAAGTTGATGAATATGTGATGATGAAGAAGATGACGATGATGGAGATGTTGATGAGGAAGGGGGAGATGACAATGATGTTGAAGATGTTGATGATGATGATGATGAGATGATGGTGATGGTGATGATGATGAAGATTTTGATGATGATGACAATGGTGATGAAGATGATGATGAGGATGATGAGGATGATGGTGAGGATGATGATGATGATGATGATGATGATGATGATGATGGTGATGAGGATGATGGTGACGAGGATGATGATCATGATGGTGATGAAGATGATGATGATCATGATGAATATGATGATGATTATCATCATCATCATCATCATCACCATCACCATCATTATCAACATCTTCATCATCATTGTCATCTCCCCCTTCCTCATCAACATCTCCACCATCGTCATCTTCTTCATCATCACCACCTTCTTCATCATCATCATCATCATCTTCATCACCATCGTCATCGACATCAACATCTTCATCTCCATCATCATCATCTTCTTCATCCTCATCACCATCATCATCATCATCTTCGTCATCATCATCATCGTCATCATCATCATCGTCATCATCAACACCATCATCATCATCGTCCTTCTTCCTCATCTTCATCAACATGTAGGTCATCATATTCATCGTCAACATCATCATCATCATCATTATCATCCTCATAATCAACATTGATGGTGATGATGATGTTGGTGATGAGTACGATGATCATCAACATCATCATCATCTTCATCATCGTACTCATATTCATCATCATCCACCACCACCACCATCATCATCATCATCTTCGTCATCACCCTCTTCCTCATCATCATCATCAACAACATCTTCGTCGTCATCATCATCATCATCATCATCATCATCATCAATGATGATGATGACGATACGAAGATGATGATGATGATGATGATGAAGAAGATGACGATGACGAGTATGATGAGGATGATGAAGATGACGATTATGATGACGAAGACAATGATCATCGTGACCATGATCATATGATGATGATGATGATGGTGAGGATGATGAAGATGGTGATGATGATGATTAATGAAGATTATGATGACGAATATGATGATTTTGATGATGATGATCATATTCATCATCATCATCATCATCTTTATCATCGTATTCATATTCATCATCATCCACCACCACCATCATCATCATCATATCATCATCATATCATCATCCTCGTCCTCACAATGATGATGATGATGATGATGATGATGATGATGATGATTATGATGATTATGATGATGATAATAATGTTGTTGATGATGATGAAGATGCCGATTATGATGTGTTGCATATTCATCATCATCTTCATCATCAACATCATCATCATCATCATCTCCATTAGTCATCATGATCATCTTTGTCATCATCATCATCGTCATCATCATCATCATCATCATCATCATCATCATCATCATCATCATCGTTATCATCATCATCCTCATGCTCATCTTCACAATGATGACGATGACGATGACGATGAAGATGATGATGATGATCATGCCGTGGTTCATGTTGTGGATGATGATGATGTTTTGCATATTCGCCATCATCTTCATCATCAACATCATCATCATCATCATCATCATCTCCATTAGTCATCATCATCATCATCATCATCAACATCATCATCATCACCATCTTCATCATCATCATGATCTTCATCATGATATTCATCATCATCATCATCATCATCATGGCGAAGATGATGATGATGATGATGATGATGATGACGACGATGAAGATGGTGATGATGATGACTAATGGAGATGATGATGATGTTGATGATGAAGATGATGATGAATATGCATCACATCATCCTCATCATCATGATCATCTTCATCATCATCAACACCATGATGATGATGATGATGATGATGATGAAGAAGATGGCGATGACGAGTATGATGAGGATGATGAAGATGGCGATTATGATGACGAAGACAATGATCATCATGACCATGATCATATGATGATGATGATGATGGTGAGGATGATGAATATGGTGATGATGATGACTAATGAAGATGATGACGATGAATATGATGATTTTGATGATGATGATCGTATTGATCATCATCATAATCATCTTCATCATCGTACTCATATTCATCATCATCCACCACCATCATCATCATCGTCATATCATCATCATCATCATCATCCTCGTCCTCACAATGATGATGATGATGAAGATGATGATGATGATGGTGATGATGATGATCATGTTGTTGATGATGATGAAGATGATGAGGAGGATGATGTGCTGCATATTCATATCATCTTCATCATCATCATCATAATCATCATCATCATCATCATCATCATTAGTCATCATCATCACCATGTTCATCATCATCATCGTCATCATCATCATCATCATCATCATCATCATCATGATCTTCGTCATGATGATGATGATGATGATGATGATGATCAGGATGATGGTGATGATGAGTATGATGAGGACGATTAAGATGACTATTATGATGACTATCATCATCATCACAATCATCTTATGATCATCATCTTCATCATCCTCATCATCATCCGCGTCCTTCAATCACAATGATGATGATGAGGAAGTTGATGATGATGATCATGTTGATGAAGATGTTGATTATGTGCTGCATATTCCTCGTCATCTTCATCATCATCATCATCAACATCATCACCGTCATCATCATCTCAAATTATTCATCATCATCATCGTACTCATATTCATCATCATCCACCATCATCATCATCATCATCATTATCATCGTATCATCACGACTAATGATGAAGATGGTGATGATGAAGATGGCAATGATGATGACTAATGAAGATCATGATTTTGATGATGATGATCATATTCGTCATCATCATCATCATCTTCATCATCATCCATCACCACCATCATCATCATCATATCATCATCATCATCATCATCATCCTCATCCTCACAATGATGATGATGGTGATGATGATGATCATGTTGTTGATGATGATGAAGATGATGATGATGATGATGATGATGAGGATGATGTACTGCATATTCATCATCATCTTCATCATCATCATATCCATTAGTCATCATCATCATCATCATCTTCATCATCATCGTCGTCATCATCATCGTCATCATCATCATCATCATCATCATCATCCGCATGCTTGTCCTCACAATGATGATGATGACGATGATAATGAAGATGATGATGATGATCATGCTGTGGATCATGTTGTGGACGATGATGAAGATGATGATGATGTGCTGCATATTCATCATCATCTTCATAATCAACATCATCAACATCATCATCATCATCATCATCATCTCCATTAGTCATCATCATCATCATTATCACCATCTTCATCGTTATCATCATCATCATCACCATCTTCATCATCATCATGATCTTCATCACCATCTTCATCATCATCATGACGAAGATGATGATGATGATGACGATGAAGATGGTGATGATGATGATGATGATGTTGATAATGAAGATGATGACGAATTGTTGATGTATATGTAACTTCGGAATGTATTTCATCTATATTTATTATACCCTTATAAGAGATGTGTTATTCCTCTATAAGGAAGTGTCGTCATGTGTATTGACAAGTGTTGCAAGTGTGTGTACTTGGCGATGGGTTATTAGACCACCATGTGTGGGGTCAGCCCTGAAATATATATTATATGGTTGATGTACCTAGCTAGACAAGTCGGCCCCATAAGGTCACCAGGCAAATAGGTTAGTATAAATAGAGATCGGGAGATCTCTATTTTGATCAATTCGGAAGTCACACTTCTCTCACTCAGAAAGTGGCGCACTAGTGAGGAGGAGGATCATCTGCTACTAGGAGACTATCTCAAGTGTATTTTGGTTGTACTTTGGTTGAGCCATTGATCTCTCTATCTCTGAGGAAGTTGTGGGGTTTTTCACCTTAGGGTTTTCCCCACGGAAACTCTGTGTCTCTTGTTTCTCATGCTTTTGATTCTTGTGATGCTTGTCATGCTTATTGTGATTGTTATGCATTGATATACTGTATATGTTATTCTCTCAGTAAAGATCCAAGAGTATTGTGAATTAATGCTCAAAATTTAACACGAATATGCTGCACATCATCCTCATCATCATGATCATCTTCATCATCATCTTCATCATCATCATCACCACGATGATGATGATGATGAATATGGCTATGGCGAGTATGATGAGGATGATGAAGATGCCGATTATGATGACAAAGACAATGATCATCGTGACCATGATCATATGATGATGATGATGATGGTGAGGATGATGAAGATGGCGATGATTATGACTAATGAAGATGATGATGATGAATATGATGATTTTGATGATGATGATCATATTCGTCATCATCATCATCATCTTCATCATCGTACTCATATTCATCATCATCCACCACCACCATCATCATCATATCATCATCATCATCATCATCATCATCATCATCCTCGTCCTCACAATGATGATGATGATGATGACGATGATGAAGATGATGATGATGATGAGGATGATGTGCTGCATATTTGCATCATCTTCATCATCAACATCATCATCATCATCATCATCATCATCATCTCCATTAGTCTTCATCATCATCATCATCTTCATCATGATCTTCATCATCATCATCATCAGATCATCATTACGAAGATGATGATGATGATTATGATAAGGATGATGGTGATGATGAGTATGATGAGGATGATGAAGATGACTATTATGATTACTATCATCATCATCATCACCATCATCATATGATCATCATCTTCATCATCCTCATCATTAGCCCCGTCCTCACAATGATGATGATGATGAGGAAGTTGATGATGATGATCATGTTGATGATGATGATGATGATGATGATGATGTGTTTCATATTCCTCCTCCTCCTCCTCCTCCTCCTCATCTCCAAATTAGTCATCATCATCATCGTACTCATATTCATCATCATCCACCATCATTATCATCATCATCATCATCATCATCTCCAAATTAGTCATCATCATCATCATACTCATATTCATCATCATCCACCACCACCACCACCACGACCACCATCATCATCATCATCATATTATCACGACAAAGATGATGATGTGCTGCATATTCGTCATCATCTCCAACAACATATTCGTCTTCGTCATCATCATCGTCATCATCATCATCATCATGAAGATGATGATACGAAGATGATGACGAAGATGTCAATGATGGTGATGATTATGAGGAAGATGGCGATGATGAAGACGAAGATGACTACTATGATGACGAAGACATTGATGATCATTACCATGATCATATGATGACGATGATGATGATGATGATGAAGATGGTGATGATGGTGACTAATGAAGATGATGATTTTGATGATGAGCATATTCGTCGTCATCATCACCTTCATCATCGTACTCATATTCATCATCATCCACCACCACCATCATCATCATCATCATCATCCTCGTCCTCACAATGATGATGAAGTTGATGATGATGATCATGGTGTTGATGATGATGAAGATGATGATCATGATGATCATTATCATCATTATCATCGCTGTATACATCATCACTTTATACAACATTAATATATCTACTATGTATTTAATTATTCTTGATGTAATACATATGTTTCTAATTGAAAATTAAATTAATGTTTTGAAATCAAAATACACAAATTTGTAAATATACCCTTAAACCCCTAAACACCTAGAAGCACTTAAATGCACTTAGGGATTATGGGTTATAAGAGGTCCTAAAGGCCTTTATGGGGGAGGGGCTCTTTATGGGGAGGGGCTCTAGGCATAACACGACACATTTATATCTGTTGGGAAATAAATACAGTGAACGTTACCCACCAAAAATTACAATGTTCAGCAAGGAAGCACACGCGCCAGATGCGCGCATGCGCATCTGGCGCATGCATGTCCTTGTTGAACATAAAATTTAGAAAATCACCCGCATTCTTTCTCCCGCATTTTTTTCCTCATTCATCGCGTTCTCTTCGCTGGTTTCACGCACAGTCCGACAAGCATTTACATGGTAGATTGAATTCATACACCATTTGGTGCTTTCTTCACCATTTGGATAACATACACAACATCTGGGGCTCTATTTGGCTCTTTGTATTGATTACACACCTATTGGGCTCTATTTGGATCAATTGAGTGAATACACAACAGTTGGACTCTATTTGGCACCTTGGATTGAATTCTCATGCTACTTGGACACACATGAAGTCTTCTTACATATAGTGGACACATCAAAAGAGCATTTGACATTTGAAGCAAAGAGCAATCATAATCCTTGAGGTATGGTGATAATTTTATCTTGTTAAATGTAATTTAGTCTTCATTCACTTGTTTGAATGGAATCTATTTTGGTTTTTCCTCATGAATTGTATGATAGATCTATTTTAGTCTTCTTAATCTTCAACATAGACAATAAAAACATCTTACCAAAAAAAAACTACAACATGCACCAAGCAATGCTTTCAACCTTTCATGAAGATAATAAAAAAAAATTACTTGCATCACCACCAATAACATTTCATAATCACATTCCTCCATCTAGTAGACAAACATTTGTTGAATTCCTCATGGTTTCACTACAACAACTCACACAAACACCTAAACAATTGAAAATTGTTAGTCTTTTGGGGCTATTTTCCCTCATCCATACCATGAAAATGAAGTGATATGAGCTTCTCCCTTGTAGGGAATTTGCTCCTACTAACATCCCATACCACCATCCAATACCTTCCTACTGAGTTCTTAGAGGTGATGTTGTAACTTTATATGTAGGGCATTCCCAATAGCTTTTAAGATTATATATGAAAACATTCTCACTAGATGTTGTTGTACATAATCAATTGCTACATCGAGCTTTAATAATCATGCACATCGAGTTTTAATATCTTGTTTGTTGTTCATTCTCGCAGGGGTCATATTTCGTTTTTCCAAAAAACGCATTGAATATGGTCAACAGACGTAATAATAAAAGAAAGTCTATAAGGACGCAACTGCCCCCCCGAAAAGATCCATGAGATAAGAGAAAATGCCAGGTTGTACATGCAAAACCGTAGAAATCAAAATGTTAGTGCCTTAGATCCATCAACAAGCAATGACAAAGTGGTTGAAGTCAATTAAATCTTTCCTGATGTCGAGTATAAGGGATGGATGTTGAACAAGTTCTTAACTGGAAACCACCCCAAGAAGAGAACCCACCTGGCGAACACACTCCATTGCAGGACCAATTTGTGAACAAAGGGCCACAACAAACCGTTGACGAGACTCGTACTTCCTTGCCGACTCCCTTGCCTCGACTATCAACCAGATGACGAAGAACTCCCAGACGTATTCATGTGGATGAAAGTTCATTTTCAGGACTTGAAGGTAAGATTCCCAAATGCACTATTGATTTCCATTGTAGCAAGATAATCAAATATTTTTTTGAATCCAAAAGCAATGCAGCAAAATGTCAATTGTTTCTTGCTTTGTTAAAATCACATTGTCTAGCTGATGTTAGGAGAATTTTTGCCATAAAGGTAGTTAGAAGTTCAGAGGCCAACAATCATGTTGTTAGAAATCTACAATCTTCATTTAATTTGATTGGAAAAACTTCTCGTACAAAAGATTTTAATGCGGCCCGTCGTGTACTGTCGGAATCAATTGTAGGCAAATCCACAAGGCAACGTCGCCTACTATCACACACATGTAAAATATTTAAAGTAGATAGAAAGACTCTTCAAAAGTATTTTGCCATTAGAGAAAAACTTGAGACCCTAGGCCAAAAATATTGTTGGGCCTTTGTTGGTAGGTTACCTCGTTCAGACATGAAGCTCATTGATGCTGTTAAAGAACTAGTGCAAAAGTTTTGGCATGATAACACTAGACCGTCATCAAATCAAAGAGATGTTTTAAAGTTGAGAAAAGGTGTTTGGGGGGGTGAAACCCATGTCAAGCACTTCCTTGACACGACACAAACATAACTCTATGAGAGGTTCAAGAATGATCACAAACAATTGAACTTGGGCCAAAGGTCCTTCGAAAAATGCAAACCCTGGTATGTTAGAATTTGCATTGATCGCAATACATGTTGTTGTAGATACCATGTAGAATTTGAGTACTATTATGATACATATAGACATATATTTTGTGGTTTGCATACTAACATTATGCAGAATTTCCCTTCGTTACAACCACCGAATGCATCCAGAGAATTTATACATAGCATAATGTGTCGAAGGCCTGAAGGACAAAAATATTATAAAAGATCATGTTTATATGGGATGTGTTTCAGTTGCAGTAGATTTGCATTATTGAGCCGCTGCATCCATGCAACCGCGGAGCACGAATTTGGGAGGATGTCAGTAGAAATGCAAAACTTCCAGTACATAACATATCAAGTAGATAGTTCGAAGGAAAGCAAAAAAATTGCATTGGTGAAGTCACAGGTAATCTAAGTTTGCATGCTTTCATATTGTATATGTTGAATTTGTACATATATACTCAGATTGAAAATGTCACGCTGTATTAATGCCCTTGGTTTTGTGGCACCAGGTACAAATTTGCAAATTCATGAAGGAATTCTACCAAAAGACCGAGCATTATGTACAACACGTCCATGTAGCACGATGAACAATACAGATAGTGCAGAGACACCTTTTCCAAGGGCACAATATTGTCAGTTGTGGACTTTGCAGAAAACTACACCCTACAGCCACAGAATGAGATTCAAAGTCAATACTACCATTCAAACCAAGTTAGCATAATGGTCCATATCACGTACAGGCACGCGCCAGAGAGCAGCAACGACATGAGGATAATATTGAAAGAGACCAACTTCTACATTAGTGACGACAGGTGCCACGACCTGCATTATGTGCAGCATTGCTTCAAAATTTTCTATGATCAGCTGAAGGAGAGAGGTATACAGATGGGTCAACATTGGATATGGTCAGATGGTTGTGCAGGCCAGTTAAAAAATGCACGTGTTTTCCATTGGTTGAGTATTTTGCACAAGACTTATGATGTGCTGCATGTATGGAACTATTTTGAGACCGGGCATGGAAAGGGAGAGCACAACGGGGCTGGAGCATGTCTCAAAATTGCCTTACGAAGGGAGGAGATGAGGTGCATGGGAGGCCCTCATATTCGGAATGCCGAATCCAAAGTTTGATGGTGCAAAGAAAAAATGTCAGATTGAACCACGGAGCAACACATACCAATAGGTAGAGGACATGTTGTCAGAAATTTCTGGAATGTAGTTGATATAGATCGATCGCGTTCTTATAGTTGTAGTACTGTGCAAGGCACTCGTGGATTTCATTCGGTTCGAAGCTCAAACAACCCCTTATTTGAAATATGGATGCGAAAACTTGCTTGCTTTTGTGGGTCTTGCAACAGTTGTGAGTGGGATGAGTGCGAATCAATGGATTGGGTTGATGAATGGGATCATGTATCACTTGCAGTGGACCCATGTGCAGTTGCTGAAACAATCCAGTTAGAGGAAGGCCAGTCCTCTATTTCGAATGAATATGATCATATATCTGATCTTGTAGAACCAGGTAAACATTTCTGCATGCATATCCCATTTCCCTCCTTGTTTTTGTAATTATCCAAGTTATCAAACCACTACTTGTTGGAATATGACCTTAAAATGCATTTTTGCAGGACACATCTACGCAGTTGTCGCCCTGACGAAAAGTGCAATTGGGACGAATTTCTGGTTGGAACGATGCATCCAAGGGAAGCAAACCCTCCTCGCATCATTAAAAAATAGTGAGGGCATTACCTTTCTGACTAGCTCGATGGTTGTTTAGGGGGAATATCTTACAGTGATGGAAAGGGACCAAAGAGAAATGGCTACACATACATAGATTATAGACCAGGGTCGCGGGTGTATCACTTTACGCACTTGATCGTGGGTACAAACATCCAACTATAGACAATGTCAATGAAGTCATCAAACAAGGTACGCTACTTACTACCTCATGCAGAGCATAAGAGGGTGTTCGAGACAATAAAAAACCGAGAGGATCCAGAAGGCCTAATTGACTGAGGTACATAGTATAGCCATGTGATTGTTTATTCATGCACGATTAATGTTATTCATGTTAGATAGTTGATTTGATATCGTTATCTTATATCATTTATTTGATGTATGAGTTATAATTAAGTTATGATTTATAGCCATGTGATTGTTTATTCATGCATGATTAACCATAGAAGCACTAATATAACCCTACAAACATAATCTAGCCCTAGAAATGATAGAAAGCTAAACTAACCCTAGAAACATTAATCTAACCCTCGGAAACTAATCTAGAATCCTAGAAACATAATCTAGCCCTAGAAATCCTAGAAAGCTAAACTAACCCTAGAAACACTAATCTAACCCTCAGAAACTAATCTAGAATCCTAGAAACCTAATGTAGCCCTATTAACCTAATCTAGCCCTAGAATCCGTGACCCACCACATGTACCCTCAATAGGGGGTATTTGGACTCCAAGTGGGATATGATCACTATTAGAAGGGTTTGTCACGTCACACAAGTACACCACTAGAGAACTCAACTTATAGAATCCAAGTCTACATGTCTATCTTGGAATTTCTATCCTCAAACCCTAGGTCCTACCAAGATGCCCGCAACACCCAAATCTGGATATTGCCCCCATTTTCTCTACCACTCTGTCCATTTGGAGCTTTAGGAATTGTTTCAATATTGGTTTAGTACTTGGATGAATATGAGGATCATTTGGGAGCTATGATTGAGTAGCACTAACATGTTCATCATTGTCACCTAATGGTTGGAAATGTCCTTGAGGGAGGCTTTAGACCTACCTCACCCATGTTAATGCTTGAGTTTTTGGAGGTCCCTCATCAACATCTCCATCATCATCACCATCTTCGTCATCACCATAGCCATCATCATCACCATCTTCGTCATCATCATCACCATCTTCATCATCACTGTCATCTGTAGGTCCCTCATCACTGTGTCCATCATCATCACCATCTTCATCATCACCGTGATCTTCATCACCATAACCATCACCATCATCATCAACGTCTTCATCATCATCACCATCATCATTATCATCACCACAAGTTCCTGGTGGATGATTTTCCAAAGTTGACCCCCGTGTGCAAAAATTGCACACTCCCTCACTGAGCAAAACCCTAGTTTCCAAGATGGACGTACAAGATGACACCGGGGCCACCAGAATGGAGGGGAGGGGAACCCCTAGCACAATCCTTGCGTCCTGAATCCAATGGAGTCGACAGTTCATCGATTCGAGCCACGGTCTTCATTCTATGCCTCGTTCCGTCTCGCATCCAAAAGGCCTTCAGGGACACCTACTGGATACCTACCGGGGGCATAGAAATCCAACCGTGCAACAAAAACGGGTTCTGGGGAGTTATGCAAGTGTGTATAGGTGGATTCTGTCCGGGAATGCTAGCCACAAGTTCCCAATGGATGATTTTCCAAAGTTGACCCCCGTGTGCAAAAAGTGCACACTGCCTCACTGAGCAAAACCCTAGTTTCCAAGATGGACGTACAAGATGACACCGGGGCCACCAAACCGGAGGGGAGGGGCACCCCTAGCACAATATCGGTGTCTTGAATCCAAAGGATTCGACAGTTCATCGATCCGAGCCACGGTCTTCATTCTATGCCTCGTTCCGTCTCGCATCCAAAAGGCCTTCAGGGACACCTGCTGAATACCTGCCGGGGGCATAGAACTCCAACCGTGCAACAAAACCAGCGGACTTGGATTATGTCAGATCCCATAGGTCTACGTGGCCATTGTGGACTTGTCCACGGTGGCCACGCATGCCTGGGGGCCTCCAGACGATAAATGCACCCCTTTAGCGAATTTGGAATGGCCATCACTAAGCAAAACCCTAGCTCCGGAGATGGCCCATTGGCACTGCTTTCGGGCCTTCAAGGAATGTTGTGGGGGGTCCCCTAGATGAAACTCGGCATCCCAAACCCACTGGAATCTACGGATTCACGAACCGAGCCACGGTTCCAGTGCTACGGGCATTCTAGTCGAGCACCCCGGGGCCATTCAGGGACACTTTGGGGATTTTCCCCAGGGCCACGGAACCCAAACCGGCAAGCGGACTTGGATTCCGTCGACTCCCATATGTCCACATGGCCATTGTGGACCTATCCATGGTGGCCACGCACGCTCGGGGGCCTCTGGACGAGAAATGCACCCCTTTAGCGAATTTGGAATGGCCATCACTGAGCAAAACCCTAGCTCCGGAGATGGCCCATTGGCACCGCTTCTGGGCCTTCAAGGAATGTTGTGGGGGGTCCCCTAGCTAAAACCCGGCATCCCAGACCCACCAAAATTGACGAATTCACAAACTGAGCCACGGTTCCAGCGCTACGGGCATTCTAGTCGGGCACCTCGGGGCCATTTAGGGACACTTTGGGGATTTTCCCTGGGGCCACGGATCCCAAACCAGCGAGCGGAATTGGATTCCGTTGGCTCCCACAGGTCCACGTGGCCATTATAGACCTATCCACGGTGGCCATGCATGCCCGGGGGCCTCCGGACGAGAAATGCACCCATTTAGCGAATTTGGAATGGCCATCACTGAGCAAAAACCTAGCTCCGGAGATGGCCCATTGGAACCGATTCTGGGCCTTCAAGGCACGCTGTGGGGGGTCCCCTAGCTGAAACCCGGTGTCCTGGACCCACTGGAATAAACGGATTCACGAACCAAGCCACGGTTCCGGCGCTACAGGCATTCTAGTCGGGCACCCCAGGGCCATTCTAGTGGTGATAACAAGTTTACTGTCTGTTGAGTCTAATACTACATCCAGGAGCCACTCAGCAAACTTTGAGATAGAAAGCTCTGTAATTTTAGGATACTGATTCAACAACTCATACAGTTTCTCACCTTCTCGAGGATCTAAATTTATAATTTCCTTCTGGGTAGATTCAGGCATTCTCGAGGATCTAAATTTATAATTGCCTTCTCGGTAGATTCAGGCATGGAATAATATTTGGCGACACTTCCAAGCTCCCCAGACCATTTGGTTAGCCACAATATGTGCGACTCCTTTGACGAAAGATAAATTCTAGAGTGGGCAATAGCATTTGATACACTAGCAAAATCTATGTTGTTGGATGAACTTACATATTTCAACAAAGGAGCGTTTTGCAGGTGACTTGAAAATCCCTTCCAATTTTCAGCAATAAAACAAAGAAGTTCAAAGTACAGATTTTCAGGCAAGCTTGTCAACCAATCAGACAACCGAATACAGGGAGATAACCACTCCCAAAGAGTTCAAGCTATTATAAAACTCTTGTTTATCAAGATAAGGATGGACTATGTGTACATTATGAGAATACAGATGAATGAAGTCGCTTTGATGAACTTGTCCTATTGCTTTTTCCAGAATGTGTTTAAAAGCAGGGAGTATTGTTCGAGCTTCTGTTGGTTTACATAAACGTTTATTCCCAAATATGGTGTCACATAAAACCACTTCCTTAGCTTTCAATTGGGTTTGAATGGCATCTCTAACTTGTGTTAGCTGTGTATAACGAGGAATATGAAAGGGAAGGTACCTATAGATCCAATTTTTCGATGATAGAGGTGAATTACCACTTATCAGAGCATGAAATGCTGAACAAAAGGCTAATGGAACACAACGAAGGATTCCCTGGTTCCGACAGGTATCCAGCAGGTGTCCCTGAAGGCCTTTTGGATGTGTGACGGAACGATCCATAGAATGAATACCATTTGTATCGATGAACCGTCAACTCCGTTGGATTCAGGACGCTGGGATAGTGCTAGGGGTTCACCTCCCCTCCGGTCCGGTGGCACCGGTGTCATCTTGTACGTCCATCTTCGAAACTAGGGTTTTTCTCAGTGAGGGAGTGTGCAATTTTTGCACACGGGGGTCAACTTTGGAAAATCATCCACTGGGCACTTGTGGCTAGCGTTCACGGCCAGAACCCACCTAGACACACTTGCATGACTCCTCAGAACCTGGTTTTGTTGCACGGTTGGACTTCTAGGCCCCCGGCAGGTATCCTGCAGGTGTCCGTGAAGGCCCTTTGGATGCGAGACGGAATGAGGCATAGAATGAAGACCGTGGCTCGGATCGAAAAAACGTCAACTCCATTGGATTCATGACACTGGGATAGTGCAAGGGGTGCCCCTCCCCTCCGGTCTGGTGGCCCCAGTGTCATCTTGTACGTCCATCTTGGAAACTAGGGTTTTGCTCAGTGAGGGAGTGTGCACTTTTTTCACACGGGGGTCAACTTTGGAAAATCATCCATCGGGCACTTGTGGCTAGCGTTCTTAGCCGGAACCCACCTATACACACTTGCATGACTCCCCGAAACCCAGTTTTGTTGCACGGTTGGAGTTCTATGCCCCCGACAGGTATCCAGCAGGTGTCCCTGAAGACCTTTTGGATGCGAGACAGAATGAGGCATAGAATGAAGACCGTGGCTCAGATCAACGAACTGTTGACTCCGTTGGATTCAGGACGCCGGGATTGTGCTAGGGGTGCCCCTCCCCTCCAGTCTGGTGGCCCCGGTGTCACCTTGTACGTCCATCTTGGAAACTAGGGTTTTGCTCAGTGAGGGAGTGTGCAATTTTTGCACACGGGGGTCAACTTTGGAAAATCATCCACCAAGCACTTGTGGCTAGTGTTCCCAGCCGGAACCCACCTAGACACACTTGCATGACTCCCCGGAACTCGGTTTTGTTGCATGGTTGGAGTTCTATGCCCCCGACAGGTATCCAGCAGGTGTCCCTGAAGGCCCTTTGGATGCGAGATGGAATGAGGCATAGAATGAAGACCGTGGCTCGGATCGATGAACCGTTGACTCCGTTGGATTCATGACATCGGGATAGTGCTAGGGGTGCCCCTCCCCTCTGGTCCAGTGGCCCTGATGTCATCTTGTACATCCATCTTCGAAACTAGGGTTTTGCTTAGTGAGGGAGTGTGCACTTTTTGCACACGGGGGTCAACTTTGGAAAATCATCCACCGGGCACTTGTGGCTAGCGTTCCTGGCCAGAACCCACCTAGGAACACTTGCATGACTCCCCGGAACCCAGTTTTGTTGCACGGTTGGAGATCTATGTCCTTGGTAGGTATCCATAGGTGTCCCTGAAGGCCTTTTGGATGCGAGACGGAACGAGGCATAAAATGAAGACCGTGGCTCGGATCGACGAATCGTCGAATCCGTTGGATTCAGGACGCTGGGATTGTGCTAAGGGTACCCCTCCCCTCCGGTCTAGTGGCCCCGGTGTCATCTTGTACGTCCATCTTGGAAACTAGGGTTTTTCTCAGTGAGGGAGTGTGCAATTTTGCACACGGGGGTCAACTTTGGAAAATCATCCACCGGGCACTTGTGGCTAGCGTTCCCGGCCGGAACCCACCTAGACACACTTGAATGACTCCCTGGAACCCGTTTTTGTTGCACGGTTGGACTTCTATGCCCCCGGTAGGTGTCCCTGAAGGACTTTTGGATGCGAGACGGAACGAGGCATAGAATGAAGACCGTGGCTCGGATCGACGAACCATCAACTCCGTTGGATTCAAGACGCCGTGATAGTGCTAGGGGTGCCCCTCCCCTTTGGTCCGGTGGATCTGGTGTCATCTTGTACATCCATCTTGGAAACTAGGGTTTTGCTCAGTGAGGGAGTGTGCACTTTTTGGACACGGGGGTCAACTTTGGAAAATCATCCATCGGGCACTTGTGGCTAGCGTTCCCGGCTGGAACCCACCTAGACACACTGGCATGACTCCCCAAAACCCGGTTTTGTTGCACAGTTGGAGTTCTATGCTTCCGACAGGTATCTAGCAGGTTTCCCTGAAGGCCCTTTAGATGCGAGACAAAACGAGGCATAGAATGAAGACCGTGGCTTGGATCGACGAACCGTCTACTGCGTTGGATTCAGGATGCTGGGATAGTGCTAGGGGTGCCCCTCCCCTCTAGTCCGGTGGCCCCAGTGTCATCTTGTATGTCCATCTTGGAAAATAGGGTTTTGCTCAGTGAGGGAGTGTGCACTTTTTGCACATGGGGGTCAACTTTGGAAAATCATCCACCGGGCACTTGTGGTGATGATGATGATGATGGTGATGATGATGAAGACGTTGATGATGATGGTGATGGTGATGAAGATCATGGTGATGATGATGGACATGGTGATGAGGGACCTACAGATGACAGTGATGATGAAGATGGTGATGATGATGACGAAGATGGTGATGATGATGGAGATGGTGATGGTGATGGTTCCGTCTCGCATCCAAAAGATGGAGATTGTGATGGTGATGAAGATGGTGATGATCATGAATATGGTGACGTTGATGATGATGGGGATGGTGGTGAAGTTGATGGTCATGTTGATGGTGATGGTGATGATGGAGATGGTGATGGTTCCGTCTCGCATCCAAAAGATGGAGACGGTGATGGTGATGAAGATGGTGATGATGATGAAGATGGTGACGTTGATGATGATGGTGATGCTGGTGAAGTTGATGGTCATGGTGATGGTGATGATGAAGATGGTGATGGTTCCGTCTCACATCCAAAAGATGGAGATGGTGATGATGATGAAGATGGTGATGATGATGAAGACACTGACGTTGATGATGATGGTGATGGTGGTGAAGTTGATGGTCATGGTGATGGTGATGATGATGAAGATAGTGATGATGATGAAGAGTGTGATGATGATGAAGGCGTTGATGATGATGGCGATGGTGATGAAGATGATGATGATGGTGATGATGATGGACACGACGATGAGGGACCTACAGATGACAATGATGATGAAGATGGTGATGATGACGACGATGGTGGTGAAGTTGATGGTGATGATGGAGATGGTAATGGTTCCGTCTCGCATCCAAAAGATGGAGATGGTGATGATGATGAAGATGGTGATTGTGGTGAGGTTGATGGTGATGGTGATGGTGATGATGGAGATGGTGATGGTTCCGTCTCGCATCCAAAATATGGAGATGGTGATGGTGATGAAGATTGTGATGGTGATGAAGATGGTGATGGTGATGATGATGGTGATGGTGGTGAGGTTGATGGTCATGGTGATGGTGATTATGAAGATGGTGATGGTTCTGTCTCGTATCCAAAAGATGGAGATGGTGATGATGATGAAGATGGTGATGATGATGAAGACGGTGACGTTGATGGTGATGGTGATGGTGGTGAAGTTGATGGTGATGGTGATGGTGACGATGATGAATATGGTGATGATGATGAAGAGCATTGATGATGATGGCGATGGTGATGAAGATGATGATGATGGACACGGTGATGAGGGACCTACAGATGACAATGATGATGAAGATGGTGATGATGATGACGATGGTGGTGAAGTTGATGGTGATGATGGAGATTGTGATGGTTCCGTCTCGCATCCAAAAGATGGAGATGGTGATGGTGATGAAGATGGTGATGATGATGAAGATGGTGACATTGATGATGATCGTGATGGTGGTGAGGTTGATGGTGATGGTGATGGTGATGATGGAGATGGTGATGGTTCTGTCTCGCATCCAAAAGATGGAGATGGTGATGATGATGAAGATGGTGATGATGATGAAGATGGTGATGGTGATGATGATGGTGATGGTGGTGAGGTTGATGGTGATGGTGATGGTGATGATGAAGATGGTGATGGTTCCATCTCGCATCCAAAAGATGGAGATGGTGATGATTATGAAGATGGTGATGATGATGAAGATGGTGATGATGATGAAGATGGTGATGGTGGTGAAGTTGGTGGTCATGGTGATGGTGATGATGATGAAGATGGTGATGATGATGAAGGCATTGATGATGATGGCGATGGTGATGAAGATGATGATGAAGGCGTTGGGGAATTTATTTATATCCAATGTATTTGACTCTAAGAACCTCTCATGTGTGATTATAAAAAAATCAAGATTCCCTCAACCCCCAAACATGCCCTTTCAAAGAATTTTTTTATCTTTGAGTGTGGTATGGGTGCCAACATCAGGTTTTGTCTACTAAGGATGGATCTTGGCATCTTGACCATGGTTGGGGTGATGACAATGAGGTTCATATGACTCCAATGAATCTTCCATGGATCATAGGGTAAAATGATCTCTCAAGTATTATTTCATGTGAACTTGCACGTACCAAGCTACAACAAATCTTTCACAGGAGTGGATTTGTCTATGTGAATAGATAAGTGAAAAGCTTTTAGCAACAAGACCTAGCAATTTTAACTTGGAAGTATGGGAAATGTTCAAAGTGGGATTGAGAGGCTTGATGGTGATTGTGGTAGTGGGTGAGGTATTGGTGAGAATGATGTCATGATAGTGGAATTAAACATTAAGATGGTGACCCTAGAGCTTGGATCCTATCCTAGAAACACAAGAGCCTAGCCTAAAAACCCTAGTTGGTAGCGTAAACCCTAGTTTGTATTTTAATCACAATGAAACCCTATTATGTAGCCTAAGATCTAGCCCTAAATTATAATACATGTAAAGATTAAATCATTTTCATTGTACATATATGTTCATGTGCATACATTTGAATCCAAATCACTATACACATATATGCATAGTTTCTCATCTATATAGCAAGGGTGCATACAACTAGAAAACCGTTGTACCTAGCACCGGATACCTAATTTAGAAACGTAATGGTTTGAAATTGGTTGTACCATGAAGATTTTTATTTGGTGGATATGCACACCTATGGAAACCTTCTCAATGGATGGAAAACCCAATATTATCATAACATTAGTAAAGCTTACTCCAACATGTAGTAATGCTTACATGGATGGTGCACTAATGGATGCATGCAACTTGATGAGGGTGTATTTGTGACTCCATTGATGTAATGCACTTGTCCTAAATGTCTTTAACAAGTGTCTGAGTGTCCAATAGATGAATTATGATGTCCTAATACCCCTCTATCCCTTCCAGACAAAATTCGACAACATTTGGGGTATTGGGGTAACAAATTGGTGTGTTGAGGTGGATATAGCCTAAAAAATACACCTCATAGTAGTCATTTATTGTAATGTCAACTATACATGTGTTTAAGTCAACGTGTCTACATAAAATTAGATCGCTATCACATAATGATAAATTAAGGAAGTCCTAATTGTAAATGGTAGTGGATGTGATGGTCATCAAATCAAAGGTGGCTATATCCGTGAGTGAGAATTAATGAGCTAGCTATACATCTTGCTCAAGGTTGTCCTATTTGTATGGTGACAATTGATTAAGAAATGATTCCATAACTTGGTTATTAATTTGTTGCATGATCTTAAGTGGACAAAATGGTCAAAATAAATACTAGTGACGACATTTCATTATGTAGAGTATGGACATTTTGGATCTCATTATGTAGAGCTATTAAAAATCATGTTGGATCTCATTTTAACCTTTTGACGACAATGGACATTTTCTATTTTTAAGTATTCTTTTCCTAGTACTCAAGTTCCCAATATATATATTATGTGCCATGAGGTGTGATTTATCCATCCATTTATTCCGTTTGTTTTTAGATTAATTCTCACATATGATTTTGTTTGAGTTAGCCCATGTTTACAATGTTTTCTTAACATAGATACCATTAGAAACTTCTACATGTGGAAAGATAAACCAAGCTGAACTATGATATCAAACTTCTCTTCTAAGATCTAGGTAAAACCCAAATTTACACAACATCACATCATGATACACACAACATGAGACAACCACATTAGACAACGAGATATATAAATCACATAACTGAAAATCCATGTACATCGAGGCTACAAACTCATCCAAACATATACAATTTCTGGCGAATAGTGGAACATGGTTCCCAATGTACGTACAATGGAAACTCGTGCCCTACACAAAATGCGACAACTCATGTCGTAGATACAAAATAAATGGCAACTCGTGCCGTAGATACAAAGTACATCAAAACTCGTGCACAAAAGTGCCACATCGTGGATAATGTACATAACACGTGGTGTGTCAAGCATTGTGACCACCGCCATCACTCCCAGGCACAGATCCAAAGTCGATATTCCTACTCTTCGAGCTACCGGTGCCTCAAGTCTTGCTCTGTCTAGGACTAGACCATCTCTCCGGGCTCTGGAACAAATGATATAAGATACCGTCATTTTCAAGCATTTGCAACATTTACCACATTTATAAAACAAATGTAGAATTCGAATCTTAAATAGATCACCTTTGACATGAGTGGGAAACGTTGGACAGGTGTCCTGGATCTGCGGAGCCTCTCAGCGATTCCAGCCTACAACATTTACAACAATCATTTCATTGAAAAGTCATAATTGCTTAAATTAATTTTTGTTAATGCATCAAAATATTTTCATAAATTAGCTTGATTCTCACCATGAACACCTCTGACAATGGACATGGATGGGCTTCTGGGCTAGTAGGTGGAGCAGATGGCCGGACAACCAGCTCCAATGTAGTGATGGGGGGGGGGGTGGCGCAGATGTAGTGGCAGCCACTACAGGTGCAACCACTGGAGATACTGATGAGGATATTGGAAGAGTGGATGCCACAATAGTGGCGGGAAGTGGGGATGATATGGTGGAAGAAGACACTATGGTATGGGGTGGAGGAGGACCATGTGGATGATGAACCCATGCCAGTTGTAGGATAGAGGGTATCGAACAAAAAGGGCTATGGGGGATGTTGAGGGATGGTGCATGGGAGGGAAGTATTGCATGGAGGGAGGAGGATGGACAAATGGGAGGTTGTGGACGAAGAGGGGAAGGTGGAAGGAAGGGGGGGCGTGGAAGAATGGGGGAGGATGGATAGACATGGGGGCATGGATAAATTGGGGAGGATGTATGGACGTGGGGGGGGGGCGAATGGGGGAGGATGGATGGAGGGGGGAGTATGGCCAGAGAGGGGGGGATGGATGGAAGGGAGGGGGTGGACGTAGGGAGGGGTCTAGATGGAAGCGAGGGAGGGGACTCATGGGAGAGGGTGGATACATAGGACTAAAATGGGGAGACGCAGCTGCTGGTGGCACCTACATATACATTTGTAATATCACAATTTAGTAAACAAACAATAAATTAAACCATAGTAAGTCGTAACAAATCAAATTAAAAGCATGTTTATAACTACACATTGTACCTGTGTATATGGTGATGTGCCAATCCCTGGTGGGGGTGATTGATCACCGTAGTCACGGAACACCTGTGGACAACAAAATGCATGCATGTTATGGACATGTTAAATAAGTTATTATCTAGGAAATCAAGATATTCAAAAACATTGTATGAACTATCAACGTGTATGCCATAAATATAAATACTTGAGTAATATAAATGACATAAGTAATAAAAATATTGTGTGAGGTACTAAAAATACCTCCATGTGGGGTGTCGCAATTTCAGTTGCAAATGCCATTGCTGCATCCAGGTTGGGAGATCCTACGTTCTCCCATCTTGGTGTATCAGCTTTGAATAACTGGACATTGAAATAATAGTTTAAGTCAAAGAAAAATACTTTAAAAACACTTTACAAGTTATCAAGTGATGATTGAAAACACATTAAAAAAATTGCTGACCTGATCCATATAATAGCCCTTAATCGGGCCAGGGCAAGTGTGCCCGCAATGGGGACAGATATGTGGCATTGTCCCCGTTGAATTGGAATGCCTAGCATGGCTACCATCGGTCATGGGTCTATCCTGGCCCTGTCGTGAAGGAACTGCACCTGGATCTGTATCAAGGTCACCCGACCTCTCCACTGTAGTCGCTGCTACAAAGGAGTTGTGTCTGAGGAGTCTATGAGCAACATTCCTCATTTTCACCTCGATCTGATCAAGCTTGTGGGGAAACTGAGGTGGCTGGGGAGAGGGGTTAGGGTCGCACCTCAGAGCTAGTGTTCCTCTCAGTGGGTTCCTCCTGGCAGCAGGTCGATCTTGGGCAGAGCCATGCCCAACACCCTAGAAATCGGTTATGTCAAAATAGTTGACATGTAAACCGAGGAAAAACTCAACCCACAGTTGGCGAAGGAAGTATTGTGGAACCTCCCTATTATTGTAGGGAGGTTTATCGTACAACATGAACCACCTCCGCATCCAATTGTCCCTCCACGGTTGGTAATGACACCAATCCATGCAGACATTTGGCTTTGTAATGTTCGGTGGTTGGTTTGTTTTCAGATCGGTGAACATACTATATAATTGGGCTTTTGTAATGTTCAAATATTTTATTGCTTCCTTGGAGATGCCCGTGGAGTAGTACTCCTGCATCCTAGCTCTAAATTGAGTCATGTTGGTCAATTGCTGGTGTGCATGGATGAGGGAGTCAATTGAGTTCTCAATTGACATGGCAAGAGACAATCGAGATGGTTCCCCCGAGTTTCTAAAATCTCAAGTGTGCACTTGCATTTCATTTACATAATGGTTAAGGTCATCTTGTTCAAAATTGGGTTGGGGGTTTTGGTTTTGTTCGACATTTGGATTGTGTTCACGGTTTTCTTCGGCATTGGGTCCAAGGTTTGGGTTTTCTTGTGTTCCACCAGACTCGGGGTTAACATCTTGTTCACTCATTGTCTTAGTTTACAATCTGCAATAGAAAATTGGTTCATTGTTTTCAAAATTTGGGAATTATTTACAATTAAATAAACAAAAAAATAAAAAAATTAACACAAATAATAAATAAAATGAAAAAAAAAACGTGATATTTAAATATTAATCGAAGTGTTGATGAGTTTGTGGGTGTTGTTGGAGTCGATTTTTCCTCCTTTGGTGGTTGAATTGATGCGCACGCAGAGGAGGAGGACGCGCTCGGCCAAATGGAACAATGGGGAAATTGTGCTCTGTTTTTTTTATTTTTATTTTTAACAGAGGCGCGTGCGCGCCACCGTTGCACACACGTGCCAGCCACGGGCATGCGCCAGCCACGCGCATGTGCCTTGGTTCGGTACCGAACCTAGCGGCGCGTGCACGCCGCCTTAGGTGCGTACGCACCATTTTTATTTTTTTCTAGCGCGCCCCCATTGCAACGAAAATGGGGACCATCTTCATGCGCCCGCCCTAATTTCATTGCCACCAGAGGAAGGGAGGACATTTCTTGCTACTCTATTGTCGAGATAGTTAGGAGTGAGAATGTTGGATGGTTGTTGGTCCGCAATGTTACTATCCTGAAAGTTGAATTTATGTTTTGTTAGAAAAGCAAATGTGCACTAAACTGGAAAACTACAGTATATTACAATACTTGTATGTGATCGAGCTGAAATTATTAGTAGTGGATGGATTGAGTAACACCTCTCTTCTTTCAACAAAAACACATCTTTGACCACCCGCGCTAATGTCCTGAGAATTAAATAAGAACTTGTCAAAAAGACATTGGACACTAACTATATACTATAGTTATCCTATAGTTAAGACGTTCACTTAATTGATGTAAGAACTGGGTTTTGGATTGATTAAAGGGTGGGCGCACAAAGATGGTCCCCAAATCCATTGCAACGGGGACGCGCTAGCAAAAAAAAAAAACTACGCGTATGCACCTAAGACAGCGCTCATGTGCCACTAGGTTCGGTACCAAACCGAGGCGTGTGCGTGCTACGGTGGCGTGCATGCGTCCCTGTTTAAAAAAAAACAAAACAGAGCAGAATGCCCCATTCTGCTATTTTGACCCGAGAGCGACCTCCACCCCCGTGTGCGCATCATTTGAGCGACCAAAGGAGGCCAAATCAACTCCAAAAACCCCCAAATTCACCCACAAACTCATTGGGACATCAATTGATAGGTAAATATTGAGTTGTTTTTTCATTTTATTCATTCTTTGTGTCAATTTTTTGTTTATTTAATTGTTAATAATTCCCAAATTTTTAAAACAATGAACCAATTTTCAATTGCAGATTGTAAATTGAGACAATGAGTGAACAAGATGTTCACCCCAAGTCCGATGGAACACAAGAAAACCCAAACCTTGGACCCAGTGCCGAAGAAAACCGTGAACAAAACCCAAATGCTGAACAAAATTTTGAACAAGATGACCTTAACGATTATGTAAATGAAATGAGAGTGCACACTCGAGATCTAAGAAACTCGGGGGAACCATCTCGATTGTCTCTTGCCACATCAATTGAGAGATCAATTGAATCCCTCATCCATTCACATCGTCAGTTGACCGACATGATTGAATTTAGAGATAGGATGCAGGAGTATTACTCCATGGGCATTTCCAAGGAAGCAATAAAAGATTTGAACATTACAAAATCCCAATTATACAGTATGTTCACCGATCCAAAAACAAATGAACCACTGAACACTAGAAATCCACGTGTCTGCATGGATTGGTGTCATTACCAACTATGGAGGGAAATTGGATGCAGAGGTGGTTCATGGTGTATGATAAATCTCCCTGCAATAATAGGGAGGTTCCACAGTACTTCCTTCGACAGCTGTGGGCTAAGTTTTGCCTCGGTTTACATGTCAACTATTTTGACATAACTGAGTTCCAGGGTGTCGGGCGTGGATCTACCCAAGATCGACCTGCTTCCAGGAGGAACCCACTGAGAGGGCCACCAGCTCCTAGGCGCGATCCCAACCCCTCTCCCTATCCACCTCAGTTACCCCACAAGCTTGATCAGATCAAGGAGGAAATGAGGAATGTTGCACATGGACTCCTCAAACACACCTCCTTTGTAGCAGTGACTATAGTGGAGAGGTCGGGTGACCTTGATAGCGATCCAGGTGCAGGTCCTTTATGACAGGGACAGGATAGACCCGTGACCAGTGGTAGCCATGCTGGGCATTCCAGTTCGACGGGGACAGTGCCATATCTTTGTCCCCATTGCAGGCACACTTGCCCTGTCCCGATCGAGGGATGTTATATGGATCAGGTTAGCAATTTTTTTAATGTGTTTTCAATCATCACTTGATAACTTGTAAAGTATTTTTTAAGTATTTTTGTTTGACTTAAACTATTATTTCAATGTACAGTTGTTCAGAGCTAATACACCAACATGGGAGAACGTAGGATCTCCCAACCTGGATGCAGCAATGGAAGCTGCAACTGAAATTGTGGCACCTCACATAGAGGTGTAGCTAGGGTTTTACCCCTAGCTTGTGCGAATGAGCACCTACTAAGGAGAAGGGACTCCTTAGTAGCAGTTCAGTAAATGGAAATAATTAAGCTAAAACAGATATTAAATTACTTCTAAAACATGTGCATGAAAAATAAACAACAATTTGTAAACAATAGTTTTGTATTAATATTACCTTCAATGTGAAGGTTGATGAAGCTCCTTGCAATGTCCAAGAGGGTTGCTCCAAGCTCCAATGTGCTCCTTCTCTTTCTCCAATGGTGGGAATGGGCCAAAAGGGGCTCTCAAGGTGAAAGTAGTTCAATGGTGAACTAGGGTTTCGAGAGAGATTTTGGCAGAGTAAGGGTATACTTGATTGTGGATATGAAATAAGGGATCTCCATCACCTATTTATAGTTTTTTGGTGGTGGAGTGCTGACCCATGGTTTTAGGAAACACATGGTTTAGGGCAGCTGTATAGGGTTTTTTCCTCCTTTTCCTCATTATTTTATATTTTTTATTCCCTTTTTAGGGGATTTTGGATATTTTTGGAGGAAAAGGGGGTTTTTTAGCCTTTTTGAGGCTATTTTGATGGTTTTGTGGCCTTTTGGAGGCATTTTAGGCCTTTTGGAGGCTTTTTAATGGGATTTTTTTTGATTTTAAGGGAAATATGGTAGGAAAATGGACAAATGAGCCATATAATGTGGTAGATGAGGTAGTGAACACTTTTTGGGTGTTAACAGATTGCCCCCTGATGTGCGAGGGCAGGAGCTCATCGTATGGCCGATGGACATCATAAGTCATGAATGGTTTTCCTAGGGTGTGGAGAGAAGAGAAGAAACAAACTGAAGCCCGGAACAACGATCCCGAACAACTGCAAGAACTAAAAGTACATAACCTCAATAATGGATGAGGAATCATCTGATCATATGGACGAGGCGGGCATTCCCATGCTCGTATCAGGATATAACATAGCAATAACAGTGGGGTCCAAAAAATGGGGACCTGAAATATACATGACCTCAAATACTGACTGAGGAATAATCTCAATATATGGACGAGGCGGGCATACCCATGCTCGTATCAAGATACATAAAAAGAACTGTAAGGCCCGAAAAGGGGGACCTATAAATACATAGATAACCACTGTGTACATCATAAGTGTCCAGAGGGGACACAAATCTGGGACATACTGCTGGGCTGATCATGTGTGAACTGAAAAAGTGGTGCACTGGAATATCAACAGTGCTACTGAATGTGGTACCAAAGGAACTGAGGAGCTGCTGGATCAGAGTGACAAGGGTCATACTCTCAATGGTACACTGAACTGGAACGAAAGTGGGACTGAAACTGGGTACTCAAGGAAGCATGTAACTGGATGGCTTCCGAATACAAACGCCAACGCAGCCCGGACATCCACGGGAACATATAACTGGTCGTTCCGAAGTGACTCACCAATGTGCTAGAGTCGGGGGAAATCCGGGGTCTTCGACAAATAATGTAAAGGATGTAACCCTACACGATTCTCGACGATGCGATCAAGGTGCTGAAGTCGAGCATGTGAGAAACAACCACTCAGAGAGGCAATGATGACTCCTCTCAGAATGGTCCGTAGGCACTTACCGCAGATGGTGATAAGTCCAAGGCGTAGGGACCTCTGGGCCTATCCTCTGGAATAGAGGGGTTGTCGTCGATAGAGGGAGACCTGCAACTATCAAGGCAATGATGTTTCCTTGACAGGAGCGCGAGGTGTAGAACCAAAATGTGATAGTACTGATGGCAGGACTGACCAAACTGTGGGGGGACAACTGGGCAAGTAGAGTGGGTGGACTCAAACTTCCTTTGTTCAGAGTATGATAATGGGAATGATCTGGCAGCATATGAAACTGACTGAGGGGAAAGGGATCATAGTTGTAATGGATCTGGGAGGGTAACTGGGCTGAGGGAGACTCAAGCTGGTATAAAATGGCAGGAGACTGCAGAATACTCTGAACAAAGGCGACCTAATTGGGGGTGCTGCCGAGATGATCGATCATAGTGCCAGGAGGCATAGGAGGGTACTTCTTCATGGGTGAAGGAACTAGAAGAAGTGTGTGTAAAATGATACTGTCGTGTGGATTGATACGAGCCTAGGACAGTTCATGCTCGTGGTTGCTTTCAATTTTAAGGAGTCTGAAAGCGATAAGAAGACTCTGAAAAGATGGAATGGTACTGTCGTGTGGATTTTACGAGCCCAGGACAATTCATGCTCGTGGTTGCTTTCAATTTTAGAGAGTCTGAAAGCAAATAAGAAGACTCCAAGGGGGTTGCTTTTTCATAGATTTAGTCTCCAAGGCCCAAAGAAGCATAAAAGGATGCAATGAAGAACTCTTCTAACCGGTGTGACTAGAGTATTCCTTTTTCGTAATTAGTCTACCAGGTCCGGAAAAGGGTTAAACTTATACCAGGTAGACGCCCTTTCAGGTACTTTAACGAGCATGAAAGGAAGCAAGATTGCTCGGCGATCTTCTCATTCTTGTAGGAGTCAGAAAAGAGCTTAACGGAAACTCCCTAAGTGCCTTTTTCGTAAAGGACTTGTCCGGCCCGAAAAAGGGATAAAAGTATACCGAACAAAAGGAATGGCCAGGCAAGGAGGAAGTGTTCAATCAAGGATCAGGAATGATGACCAAGAACGAGGGTATGGGGGAACACTGGTGGGCCTCCTTGCGGGGTGAATGGAATGGTGGCAAAAGAATGAAACATTTGTAGTATGACAGGCGTGAAGGGCTCATGTAAAAGTGTGGATCAATCTGATGGCGGTCAATGTGGCACGCAAACCGAGGTAGCAAGGTGTCGGGACACAATGTTGAAATTGTACCAGGTGAGAGTGAGAAATGATCTCAAGCATCATCACGAGCTCGGAAAAATGAATCCAGGGATATAAAGAGTGTCAAAAATGGGTAACGGCCGATGTGGCACGTACACCGAGGCAACTGGGGGTGTTTTGGAAAAAGACCCAAAAAATCTGGGGGTGAGAGTGAGAAATGATCTCAAGCATCATCACCAGCTCAGAAAAATGAATCCGATGATAGCAAATATGCGAAAAATGAAGAGCAGCCGAAGTGGCATGCAAACCGAGGCGACTAGTGGCGTCTGGACACAATGTTGATATTGGTCCTGGTGAGAGCAAGAAATTATCTCAAGCATCATCACGAGCGCGGAAATATGAATCCGGCGGTGCAAATGGTGCAAAACACGGAGGTCATAATAACTAGGTTAAAAAATGGTTGCCAATAAAGGTGAGCCCACCATGCCAAGGATGCAGTGGTGGGGAGAAATGATGACCCGTGGGGGAAGAATACTAGGTGTATCAAATCAAATCAAATCTACAAGTGATATGTGACCTCAAAAATGGTTGAGATCACAAGTGTGAAAAAGTGAGCAGGGTTAATGACTTGCCCCCATGCAATGTGCATGGGGTTTGTGATTATGGATCACATATGTGTGGGTTTGAACAATGGGTTCATTGACGTGCTGAGATAGATGTGATGGGGGAGGTTCAAAATGATTGATCATGCCCCCTATCTCAGGGTCGAGGGAATCTATGATGCCCCTTAACTCAGAGGTGTCAATGTGGTGCTGTTTCTGACGAACAGGGGGTACATCAAGCCATGTGTCGATGTGGTGCTCTATAATGGTGGGGTCAAGACCGGGCATTTCGGTATAAGACCAGGCAAAGACATCACGGAATTATCTGAAAAGGTTTATGTAGTCCTCAATCTCTTGTTTACTGCAGAATGCTCCTAAAGTGATGAGTTCAGGGGCACGTCCTGGGGCAGCGATATCAACTTGGATGACGGGTGAGATGTTGGCCATGTTACCCTCCTCGAAGGCGTCAGGAGCAGGAATAGGGTCCTTGAACCAATCGCCTTAGTAGGAAGGAAGTCTTTGGATTCAACCGCAAATTGTGTAGCGGTGCTAGAGGAAGATTCTTCTGGGATGAAATAGGAACGGTGGTGCATGTAATCCCAGGGATAATCCGGGGCAGTGAGAGCCTCGAGAATCTCCTCATCAGTACGGAAAGTTTGCGTCGTCAAATCGGTTGACGAGGGGGTAGTGGTTGAAGAGATCATATAAATGGTATTAACCTCTCCTGAAGGGGGGGAGACCGGAGGGTGAATCTCCTCAATGGTGGGTGGTGTCGTCTCAAGATCCAGATTGTTCATCTCATAGAGAGCCGCTCTGTAGTCTGGGAGATCGGGACAATGATGTGAGTAGTGCCCATAAACACCGCATATAGCACAGGGGTGGTTGGTACGCAGGGATTTATCTTTAGGCTTAGGAGTGGGGTTTAGTTCGACAGTTGGGATGTTGGGGTCTGCATGTGCTTCTGTAAGGCTGGTAACTGTGGACACTGATGAGTGGCATGGCCTAACTCATCGCACAACGAGCACTTGGGAGGAGCGCGAAACACTGGAGGGTTTTTTACTGTCTTGGGAGGTGGTACAACAGTGTAAGGTTGTGGCCCTCTACCCCCAGTGGGTTTGGGAGTAGGAGGGGGAGTTGTGGAGGATGAAGGGGTAGAGACACCGGGAGGTGGCTGAGTGGTAGTAGCCATGGGTTGCACCGGTTGGAGGATGACATCTGGTGTCGGCGGGCGAACGGGAGGCGAAAGATACCATACGGGTATTCCCAAAGTTAACCTAGGGAGGCTAAGGGTAGCCATGACCGGGGCGCTTACTACTCCCGATGGAGGGACTAGGAAGGGGATCGTATGGATAGGTGTAACACCAATGTGGCTAGGTACCAATGGTGGTTTAGGCAACAAGGGTGGTTGATTATTAGGTGGTTGGTTATTGTGGGACAAGGTACATAAGTCAGACACGTCTGTGGGGGCTGATGGAGGCAGAATAGATTGGAAGGTGGAGGTCATCGGCATGTCTGAGTAAACTCTAGGTCCCGTAGAGGAAACAAATGAGGTGGAGGCACGAGAAACAGGTTGTTCAATCATGGGGAGAACATTCTCGGGTGCCACGGGAGCACTGGGATCATAGTAGGTGAGCTGGTCAACCTTAACCACACGTCCCTCATGGGGGAACATCATGGTGCGAAAAATGGAAGAGGCAACCGCCCGCATGGCATGCATGTAGCTGCGACCAAGTAAAAGGTTATAATCCAATTGGGCATTGATTACCTCGATGTCGATAAGGACGGTTTTACCACCTAACTGGACGGGGACATTGGCTAGGAGGCCTTAAGGCTGAGCCGAACGACCGTCGTAGGCGTGTAATGCAGTGGTGGACTACTGGAGAGTAGGGGATCCCAACTTTTGCCACACGAATGTAGACATCACGCATGTGGAGGCACCTTCATCGATGATGCATCGATGGATGACAAGATTCCGAATGGAAACAAAAACTTGGAATGCTAAGGAGGAAGGCAGGCGTGGCTCGGATTGGTCCAAATCAAATGCCATTAAATTCGAATCATGTGGGTCAATCGCCCCAATGACAGATAGTAGAGTCTTGCGTTGAGAAGGGCAGTTCTTCAAGACTTCTAATGCAGACATGGCTGCGGGAGATTGGGCTAAGTCATCGACGATGTTGTAGTTTTACGCAGCCCACGCATTGGGGTTATTATTGATACAGCGAAGTGGGAAACGAGGGGCTTTGGGAGCACAATCTAGTGGAGGTGGAGGTATACGTAACGCCTGATCGGTGGGATGGGCGTTAGTGGGTTTATCAGTGGGAGGTGTTTCAGTGGTGGAGCCATATTGGTTCCGACGGGTCTGAAGGTTGACGTCAGCTGATGACATCATCAACAAGTGGTGGGTTCCTGAGTCAAACATGGGTTGATCAGGAGCAGCGTACGTGATCTGCTATTGGGGTTGCACGTTGGCTTGAGGGGGAGCCAACGGCTGAGTGTTCATGACACCTTGGGTTGGTAAGGGGTTTTGCAGAACCAAAGGTGGTTGCTGAGGCTGAGGGGGGTTAGGTGGCGCCTGAGGATCTGCATGCCCTTGGCGGTGGGCATCGTCAACCCAGAGCTTCCGAGCTCGCTCTTAGTGTGGGCAAGCATGCGTGTAGTGTCCATAGACCCCGCAAATAGAACAAGGGTGGTTCGTTCGCAAATTGGGGTTTTTAGCCTGCTTGGGCAGGCGATCAGGGTTTTGATTAGCGGGGGCCGCATTGTTGTTGTCTGGGGGATTAGCCGGTTGACCAGCTTGGTTTGCAAGTTGGTTGTTCCCACGATTACGACCCTTGCCGCGGTTTTGTTGGCCCTGGTTACGTTGGTTGTTCTGGTTTTGCTGCGGATTGTGTTGGGCGTAGACTTGCCCTTGGGAAGCAGGTGGATTCTGAGGTTGCGTAGGTGCAGGAGCAGGCTGCGGGGGCTGATATGCAGGTGGAGGCTGAGCAGGTGCAGCAACGTGAGGAGGTTGCTGATATGGCTGCGGAGCAGGTTGTGGGTTTGCCGCAGGGGCTGCCTGTGGCGGATAATAAGCGGGTTGGGCTTGTGAAGGCGTAGGAGCTGGGGCAGCCTGCTGATGGTAGTAGGGCTGAGGTGCGACTGGGGGGGCATAAGCGGGAGTCGCATGACCGAAGCATTGAGGAGGACATGAGGGTCCATGGTGATGGTGATGTGTCATGGGAGCATACAAGTTGGTTGCTCCAAATTGTGAGGTAGCCCGTGAAAGGTCGGGGCCAGGGGTAGGACGTGCAATGGAAAATGTTTGGGGATGCGAAGAAACATGGCCAATGATACCGTCTGCAGCGTGGGATGCCCTCAGCGCATCGTGCTGGGAGGACTCGCCGCGAGGGGCATCAGGTATAATGGTATAAAGGTAACCCAACTGGGCGTAAATGAGGTCGAACTGTTGGGCCTTAAGGATGGCCTCTTCTTCAGACTGGGGTCTTTCTGATGCCACATCCTTAGCAATGACAGGGAGAAGGGATTTGAGGAACCAATCTAGGAAGATACGGTCGTCTAGTTTGATCTTGCATAAGCTACAGTGTCGACGCCACTCATGGATGTGGTCCGTGATGTGGGTAGCCGTGTTTTGTCTACAAGATAGGAGGATCTCAATGCTTGCGTCATAGTGGACAGGCAACTGGAAGAACTGCAGGAAGGTCGGGGCAAGGGAAGCAAAGGTGGCGTGGGTCCCATGAGGTTGCTCGATATACCACTTGGCTGCAGAGCCAGTGAAGGTGCGCTGTAAGAGGCAGAGGCGAACAGAGTCGTCCACTATGGAGTTGGAGGAACACCATAGGTGGAAAGACATGATATGGTTTTGTGGGTCCTCACCGGCCTTGCCCTCGAATTTAGGGATGTCAGAGGGGAGCTTGGTAGGCATATGAGGCCACGTAGGGTCGTGTCGAATAGGATCGTTGGTCAATCAGGCCAGGTCAGGTAGGTTGAGGCTAGCCATGAATGGAAAACGGGAAGAAGGATGTGACACAGTAGTGGGTTGGACCAGGTTAGGGCCCATGCCCCCAAGTGGAGGGACAAGATTTGGGATGGTGCCCCCAAGTGGGGGAACTGAGGTAGTATAGGATGGGCCTGCACCACCATGGGTAGTGTGAACCACTGATGTAGTGGGGATAGGTATTCCCGCTGCGGGAATAGGTATTGTGAGGGGAACGGTAGATGGGGGCCCCATGGAGGGCATACCCAAAACAGGTGTAGTAACTGGTGTAGTGGTGGATGTGCCACCAATGGTCCCTATGACAAAAGGAGTGGAAGTCGTGCCAGCCATGGGGCTAGTAGAGGCAGTGTAAATAGGGTTCTCAGACTCTTCGTCAGAATCGAAGGTAAAGTAAGGAGTGTCAATATCTGGTGACGGGGTCCTATGTCGCTGATGAGTGGAGTCAAGTGACAATGCTCTAGATCTATGATGAGTGGTATCAAGGGATGATGATCTAAATCTATGACGGGTGGTGTCAAGTGAACCGTGTTGTGGGGGCTCGCCCCTGAGGCACCGAGAATGTCTCGGGGACTCAATGGTGATAGATGGTGTCAAATCTCTGTGGGTTGAGGTGAGTAGAAAAACAGCTCAAAAAAGCCTAATGCAACCGAGTGTGCAAAAGGAGAGCTAGAAAACAAGGCACTCAGGCCAACAACCAACTCAAAACACCCACTGCAACAGCTGTGCTACAATAGGTGGAGTAACAACAAAGATGGTCAGAATACCAACAAGCAGCAGGTTTCCTAAAAATGAAAAATGGTGGACTCACTAGACCAAAGGGAGGTAAAGGAGCATGCAAACACCTAACTAAAAGTATTCTGACTCAACTAGACATATCCTCTGCAAGGTGATGAAATCCAAGTCAGACAATATGAATAGGAAAGCCGAGTGGCTATGATATCCCCCTACCAGGAGGGATACCGGGTAGTCAATCCTAGAAGAATGGCAATTAAGATACCCCGTTCATGACACGTCCAGAAAGGTGAATCTGCCGTTTAGTCCGTTTACCGCAATACCCCTATACAGGGATATCCCGTGAACCGCGAAAGGTAGCCCTTCGGTTACTGAATGGAGTGCGGTATTCCACTCAGGCCTCCGGAACCAGTCTCCTGACTTCAACCCTCCTAAGGGAGAGGCCCTCTGATAAACTGGTCGTGACCGTGCCAAAAAGTACTAGGGGATTTTGGCTCCCTATTTGGACAACAACTATGTCTCAAGTGAAAGTAACCGAGGGGTGTTATTGGAAGCCTATCCCCCCGATCCTACCTAACTATAATGATTCTTTTGTGTTCCCCAAGTGGGGTTAGAATGTTGGTTTAGTTAGGTACTTTTTAAGGCTCACTTGAATTATGTGACAGAGTGTGTGCTCGTGAGGTGATGAACCCAAAATAGAAGTGCCACAAGGGGGGCAACTTGAAATTGAAACTTTAACTTGCAAAATTTTCTGAATTAAAAATACTGAAATTTTAAAAAGATTCTGTAAAGGGAACATAAATTAAGTTGCAGAAAGGCTGTAAGGAAGTGGGGCTGCAGGTAGGATAGAGGGCTGTTCAGATGCAGAAAATATTGCAGCAAAAGGGGCTGGGCTCAAAACAGGAAAAATGCAGAAATCAGACCGCGGGTCTGTAGCGAATCAGAATAGGCGGACCACGGGTTTGAGGGAAACAGACGCGGTCAGGTCGCGGTTTTCGGGCCAACAGACGTAGTCGGGACGCAGGAAACAGGGTAAAATACGCAGTCGGGTCGCGGTAAAATGGCTGACAGACGCAGTCGGGACGCCGGAAAGGGGCTGAAAGCCGCAGTCGGGACGCGCGAAAATGGCCGATAGGCGCAGTTAGATCGCAGCAAACAGGCTGATTAGCCGCGGTCGGATCGCAGGTAACAGACTTGAATCCGTCGGCAGGGCGTCGGAAACAGTCTGAGAGCCGCGGTCGGGTCGCAGGTAAAGGCCTGAAAGACGCGTTCGGGACGCGACTGCAAAGGGAAAAAACGCGGTGTGCGGCGGCCGAAAGGGACAGCCGAAAGGAATTTTTTTTTTTTTTTAAACGGAAACCAGAAATTCAAAATCTAGGGGAGTCGCCAAAACTGTAGCTAGGGTTTTACCCCTAGCTTGTGCGAATGAGCACCTACTAAGGAGAAGGGACTCCTTAGTAGCAGTTCAATAAATGGAAATAATTAAGCTAAAACAGATATTAAATTACTTCTAAAACATGTGCATGAAAAATAAACAACAATTTGTAAACAATAGTTTTGTATTAATATTACCTTCAATGTGAAGGTTGATGAAGCTCCTTGCAATGTCCAAGAGGGTTGCTCCAAGCTCCAATGTGCTCCTTCTCTTTCTCCAATGGTGGGAATGGGCCAAAAGGGGCTCTCAAGGTGAAAGTAGTTCAATGGTGAACTAGGGTTTCGAGAGAGATTTTGGCAGAGTAAGGGTATACTTGATTGTGGATATGAAATAAGGGATCTCCATCACCTATTTATAGTTTTTTGGTGGTGGAGTGCTGACCCATGGTTTTAGGAAACACATGGTTTAGGGCAGCTGTATAGGGTTTTTTCCTCCTTTTCCTCATTATTTTATATTTTTTATTCCCTTTTTAGGGGATTTTGGATATTTTTGGAGGAAAAGGGGGTTTTTTAGCCTTTTTGAGGCTATTTTGATGGTTTTGTGGCCTTTTGGAGGCATTTTAGGCCTTTTGGAGGCTTTTTAATGGGAGTTTTTTGGATTTTAAGGGAAATATGGTAGGAAAATGGACAAATGAGCCATATAATGTGGTAGATGAGGTAGTGAACACTTTTTGGGTGTTAACAAGAGGTATTTTCAGTACCTCACACAATATTGCTATTACGTATGTCATTTATATTACTTAAGTATTTATATTTATGGCATACACGTTGATAGTTCGTACAATGTTTTTGAATATCTTGATTGCCTAAATAATGACTTGTTTAACATGTTCATACCATGCATGCATTTTGGTGTCCACAGGTGTTCCCTGACTATGGTGATCAACCATCCCCGCCAGGGATTGGCAGATCACCATATACATAGGTACAATGTGTAGTTAAAAGAACACTTTTAATTTGAATTGTTACGACTTACTATGGTTTAATTTATTGTTTGTTTACTAAATTGTTATATTACAAATGTATATGTAGGTGCCACCAATAGCTGCAGGTCCCCATTTTAGTCCTATGTTTCCACCCTCTCACATGAGTCCCCCCCCTCGCTTCCATCTAGACCCCTTCGTTCATCCAACCCCTCCCTTCCATCCAGCCCCCCCCTCTCCGGCCATACTCCCCCCTCCATCCATCTTCCCCGACTCGTCCACGCTCCCCCGTATATACATCCTCCCCAATTTATCCACGCCCCCATGTCTATCCATCCTCCCCCATTCGTCCACACCCCGCCTTCCTTCCACCTTCCCCTCTTCGCCCACAACCTCCCATTCGCCCATCATCCTCCCTCCATGCAGGACTGCCCTCCAATGCACCATCCCTCAACATCCCCCCTAGTCCTTTTCATTCAATACCCTCTATCGTACAACCGACAGGGGTTCATCATACATGACGTCCTCCTCCACCCCATACCACCATGTATTCTCCCACCATATCATCCCCATTGCCCGCCACTATTGTGGCATCTACTCTTCCAGTATCCTCATCTGTATCTCCAGTGGTTGCACATATAGTGGATGCCACTACATCTATTCCCCCCCCATGACTGCATCAGAGCTGGTTGTCTAGCCATTTGCTCCACCTACTAGCCGAGAAGCCCAGTCATGTCCATCGTCGGAGGTGTTCACGGTGAGAATCAAGCTAATTTATGAAAATATTTTGATGCATTAACAAAAATTAATTTAAGCAATTATTACTTTTCAATGAAATGATTGTTGTAAATGTTGTAGGTTGGAATTGCTGAGAGGCTCCGCAGATCCAGGACACCTGCCTCACATTTCCCACTCGCATCAGAGGTGATTTATTTAATATTCGAATTCTACATTTGTTTTATAAATGTGGTAAATGTTGCAAATGCTTGAAAATGACGGTATCTTATATCATTTGTTCCAGAGCCCGGAGAGATGGTCTACTCCTAGACGGAGCAAGACCCCAGGCACCGGTAGCTCGAAGAGTAGGAATATTGACTTTGGAGATGTGCCTGGGAGTGACAGGGGTGGTCACAATGCTTGACACACAATTTTATGTACATTAGCCATGATGTGGCACTTTTCTGCACTAGTTTCTATGTACTTTGTATATACGGCACGAGTTGCCATGTATTTTGGATCTACGGCATGAGTTGTCGTATTTTCTATAGGGCACGAGTTGCCATTGTATGTACATTGGGAACCATGTTCCACTATTTGTGAGGAATTGTATATGTTTAGATGAGTTTTGTCGCCTTGATGTACATGGATTTTCAGTTATGTGATCTATATTGATGTTGTTTATATTAATATCTTGTTGTCTAATGTTGTTGTCTCATGTTGTGTGTATCATGATGTGAGGTTGTCTAAATTTGGTTTTTACTTCTATCCGTCCATGGCATGCGGTCTTAAGTTTTGGTACCAATGATGTCCATGCATTAGTTGATAATGTGAATCCACTTGAAGCTTACCTAGATCTTAGAAGAGAAGTTGGATATCATAATTCAACTTGTTTTATCTTTCCACATGTAAAATCTTGTAATGGTATCTATGTTAAGAAAACATTATAAACATAGGCTAACTGAAACAAAATCATGTGTGAGAATTAATCTAAAAACAAACGGAATAAATGGATGGACAAATCACACCTCATGGCACATAAGATATATATTGGGAACTTGAGTACTAGGAAAAGAATACTTAAAAATAGAAAATGTCCATTGTTGTTAAAAGGTTAAAATGAGATCCAACATGATTTTTAATAGCTCTACATAATGAGATCCAAAATGTCCATACTCTACATAATGAAATGTCGTCACTAGTATTTATATTGACCATTTTGTCTACTTAAGATCACGCAACAAATTAATAATCAAGTTATGGAATCATTTATTAATCAATTGTCACCATACAAATAGGACAACCTTGAGCACAATGTATAGCTAGCTCATTAATTCTCACTCACGGATATAGCCACCTTTGATTTGATGACCATCACATCCACTACCATTTACAATTAGGACTTCCTTAATTTATCATTATGTGATATCGATCTAATATTATGTAAACACGTGGACTTAAACACATATAGTTGAAATTACAAAAAATGACTACTATGAGGTGTATTTGTGAGGCTCTGTCCACCTCAACACACCAACTTGTTATCCCAATACCCCAAATGCTTTCGAATTCTGTCTGGAAGGGATTTAGGGGTATTAGGACATCCTAATTTATCTACTAGACACTCATACACTTGTTAAATACTTTTAGGACTTGCATTACATCAATGGAGTCACACATACACCCTCATCAAGTTGCATGCATCCATTAGTGCACCATCAACACTAGAACATGTAATCATTACTACATGTTGGACTAAGCTTTACTAATGTTATGATAATATTAGGTTTTCCATCCATTAAGAAGGTTGTCATAGGTGTGCATATCCACCATATAAAAATATTCATGGTGCATGTTATTTCAAACCATTAGGTTTCTAAATTAGGTATCTGGTGCTAGGTACAACGCTTTTCTAGTTGATGATGGACCCTTGCTATATAGATGAGATACTATGCATATATGTGTATAGTGATTTGGATTCAAATGTATGCACATGGATATACATGTACAATGAAAATGATTTAATTTTTATATGTATTATAATTTAGGGCTAGCTCTTAGGATACATAATAGGGTTTCATTGTGATTAGAATACAAACTAGGGTTTATGCTACCAACTAGGGTTTTTAGGCTAGGCTCTCATGTTTCTAGGCTAGGATCCAAGCTCTAGGGTCACCATCTTAATGTTTAATCCCACTATCACGACATCATTCCCACCAATACCATGCCCACTACAATCACCATCAAGCTTCTCAATCCCACTTTGTACATTTCCAATACTTCCAAGTTAAAATTTATAGGTCTTGTTGCTAAAATCTTTTCACTTATCTATTCACATAGACAAATCCACTTCCGTGAAAGATTTGTTGTAGCTTGGTACGAATGCAAGTTCACATGCAATAATAGTTGAGAAATCCAAAACATTCTATACCTTAAAAAAACAACCTTATTAATCTTCTTTTGACAAAGGAAGGGGAGAACATCATAGTACAGTCTCAATAACAAAGTGTTTTTTAATGAATAGCCTCTATAAAGGGCATACTATATTTATCTGGTCTTTAAAGCCAAGTCATTTGGAATAGAATGTCACAATTTCAATTACACCATTAATGCAACTTGTTCAAATTGAAAGTTTTTTTTTGTTGCATTACATGTGGTCAAACATTAACTTCCACGAATTATTCTTTAATAAAAAAAAATTATTAAATGATATTTTTTTAAAGTCTAGCTTCATTGCTGAAGGGTTATTTTGTCACTAAAACTTCATGTCAAGGACAATGTAAAAATTCAAAATGTAAAAAAAAATTAGTTTGAAGGGAGGAGATGAAATGGAATTCCAATGCGAAATGCCTTTGCCAATAATTGAAATCTTCACATGATCAATGCTCTGTGCATGTTGGCTTGCATGAGTATTTCATGTTGACCAACTTTTATCTACACATTGCTACAAATACGTGCCATCATCAACATCTCCATCATCATCATCTTCATCATCAACATCAACATCATCATCATCATCATCTTCTCCATCATCATTAACATCTCCATCATCATCATCTTCTCCATCATCCTCATCAACATCTCCATCATCATCATCTTCTCCATCATCATCATCATCATCTTCATCACCATCACCATCATCATCAACGTCTTCATCATCATCACCATCTTCATCATCATTGTCATCTCTAGGTTCCTCATCAACATCTCCATCATCATCATCATCATCTTCATCACCATCACCATCACCATCATCATCAACGTCTTCATCATCATCACCATCATCATCATGATCATCAACATCTTCATCATCATTGTCATCTCTAGGTTCCTCATCAATATCTCCCTCATCATCATCTTCTCCATCATCATCAACATCTCCATCATCATCATCTTCTCCATCATCCTCATCAACATCTCCATCATCTTCATCTTCTCCATCATCGTCATCATCATCTTCATCACCATCACCATCATCATCAATGTCTTCATCATCATCACCATATTCATCATCATCACCATCTTCATCATCATTGTCATCTCTAGTTTCCTCATCAACATCTCCATCATCATCATCATCATCTTCATCACCATCACCATCATCATCAACATATTCATCATCATCACTATCATCATCATCATCATCATCAACATCTTCATCATCATTGTCATCTCTAGGTTCCTCATCAACATCTCCATCATCATCATCTTCTCCGTCATTATCAACATCTCCATCATCATCATCTTCTCCATCATCCTCATCAACATCTCCATCATCATCAACTTCTCCATCATCATCATCATCATCTTCATCACCATCACCATCATCATCACCATCTTCATCATCATCACCATCTTCATCATCATCACCATCTTCATCATCATTGACATCTCTAGGTTCCTCATCAACATCTCCACCATCAACATCTTCTCCGTCATCATCATCATCATCTTCATCACCATCACCATCATCATCAACATCTTCATCATCATCATCACCATCATCATCATCATCATCATCATCATGAACATCTTCATCATCATTTTCATCTCTAGGTTCCTCATCAACATCTCCATCATCATCATCTTCTTCGTCGTCATCATCATCATCTTCATCACCATCACCATCATCATCAACGTCTTCATCATCATTGTCATCTCTAGGCTCCTCATCAACATCTCGATCATCATCATCTTCTTCATCATCATCATCACCATCTTCATCACCATCACCATCACCATCACCATCACCATCACCATCACCATCATCATCAACGTCTTCACCATCACCATCATCATCATCATCACCAAAAGTGCTCGGTGGATGATTTTCCAAAGTTGACCACTGTGTGCAAGAATTGCACACTCCCTTACTGAGCAAAACCCTAGTTTCCAAGATGGACGTACAAGGAGACACTGGGGCCACATGACCGGAGGAGAGGGGCACCCCTAGCACTATCTCAGTGTCCTGAATCGAACGGAGTTGACGGTTTGTTGATCGGAGCCATGGTCGTCATTCTATGGCTCGCTCTGTCTCGCATCCAAAAGGCCTTCAGGGACACCTGCTGGATACCTGTCGGGGGCATTGAACTCCAACCGTGCAACAAAATCGGGTTCCAGGGAGTCCTGCAAGTGTGCTTGGGTAGGTTCCACCTGGGAAAGCTAGCCATAAGTTCCCGAGGAGTCATCATCACCATCTTCATCCTCATGTTCATCTCTAGGTCCCTCATCACCATCTCCATCATCATCACCATCTTCATCATCATCATCATCATCATCTTCATCACCATCGCCATCATCATCAATGCCTTCATCATCATCACCATCTTCATCATCATGGTCATCTCTAGGTCCCTCATCACCATCTCCATCATCATCACCATCTTCATCATCATCACCATCATCTTCATCACCATCGCCATCATCATCAACACCTTCATCATCATCACCATCACAATCTTCATCATCATGGTCATCTCTAGGTCCCTCGTCACCATCTCCATCATCATCACCATCTTCATCATCGTCATCACCATCTTCATCACCATATCCATCATCATCAACGCCTTCATCATCATCAACGTCTTCATCATCATCACCATCTTCATCATCATGGTCATCTCCAGGTCCCTCATCAACATCTCCACCATCATCGTCTTCATCACCATCACCATCATCATCAACGTCACCATCTTTATCATCATCACCATCTCTAGGATCCTCATCAACATCTCCATCATCATCATCTTCGTCATCATCATCATCATATTCATCACCATCACCATCACCATCATCATCAACGTCTTCATCATCATCACCATCATCATCATCATCACCACAAGTGCCCGGTGGACGATTTTGCAAATTTGACCCTAATGTGGAAAAATTGAACACTCCCTCACTAAGCAAAACCCTAGTTTCCAAGATGGACCTACAAGGTGACACCCAGGCCACAGGAACGGAGGAGAGGGGCACCCCTAGCACTATCTCGACGTCCTGAATCCAATGAAGTCGACGGTTCTTCGATCGGAGCCACGGTCGTCATTCTATGGCTTGTTCCGTCTCGCATCCAAAAGGCCTTTAGGGACACCTGCTGGATACATGCCGGGGGCATAGAACTCCAACCATGCAACAAAACCATTTTTCGGGGTGTCCTGCAAGTGTGTCTTGGGAGGTTTCGGCTAGGAACGCTACCCATAAGTGCCCAACGAAGGATTTTGCAAAGTTGACCCCCGTGTGCAAAAATTGCACACTCCCTCACTGAGCAAAACCCTAGTTTCCAAAATGGACCTACAAGGTGACACCTGGACCATTGGACTGAAGGAGAGGAGCATCCCTAGCACTATCCGGACGTCCTCAATCCAACAGAGTCGACGGTTCGTCGATCGGGGCCACGGTTGTCATTCTATGGCTTGTTCCGTCTCGCATCCAAAAGGCCTTTAGGGACACCTGCTGGATACCTGCCGGGGGCATAGAACTCCAACCATGCAACAAAACCGGTTTTCGGGGTGTCTTGCAAGTGTGTCGAGGGAGGTTTCGGCTGGAAATGCTAGCCACAAGTTCCTGGTGGACGATTTTGCAAATTTGACCCCAATGTGCAAAAATTGCATCCTCCCTCACTCAGCAAAACCCTAGTTTCCACGATGGACCTACAAGGTGACACCCGAGCCATGGAACCGGAGGGGAGGGGTACCCTTAGCACTATCCCGACGTCTTGAATCCAACGGAGACAATGGTTCGTCGATCAGAGCCACGATCGTCATTCTATGGCTTGTTCCGTCTCGCATCCAAAAGGCCTTCAGGGACACCTGCTCGATACCTGCTGGGGGCATAGAACTCCAACCGTGCAACAAAAATTGGTTCCAGGGAGTCCTGCGAGTGTGTCTAGGGAGGTTTCGGCTGGGAACGCTAGCCACAAGTGCCCGGTGGACGATTTTGCAAATTTTACCCCAATGTGCAAAAATTGCACACTCCCTCACTGAGCAAAACCCTAGTTTCCAAGATGGACCTACAAGGTGACACCCGGGCCATGGGACCGGAGGAGAGGGACACCCCTAGCACTATCCCGATGTCTTGAATCCAACGGATTCGACGGTTCGTCGATCGGAGCCACTATCGTCATTCTATGGCTCGTTCCATCTCGCATCCAAAAGGCCTTGAGGAACACCTGCTGGATACCTGCCGGGGGCATAGAACTCCAACCGTGCAACAAAACCAGTTTCTGAGGTATCCTGCAAGTGTGTCTAGGGAGGTTTCGGCTGGGAACGCTAGCCACAAGTGCCTGGTGGATGATGTTGAAAATTTGACCCCAATGTGCAAAAATTGCACACTCTTTCACTGAGCAAAACCCTAGTTTCCAAGATGGAACTACAAGGTGACACTCGGGCCAGGGGACCAGAGGGGAGGGGAACCCCTAGCTCTATCCATACGTCTTGAATCCAACGAAGTCAACGGTTCGTCGATCGGAGCCACAGTCGTCATTCCATGGCTCGTTTTATACCCCTATGTCCTGAGAAGGTTGAAGCTGTAAAGCAACAACTCTCTAGTATTCATCTTGAAGCTCTTTTGTTTATGTATAAGATAAATAAGCTCTCAGTTCGTGAGCTGGAACATCTCAATCTTAATAGGATTTATACAATCTCTGTTTTACGACAAACTGACCTTAGAACTTCTCGTAGCAATGACAATGAATCCTCTATTTTGCATTTGTTAGCAGAAGATCAATTTTCGACAAAACAATGTAGTTATTACATGTGGAGGCAGCGGTTTCCGGTGGAAAATGAGTGTAGGGTTGAGCAGAGGAAAGATGTTGGGAAATGGGCTATTACATTAGCTTTTTCGATGGGTGAGCGGCTTACAGAAGGAAATATGGCGGCTGTAGGTATCTATGCTTTTCTTCCGACGAAAATTTTAACAGGATTTCCATTTATAATACAGGAAGAGTTTTTACTATCCGTTAATGATGCGAGGAGGGTTTGCTTCCCTAAGAAACAAAGAAAACATATAAGATTATAAAATGACTACTAAAATTGTAACTTAGTAATTACCTGAATCAGCTCCATCAGAAATTGCACATCCTTGGTGCATAACTCACTAGATAATTGTTTAACTGCTTGATGTAAATCTTCTGTAAGTGGATTTTCTTTTTCCCCAACACAGAACTTGTCTTTCCTGATCTTTCCAATATGTTCCTTGGGGGTCTCCATAAATGTCACCAAGCACAATCCACAGTAAAATCCTTTATCACCAAACACAATTCACAGTAGAATCCTCCAAGTGTCCGTGAATGGCCTCGGGGTGCCCGACTAGAATGCCCGTAGCACCCGAACCGTGGCTCGGTTCGTGAATCCGTCGATTCCGGTGGGTCTGGGACGCCGGGTATCAGCTAGGGAACCCCCCACAACATCCCTCAAAGACCCAGAAGTGGTGCCAATGTGCCATCTCCGGAGCTAGGGTTTTGCTCAGTGAGGGCCATTCCAAATTCGCTCAAGGGGGCCATTTCTTGTCCGGAGGCCCCTGGGCGTGCGTGGCCACCATGGATAGGTCCAAAATGGCCACGTGGACCTGTGGGAGGTGACGGAATCCAAGTCCACACGCCGGTTTGGGTTCCGTGGCCTCGGAGCAAATCCTCCAAGTGTCCCTGAATGGCCCCGGGGTGCCCGACTAGAATGCCTGTAGCGCCCAAACCGTGGCTCGGTTCGTGAATCCGTCGATTCCGGTGGGTCCGGGACACTGGTTTTCAGCTAGGGGACCCCCCATAGCATCCCTCGAAGACCCGGAAGCGGTGCCAATGGGCCATCTCCAGAGCTAGGGTTTTGCTGAGTGAGGGCCATTCCAAATTTGCTCAAGGGGGCCATTTCTCGTCCGGAAGCCCCCGGGCGTGCGTGGCCACCGTGGTTAGGTAAAAAATGGCAACGTGGACTTGTGGGAGGCGACGGAATCCAAGTGCGCTTGTCGGTTTGGGTTCCGTGGTCCCGGAGCAAATCCTCCAAGTGTCCGTGAATGGCCCTGCGGTGCCCGACTAGAATGCCCGTAGCACCCAAACTGTGGGTCGGTTCGCGAATCCGTCGATTCTGGTGGGTCCGGGACGCCGGTTTTTTTCTGTTGGCATAATAAGATGATTATTGGAAAACAATGATGTTCTATCAATTATAAAAAAGGAATCTGATCATTCTTGCACATCAGTATAGAACTCTCCACGACACGGAATGGGAGGTATTCTGAACAATGTGTATTTATTCTTGTTGTCAAGTCTTGTAAAATACTCCATTTTAAACCTTTTCCATCTTCAAAATATCCCTCTCTTTGTTGAACCAGACATTAACCCCGCTTGAAGTCTTTTATCTCATCTATGCACCATACTTTTGTAGAGACATCATTCACAAGGCATAGTAGTTGGTTGGAATGTATAGTAAGACACATAGATCGTTTGATACGTCCAGTGTGAGTTGAGTGGACACCCCATGTGTTCAATTCAATATTTAGTGAGTACATCTTGTACACATACAAGGCATATTCCTCTGAAATTATTCTTAAAGATAGCCGATTACCTTTGTAGAATATTGCATCATCTGGAGGGGTAGGTGCACCATCAACATCAATTGTTTCTCTCCAACACCTTCTAACACTGCTAAAGGTAAAAAATTTAGAACCATCATGATCTTGTTGGTTACGAACAACTATCCATCCATGCTATGTTGACCGAAGTTTTCGATGAATGAAAATAAACCAGCAACCCCTATTTCAATGACTCTTATACGTGAAAAACACTTTATAAATGGGTTCACCATGTAATATTCTTTATGCCTCGAAAATGGAGAATAAGATGACAACAAAATGATTGACCCAATAGTAGACTCAATTGTGTACCTATATTCTGGACAGGGGACATGCAATAGAGATGTATTCCCTATACGATTGATAAATTTATATACGATGTGATTCTCATAGTGTCCCCACAACTCAGCCATAAATACAGTTTCTGTTATGTGATTAATTTTCCAAGCCCTGATAAAATATGGTCTCCACAATAATCCTTCATAATGTTTAGAAATTGATCGAAATCAAATCAATGTTGAAAAAGGAACCCACAGAAGAATCATTTCGAGAATCTCCATTGGCAACAAAATCCACATGCCAGGATCCATTTCGAGATAACTAAAAATCCATTGAAAATATATAATTATTAATAAGCACAAAAAATTATTAAGCAACAAACAATGTAAATAAAAGAAATAAAACTCTATTACTGAATTAGAAACCAGGTATTCTCCAAGTACTAATTATAACTAATTGATTACAACTCATAAAATATGTTAAATACATCTGTATAACCAGATGGTCGACTATGAAAAGATACAGTTATACTAAGAGAAACATAGTGTGACCTTTTGAGAACATTGCTTGGCATAGGAATGAAATTGAGACTTTAAAACAACTTATTTCTTTTGTGGCATAACACCACAATTTTTTTTGCTCTCTTTTCAGTATTCTGACCGGTGTTGTTACCAAAATCACGAATTTCGTTCTTCAACAACCTATACTTAGGCTCATATTTTTTTGCATCCTCTATCTTGTCATACATCAATCCAAAACCCGAGGATCTCTGTCCATATGTACAAAAACCATAAATAAATATTGTTTGTGTATTGGTGATTTTGAATTTTTTTCCTATTTCCTCTTGAATTTTATGCTTTGAAAGGTTCCCTCTCCCAGAATTCAGAACATTGATTTGAAAGCGTCGTCTTAATCTTGGCTCATGAATAAGGTGTTTGATGCACACTGTGGGACGATGATTGATTTTTTTCATAGACATTTTAATTTCAAAGTAAAGTAAATCTTCTGAAAAAAATAAACATAAATTGTATCATCAACACAAACTTCAACAATCGAAATCCATCATTTGTAACATTGTGACAAACTAACAATAATAAATAAACAATAAAAATTTCAAACTATAGCTTATACAATGGAAGTTTTAGATGTTAAGGTCATTGAGATGTCCTCTGTCAGTATAACATCCAGCAATGGATGTGCAAGGGGGTCCTCATTGATTGGTTTCGTACATGTCCCTTGACTCCTGAAATCGGGAAAAATCTATCTCAAAGTAAGGCTTCATCAACCAACTCCATTTTTCAAGGGGTTTTGTTTGTTGGGGTCATGGAGATGTCCTCTGTCAGTCTAACATCCAAGAATGGATGTGCAAGGGGGTACTCATCGATTGTTTTGGCACATGTCCCTTGACACCTGACATGGGGACAAATCTATCTCAAATTAAGGCTTCATCAATCGGTTGCATTTTCAAAGGGGTTTTGGTTGTTGAGGTCATGGATATGTCCTCTGTCATTCTAACATCTAGCAATGGATGTGCAAAGGGGTCCTCACTGATTGGTTTGACACATGTCCCTTGACTCCTAACATCGGGACAAATCTATCTCAAGTATAGGATTCCTATATCTATTGCATTTTCTTTACACACATTTACGAATAGTTTTGAATAGAAGCATAGCATAATCATAATAAAAAATAAACGTTTTTGCAAGCAATTAATTAAGTATGCATAAAATACCAATGTAATGGTAATGCAAAATATAATTGAATGATATTCAATAATTGCAAAGATTCATGGTATCGCATAATTGAATAATATTTAAAGCAACGATAATCATTAATGGAATGATTACCAATTCTATTCAATGACACAGAACGCATTTCGTAAGCATTCATTAATAATGGACTCAATGCAATGAATGACATGTTGCAACAAAATTATTTTGCAAATAGTGGTAATGTGAGATAGTTGTACTAAATGCATTCATTATTACTTTTACTCAATGCAACAAAACCAATCCAAATTTCAAATGAAGTAAAATTCCATTAAATAACAGATCATGATGATTATGGAATAATACATATAAAAGATTGTTCAAGATAATGGAAGCAAATCCTTCATCAATGTCACATTGCGGCATAAATGAAAAATAATTTCAAATGAACGAATACTACAATGATTAAAGGATTAAGCTAATTATGGAATAATAACTATAGAAGTCTATACATAAAAATGAAAGCATAAACTAGATGAATGTTACATTGCAACAACATGATCGTGAAAATAGTTGAAGTGTGACATGGATTTTCCATTTAAAATTATGTGTTATTACAACTATTATGTCACTTTATGTCATAATTACTTCAATGGAATTGTCATTACTTTTAAAGAAGAAAACCAATTCTTTAATGGGAGAAACCCAATTGAAATTTGAAATGAGCTAAGAAGACTATTACGCTACATTATGTCATAATGTGGTTAATGGAATTGTTATCAATTTCAAAGAATAGAAGAAATCCTTTAATGGGAGAAAAACAATCGAAATTTGAAATGAATTAAGAAGACTAAGTGGAATGATAACTATAGAAGAATATTCAAAATAATTGAAGCATAACGTTCATGAATGTGACATTGCAACAAAATGATTTTGCAAATAGTCGTAATGTGACATATTTTCAAATGGAACCATCTTGGAGGTAATGCAATCATTATTAATTTTACTCAATGCAACAAAACCAATCGAAACCTCAAATGAAGCAATTATGCATTAGATAAAAGATCATGACGATTGGAATGATATCTATAAAAAAACTGCTCAGGATAATGCAATCATATCCAATTGAGAATAATATCACTATGAAAGTTAGAGAATGACAATGCGACGTAATGAAGTTGTAAAACGTGTTGATGTGAAGAAATTATAAATGCAATGATAATGCACTCAATGGAATGGTTTTCACTTTTATTCAAGGTGACAAAACTAATTTCGTAAGCAATCACTCAACTACATGCCATTAATATTTTGATAAGCAATCGTCCAATGGAACAAAACCAATTCGTAAGCAATCACCAAACGGAATTAATAGAATGAAATTCAGTTCATAATAATTTCAGTATAAAAAGTTAGGGAATTACTTAACAAAGCAAAGTTCGTAAGCAATCACATAACGTAGGTAATGTAATCATATCCAATTCAGAATAATATCAATATCTAAGTTAGAGAATGACAATGTGACATAATGATGTTGTAAAAAGTGCTAATGTGATGAAATTATAAATGTAGTGACAATCCATTCAATGTAATGATTCTCACTTGTATTCAAGTTTAAGGTGACAAAACTAATCTCGTAAGCAATCACTCAAGTAAATGCCATTAATTTTTTGATAAGCAAACTCCCAATGGACCAAAATGTCAATTTCGTAAGCAATCACCCAATGGAATTAATGGAATGAAATTCAGTTCAAAATAATTTCAGTATAAAAAGTTAGAGAATTACTTAAGAAAACAAAGTTCGTAAGCAATCACATAATGTAGGTAATGCAATCATATCCAATTGATAATAATATCACTATCAAAGTTAGAGAATGACAATGCAATTAATGGAATGAAATTCAGTTCATAATAATTTGACTATAAAAGTTAGAGAATAGTTTTCTTTCAAAGTAAGAGTTACCAAATGCACTAATTGATATGTGACTAATTATAATTACGTGTAGCGTGCTAGAATGATCTCCCACAAACAGAAGGTTGAATTTATATTTCTGCAATAAAGAAACATCTGGTGTATCAACACAAGAACATAAACTATACAAAAAACCGCACATAATTTTATAACTTAGTGAAAAATTATTTTTTGTAGGTAAGTAGTGACTGGGATTTGAACTTTTGATTTTGCATCTGCAACTTATCATCTGAATTACACATTACCAATTGCATAAATCTTGTTAAAATCACACCAATGTATCACTTTTATGATTATCATAATAGCACAATGATAGTCATTTTTATTGAATCCAACAAATCCAATTCCACAATGATCATAAACGACTTATGATTCCACAATTATTAGTTATGTTTGATTTCAAAATTAATAGTTATGTGCACTTTCATTGAGTAAAAACTACAAAACAAACATTGTCATTCAGTCACATCTATTGTATATTTCTTTGTTGTATGTTTCTTTCTCCCAGTTGTCTATCTTCTTCTTGTGACAAAACCTCCCAAGACTGTTCAAGTTCAACCCTCGTTTTGGCAGTTTCCAACACTATATTATATAACAGCATATGAATGGATCATTGGTCATTAAACGTGTTTGGTAGATGTGGTTGATTAGGGAGTGGTTGAGTCATGTGCTTCCTTTTATGAAATACAATTGTTATTTCGAAGCAGTAATAACCCCTGCATTCATTGCAGAATAACACTAATTCAGAAGATTTATTCTTTGGACCTAGATTTTGAATACAAAATCAACCTCATTATATATATGCAGTGTAAAGAATCCTTTCTCACCTTCCATACTAATTCAATTATCCACTAATTAACTTAACTACTTATAAAAATGAAATAATATATAACATAATAAATTATTAATTTGTTTGGATACATAATCCAACCATCTACTAAAAAAACTGTAAAGAAAAATGATATATTACATGATACATAATCTAACTATCCACTAAAAAATATTATTAATTTGCTGCTACTTAATCTAACTATCCACTAAAAGATATTGATTAAATTTGATAGATTATATAATATGTTATTATAATTTTTATAATAAAAACAATTAATTTTTTTATAATGTTATTAAAAATATAATTATATTTAATCTTAAATAAAATTTATTGTAAAAAAATATAATATATATATATATATATATTAATATAAGGACACTATTACATTTTAATACAAAAAATAAAAAAAATATACCTAATCTCTAATAATGATTATATGTTTAATTATATATATATTTCATTATTCCATATAATGAAATACTATGTTAATAAATTGAAAATGAACTTAAATTTTCAGTGTTTATTGTAATAATAATTAACTTAAATTTATGAAAATTTTGGATAAACGTGAGGCTTATTTTAAATGGATTGAAATAACTAAACTTTAATTTATATTTATAATATTATTATAATAATATTATAAATATAAATATATTTAATCTTAAAAAGAAAAAAGAAAAATACCTAATCTAACTATCAACTAAAAAAAATTAAATATAATAAAACGACACTATTACATTTTAATAATAAAAAAAATATATTATTTCTATAACCATAACTATCAACTAAACTAAAAAGTGCAATATAAAGTTTCGTGGTAACCGGTTTGATGCTTTCCATTACTTAAATTTACAATGGAAAAAAAAAATCCAATTATCCACTAATTAACTTAACTACTTATAAAAATGAAAAATAATATATTACATAATAAATTATTAAGTTAACTACTTAATTTGTTTGATTTTTATCTATTGTTGTTATTTGAACCTACAACATAATGAAATTAGCTTCAATCAGCTTCAGCTATTGTTGTTATTTGAACCTACAACATAATGAAATTAGCTTCAACCAACTTCAGCTAAGACCAATAGTTGTACTCATGTTCATAAATATGATTATGAGAGTTTCATAGACACACCAGTGAATAGTGGTATTATGTTAGAGTGACTGATCTCGAAACCAGGAAGCTAGTACTCACTGCAACAGGAGGTGGAAATCCAAGGGAGAGGAATGACCAAGACTAGTGCTTAAAAATGATGAAAACTGCAATTCAAGGCGGCTTTGTCTATTCTACTATGTTCTTCCTTCACCTACGATACAAAGAAGAGTTTGAGTAGTAATGCTGAGTCTTCAATGACCCACCTGGCTGATTGACCTCCTTGTCACCGTGAAGCTTAATTGGCTATGCTAAAACCTGATTTTTGGAGGACCCAATGGCAGCTTCTTCTTGTCCTACAATCAACAAAGCCATCAATTTCCCAATCAAAATAGCATCCAGGAAGCTCTCGGCTCCTCTCATGAATGCCATGAAGTCCAACCTTATTAAGTGGCCGCAAGAGTCACCGGTACCTTCCTTACCTTTCAAATCGACATTATCTTCTGCTACAGCTATAATCTCCTCATTTCCATGGCCGATTTGTAGTGCAATTCAACTTTTCTTGCCAAATGTCTCCACCGAGAAAACGGAGAATCCGTTCAATTAGAAACACACAGACATGTTCTTTGAAAAAAGATAGAAAGCTAGCACTTCCGCACCGTGCTTGATGTCTGCACTTTGGATACCATAGTAAATATTGTAGAATGATGAATAACTCTGGTAATAACAACAAAAACAATATTTCATGTTAAAAAGCTTACCCTCATCATTGATAAACCAGATTGTAGAGTGTACGCTTCCTTAACACTTGTATCCATAGGAGAAATATATCCAAAAGTGTAAAGTTACCTTCTTTTTTCAGTTAATTTCTTTGGAATTCATATTTTTTTTTTAATCATGGGAACACCAACTTCCCAAGGGTATATCCAACCTCCCACAAGTTAAATATACTAATAACAATATTTTACATTAATCATGTCTTTTAATTTTAGGTGAACTTGGTCGTACTACACTCGACCAACAAATCTTAACCAACAAGAGCATTTCTTAGACTAAGTCAAGAGATGATTTCTTAGGTTCCATCATATTTTCTGAATGCAAACTATAGTTTCATAGTTACTTAGCTTCACAGGCACATGAACAGCAGTAGAAAAGCCATGCCACACATAGACTTCTTAGTTCGCAGAGGCCTATATGTTGGAGGAGCCTACTTTTCCGTTTTATTTGGAGTCTCTGCTCTTCGAAGTAGAGGTAAGCTTTCAATGTTCTTATCTAATGATAATGTTTAAATACATACTATCAGGTACAATAAACTGTTGTAAAAGGAGACAGTACCATTAGTAAACAAGCTTTCAATACTTCACATTATTTACCTTATAAATGTTACCTTAATTGGAAAAGCAGTGCATTTGCCAAGAAAATTAGGACACCTTGAGGAGAAGCATGAACAACAGGCGATGCCTTTTTGTTCTGTCAAATCATAAATAAGTCTCTAATAAATATTTCTTTGCAACAGGACAAAAAGAAGGCAAATTTGTTTGGTTCATATGGTTACGTACTTGATTTTAATAATATTTTGCACAACAATTCCGAGGGAATTATGATTCTGCTATTAAAAAGCAAATGGAAGGGCCTTAGCTGTGAACCGAAGCTGGACATGAAGCTAAGAACTCTTGATAACTAGTGCACACTTTGACCAACAGTTGATTTGAGAATGGGAATGTTTTTTCAGATTCCTTTTTATTCAATTTGAAAAAAACCATTGTCCATAAATCTTTGGTTGTATCTATATTTGATGTAATGCGAGGGAACTTGGAAAAGTTAAAACCTGTTAAAATGATGCAAAAGGAAGAAATCATGGACAACATAATTCTCCCGGTTACGTTTGTGCAAAATAATAGATGCTTCAACCCTGCAATTTCTATATTAAACTATAAAATGGCGTCTTACAATGGAATTGCGATATATTATTTTAGTTCGATTCACGTTTATTTTAACACACACAAACCAGTTACTAACTTGTGCATAGAAGCAACTCAGGGTGCATGATCTTTCCTCCGATGTAATATATATTGCACTCAGGATTGCACCATCCCTATTTTTCCACTTATTTCTGTCATCAAATTGTGGTTGTTACCTTGTTCAACTGTGATCAAATTGTCAATGGTACTCGCTTGATGCCTTGTTCAGATCACATTACAATACAGTATATTCCATTGGTATATTCTTCATCCTTCTATTCATTGTTTTAAATAATATCCTGTGCAGGAATCTTCTCTCGACGTAAAAGATATGGTGCAACTTTTTCATAATTCGCTCTTGTAATATATGAAACAACCACTGATCGCAACTAAATAATTATATTCACAGGTCACAAGCACGGCTAGTTTCCTTACACATAGTAAATTCATACACGGGTTGTGAACGCCATTAATGCTCTTGATTGCAATTTGTGATGTCCCCTTCTCCTTAGAACATGCAGGGAAGGAAACATTAACAACATACCAGGCTTTTGTAATCTTAGCCCCAATATTTTCACTCATCAAATTCATAATAGTTAAAAACTTCTATATGCAGATTCGTCTCCATATAAAACACAGCGGAATGGACATGCTAACAAGCACTCAAACAGACAGTAATTGCAATCATATCAATCACAGCAGAGAATGATTCAACATAAAGAGATCCAATCTCATTCCAGTGCCATGCATAGATTCCATACTAAGACAATTAATTCATTTCATTAAACATGGGCAATTTATCATACTGCAGAACACAAATGCAATTAATTTATAATACAGAAAACACTTATCTTGATAAGTAGATGTCCAACGACTGGCTACGTGAGAGCAACATTCCACCCAACCATAGACCTCTGTCTATCCTGTATTCCTTCAGCTGAGAGATCACCCCCGAGCTGGGCTGTGTATCCACTAAGGAGGAACTAGATGGCTCACTCACAGTCAGGATTTCACTCAGACAGCCATGCTAAGCCAACACACAGTTGGGTTTTTCAAGCATGCAATGGGAAATGGAGGAGGATTCTAGTCCACTGAGCTAAATCCCAGAGCCACATACCCTTTAAGCTAGACTCAACAATCCCATCCTCTATTCATACATCCACAATCGGATTTCTCACAAATCTGTCACAAACAACCCCAAATCCGTCACTGATTTTCTGGGCCATTAAAACTGGGTTTTCCCATGGCTTTTGGGGTAGCTATTGCTCCCAAATTCGCCCCAAGGTTCCTACCAATGGATCCCCCATTGGATTTCACTGTCCAATACCAAATCGGGACGTTTTTGGCTTCCCAAAACGTGTGTCCTCTCACAGTCGCGATTTCTGTATTTCTCACTGCTGGGAGCTCATTTTTGGATGGGGAATGATGTCCCATACTTCCACAGTGGAATGGGGATAAGGATGGAGAAACCCCCAAGATGTAGAGTGACTTGTGGGACAAGTCAAAAGAGCCCATACTTACCCATACGAATTCAGGGCTGCCCATACTCCATCAAAGTCATTGACTTAATTCTTCAACCATTTTCTTACAACATGAATAAATGTCCTCTAGGGAAGTCAAAGGGTTCTCATAATGACATATGGAAACCTATGGTTCACTCCCATAGCCCCCTCACCACTCCCTAGTGGATACACATGGCCCCTTCTCATTCGTTGCCTCCATAGCCAGTCTTGGAATCTTATATTGCATGATGTTTATTTACATCCTATTACAATTTCCATGGATTAAGAGCACATGGTATCAAAATACTTGCCCTTAAATAAAATTCGGGCTTGGCCTTGAGCTCCACGCTAGGGAAACATACGTCACATGTACACATTATTTACATTAAGGCTAATATATCCTAAGGGTCGAATTGGGGGTATTACATTCCCCTCCCCCTTAGAACAACACCGTCCTCGGTGTTCCAAGACTTAGACATACATATACAATTTCACATGTCCAAAACTTCAAAAACTTTGCAGATCTGCCCTGCATTCTATCCTTTACCTTGAACTTTCAGGACCAAGTCCTTTGATCTTCACGAGCTGCTCCTGCTGATTCGGATCTTCCAGCTCATCCATAAGTCTGAAAACTTTATGGCTTCTACCTTCTTGGGGTTCTCTTGTTGTGCAGTTACGGAGGCAATGATCCCCTCTGCATTTCCAACACTTCACTAGTTGCTTCATATCTGCCTGCTCAATTTCCTTTGAGTCTTCCTACCTGGAGCGTTTCTTAATCGGATGATTGGATGAATGCTTCTTCATTGATCCACTTTTCTTTCCCTTGCTGATTGCTTTCATAATGCTTTTTACCTCTTTCTGCAGACGAAGAGTGTCCTGCAAGACCTTGTGGTTCATCTCGTTCTGCTGCTTTTGCATCTTGAGCATCTCTCCAATATTTTCTTGGGTCTTGGCAATTGTTTGAAGAAGACTTCCAGCCAATCCTGATAGCCCTTGGTTTGCCGCCATGGTCAATGGAAACAACTGACCACACTTTGCTCACTAGCAACACTTGCCTACACCGGCTGCAACCAATTGATTCGGTTTTCGCCTGTGAAATTCATCATTACAATTCTCGTTAGGCCAAGCATAACCCAAACATTTAAAAATCAATCAATGGTTTTTCCCCAGTTGTCATGGATAGTCCATGCTTTACTCATGAGACGTCCACACTTTTCATGCTTTCCCAACATACACATGAATTCCTTCATGTTCATCCATTCACAATTCATTAATTAGCATTCACAATTCACTTTAATTAAATAAACCCACTTTTACTTTCAATCATGCATGCATTCAACAATTTTCTAATTTTATAAATGCATCAATAAAAGGAAGGAGAGGGAGCAGTAAGAGTTTCTCCTCTTAGTTTTGTTCCATCCTGGAACCCACACCACCACTGTGGTTTTCATGCTCCTGTCCTCTTTCACTTCACGTGAATGCTCGACTTGCCCTTCTTGGCTAAGACACGTAGTGTCTATGGTCTATTCCAGATCTCTCAACCATGGAGTTCCTCCACTTGGTTGGTCTAACTCCTAGCTGCTAGGACTCACACAGTTCCACTAGCCCCATCTTTCATTACTGCTCATGCTGAGCTTTTTAGGGTGGTTACATGTCCACTCGCATCCTTGAGATGCCTTCATAGTCATTGCTTCCAGCAATACCTACACTCAAACATTGAATTAATTCGCATGTTTAGTTTATTTTCATAGGAAACCATAACCAAATCATATACACATGTATATTCATAAGCAATAAATTACACAATAACCAAATACTTATCTGCACTGGATGTCTTCACTTTATTCCATAGGGTCCTTCTTTGCTTTACAAGCCTTGGAATCACCTATGGATTTGGGTGTTTGGCCAGCGCGCAGGCTGCCTCTCAACATCAAATAACCTTGTATGTTTGGCCAGCACGCAGGCTGTTCCAAATCATCAACAATCTCGCATGTTTGGCCAGCACGCAGGCTGCCCAAATCATCAATAATCTTGCTCAACCAGCCACTCTCTGGATTTACCAAGCAGTTTATAGTTCTTTCAAGGTCCTTGCTTCCTGTATGACCAAGGTTTCCAACAAAGAAACAATAATGCATCAGCTCACTGTTACAAGCTTTATGCTTGAAACCTTCAATGTTTCAAATAAGAAATGAATGAAATTGAATACTTATCTGTACTGTGCATTTCCTCTCTGGTCCACAGGGTCCTGCTTTTACTTTATAAGCCTTGGGATCCTCCTGCGGACTAAGATGTTTGGCCAACACGCAGGCTGTTCCAAATCATCAAATAATTAATGCCCTACCAGTACACCTTCACGCCGACTGGGTTTACCAAGCATTTGGTGGTGCCCAACCAGTCCCATACCTGGTTGGCCCTCTCCATTGCCAAGCCAGCACATACGTCTGGGTCATTGACCAATGGAAGGTAACTGCGCCACCGACCATTACAGGTCAAGGCTCCACTACTCTGCCTTAGGCTTGCATCAGCCTCACACGGTATCACAATCCCTCAATGCGCATAACAATCCTTCACCCACACAAGGGTGGCACTTCTTCTCTTATGTAAGCCGGCGGTTCCATTTCAGAATTCTTTAGGTGAATTTCTTAACTGCAGGCTATCATGGCCCCATGATACCCACTCACCCTATGCAAGGGTTACCACTGCTCATACAGTCTTCTTGAGTACTATTTTCTTCACTTTTCCATTTAAGGTGCAACACTTAATTTCATATGTATAATCTGTCAACACAAAATGGATAGCAAGTTCATTAGTATTGCTGCTCTAGAACTGTAAACATATTTCATAACATCCACTATCCAACCTTGAAACACTAGGAATGCGTCCATTCCCTTAAGGCGTAGTCAATATTGGCATCCCTAACATAACTCAACACTAGAAAGGCGTGCACTCCTTACTGATGTGAACTATGAGGGTCCTAATCCTACTTCAAGCAGTCTGCCATAATGGAAAATAAAATCAAAACATGTTCTGCATATGAACTCTAATAATTAGACATGCATGTATGTATGTATATATATCATTCAAAGTTTATGGAACACTTATCCATTTTGTAGACATTATTTCTCTTCTTTGATGAGGAATGGAGGCTCCTTCTCTGAGTTGACAGTCCCTCGGTTTTCCTTCCCAATTCCTTTTGATGTTACCTAACCTTCATATGTCTTACTGACATATTCTTCACCATCCCACTCATATTGTTTACCAATCATGTAGTGCGGATGAAACATTAATAATGTCTTATGGCATTCCACCTGGAACCCATTTTCAAATCATGGAATCCCTTCCCATGAAGTTTGGCTCCTGCAGGCCCACTCTGATGGTCTTACTGCAATGTGTCTTCCTGGCACACTTATTGAACAGCCAAACAGTTATGAACATTTAACACTACAATTCAAATCCGATTGTTCCATAACCAATCCATGGTACTAATAATTAAATTCAGTATGCATTTGCAACTTTGTCTACTACAGAAATTGATTTTCTTATCCATGAGGCTATCCTCATATTGTTTGGCTCCTGTAAGTGACACCACTCTACTCGTTATGGTCTTATGCCTGCTGACATACATGAGCATTCGCTTACAGCATGTCCTCCTGACACATTTTCATATAAGCCAAACAGTCATTAGTAAAAATTTCAAATCCGAAACATTTACAAATCTGATATTTACAACTGTTCTTATTAACAGAACTTAGAGCTCTCGACCATGAGAACCTTCTCATAACCTTTGGCTTCTACATGTGGTAGATCCCGGTCTCTACTATGGACTTATCCTCATTGCCATATGTAAGACCTTCCTACCGGAAACTGAAACTTCAATCAGCCAAACACGTTATGAGTATCTATGCACATAATCATTCATTGCCATAATAGTCACTGAAGTGATCTCAGAATTATAACACTCAATAATTCAAACACCTTCAGCTGTTAACATTTGAAATGCAACGAAATATATATATACACTTCTATATATGCGTCATTATCATAATAGAATTTTCAAGACATAGTCACACTATCCATGCAGCTTAACTAAATCGTAAATACTCATTATTTCACAGTCATATCATTCATACAACTCTGTCCTTCCACAGAGCATTCTAGCAGCCCATCGATCATGATTGGGCTTTTCTTGCACTTACTATTTTTCATTCATAACAACTCATGAAATGATCCTAGAATTATCATCAATTCATCATTTCATTCATTATTTATTTTGCAATAACACATGCATCATCCCTATGCATTCATACAATGCATCACAAGATTTATAAAATCTCTTAATGCACATCTACTTAATGCTATCTTGCATTGTTTCATGAGTACCATGCATTCAAGCATATTATGATCGAAGCATGACTATCTCATATAACTTGCATTACCATAATCAGGACCACCAATCCTCACTTGCTTTGGTTATTAAGCACATAACCAACATACACATGGAATTATATAAATTCATATGAATGCATTGACATTTCTAAACAGTCATAGGGTGTAAGGATCATTTCCTTCCCTTACCCACACCTCACCAAGCTTGGTAGGTTAACAGTCCCAATCGGTATTCCATATCACATGCAAACTAACTCAACATAACTCAAACATAGTTGAAGAGATCCTACCAAATCCCCTTTCAACATTCATGCAATTTGGCACCAATAATCATTACCTGCATGGTTACCATTAACATTTCCTGCTGTTACCTGATCAATTGGCCTCTTACCAAGGCTACTCAGTCCTTTTGCCAAATTTATGATCATAGGTTTGTTGCAGCATCCTTTCTGCATAAGGTTGTTGGCTTCATGCAACAACATCTTCAGCACATTTAGCCATGCTCGTTGTTATCTTTGGTCCTACAACCAATATCAACGTCAAAAGTGATTATCAATCACAATATTCTCCATTAGTGATTCATTGCATATTCAGACTTCATTATTCTACCAATATGCAATATCCCATTTATGCACAAGCATTTCCATATGCACTATGCAATGTTTGTTAAGGTGCCATTTAGTGCATATACATCTATGTAATCCCTTACATTTTTAACATTTTTATGCCATATGACAATTTCATAATTATAAGTATGATAACAAACAGGGGTTTAAGGAATTCTTCCCTTTTTGATCCCTCCTTGTATCATGGAATTCCTCTTCCATATCATGCAATTGTAGAAATTGCCCATATTGACAATAAAATTTTGTTTGTCAAAACAGCCGCTGGCACTCTTCTGCACTAAATAACTATGATATCTGTAGACCTCATTTAAACTCTGGTCATGCATCATTGTTCTCTGTTGGACAAGCTCTCCAATTCCTGTTTTCATGCTCCATTCCGACATCAGGTGCGGAAACTGCATCCCTTTAAAAATGACAACTTTCACTCCAGTTCTGCACATTTTACGCAGTTGCATTTTGGTCCCGAATGCCAACTTCAGCCACCTGTGGAAGAAAATCTATGAGGAATCACAAAAACTTATCTATCGGGCGAAGTTAGTCCATATAACAAGGAACACTCAGCAATTCACGGATTTCAATTCTGATGCACCATTCGTCTTCTATGAATTTCTGGATTTCACTACTTCTCACTTTTCACATTTTTCCAAAATTCCAAATTTTGGGCCAAAAATGGCTATCTCCCAAACGGTGCATTTCGGGAAAATCTTCGTCTAACGGAAACTGTCCATCTTAATGAGAATATGAAATGTCTAGTTCAGTAAAATTTCTGATTCCCACATCTAGGGTCAGTTTTACTGCCCACAAGCTTTTCAAAATCCCGAAAAAGTGGCCCGGAACAGTGCTTTTTGGCCTTCTTGATCACCCCGACTCCATATCCTTTGGAGTTGGGCTCCAAGGTTCTGAACTTAACATCGTGCCTGCTTCATGGCCGCGCCTGATCAATTTCAGCTTAAACCGACCTTCCGTCAATCCTCGAGACTCTGTCCTTCAAAAGTCACTATTATCCATTTTCTGTCAAATCGGGGTGTAATGGGCTAGGGGTCTTCACTGGTCCTTTCATGGCCTTCGTCAATGGCCTCCGAGCCCCACAGGAATCAGTCCATTCTGAGTTCGGATGCTCCTGCTATCCAAAAATCAAGTTTTAGTCACTTTTTTTTTTGGGTGGGAAATCCCTCCGCAGCATCGGGGCGGTTTGGCGATGGCTTCCGCAATTGCGGAGCATTTCGCCGAACGCTTCCGTAATTGCGGAGCAGTTCGGCGAACGCTTCCGCAATGGCGGGCCATTCGGCGAAGGCTCCCGCAGTTGCGGAGCCATTCGGTGAAGGCTCCCGCAGTTGCGGAGCCATTCGGCGAAGGCTCCCGCAACTGCGGAGCCATTCGGCGAATGCTCCCGTTGCGGAGCGATTTGCCGAACGCTCCCGCAATTGCGGAGCAATTCGCTGAAGCCTTCCGCAACTTCGGAACGACTCGCCGAAGCCTTTCGCAACTTCGGAACGACTTGCCGAAGTCTTCCGCAGTTTCGGAAGGACTCGCCGAAGTCTTCCGCAACTTCGGAATGACTCGCGGAATCCTTCCGCAGTTTCGGAAGAGAATTCTTTCCGCAATTTCAGAAGAGAATTCCTTCCGAAAACTTCCTTTCGACGCCGAACACTTAGAAAAATTTTCAGCTTTTTTGGAGCATTTCGCCGAATTTTTTCGCGTTGCAGGACAACTCGCGGAATCCTTCCGCAAATTTCGGAAGAGAATTCCTTCCGCAATTTCGGAAGGGAATTCCTTCCGCAAATTTCGGGGCGACTTCCCGAACTCTTCCGCGTTGCGGAAAAACTCGCGGAATGCTTCCGCAGTTTCGGAGAAATTCGCCGAATGCTTCCGCAACTGCGGAAGTCATTCGGGAATTCTTTCCGAAACAGACTTAAACGGATTTTCGAAAACACTTAGGAAATTTTAACAAACAGAAATCATTTCCAGCTATGCTCAACATTCAAGTTCATGCATTCAAGCATCATGGTCATTCAAGGAACATGGATTCATCATTAATCAAGGTCTCAAGCACATGATGCATCATCTCCTATGCACAACAATTAACAACAACAACAAAACAACAAAACAGCTTAAGATGGCAGAGGTTGCCCATGCTCCTTTCTCTGTTTCATAGAATGCCATCAATGCAATTAATGCAAGCAGCTTGCAAAAATCCCCAAACAGTCATGGAAGTGATTTCCCATTCAATCAAATAAAAGCCATGCAATCTTGAGGTTTCTTTAATGCATTTTAGTTGCGAATACAAAATGCATGTACACACAAAATGCATTTTAGTTCCATTTAATGCATTTACACACAATGATTTATATCTCTGTGAAGGCCCAACAGCCGTAGTGTTGAACCTAGAGCTCTGATACCAAACTGTGATGTCCCCTTCTCCTTAGAACATGCAGGGAAGGAAACATTAACAACATATCGGGCTTTTGTAATCTTAGCCCCAATATTTTCACTCATCAAATTCATAATAGTTAAAAACTTCTATATGCAGATTCGTCTCCATATAAAACACAGTGGAATGGACATGCTAACAAGCACTCAAACAGACAGTAATTGCAATCATATCAATCACAGCAGAGAATGATTCAACATAAAGAGATCCAATCTCATTCCAGTGCCATGCATAGATTCCATACTAAGACAATTAATTCATTTCATTAAACATGGGCAATTTATCATACTGCAGAACACAAATGCAATTAATTTATAATACAGAAAACACTTATCTTGATAAGTAGATGTCCAACGACTGGCTACGCGAGAGCAACGTTCCACCCAACCATAGACCTCTGTCCAGCCTGTATTCCTTCAGCTGAGAGATCACCCCCGAGCTGGGCTGTGTATCCACTAAGGAGGAACTAGATGGCTCACTCACAGTCAGGATTTCACTCAGACAGCCATGCTAAGCCAACACACAGTTGGGTTTTTCAAGCATGCAATGGGAAATGGAGGAGGATTCTAGTCCACTGAGCTAAATCCCAGAGCCACATACCCTTTAAGCTAGACTCAGCAATCCCATCCTCTATTCATACATCCACAATCGGATTTCTCACAAATCTGTCACAAACAACCCCAAATCCGTCACTGATTTTCTGGGCCATTAAAACTGGGTTTTCCCATGGCTTTTGGGGTAGCTATTGCTCTCAAATTCGCCCCAAGGTTCCTACCAATGGATCCCCCATTGGATTTCACTGTCCAATACCAAATCAGGACGTTTTTGGCTTCCCAAAACGTGTGTCCTCTCACAGTCGCGATTTCTGTATTTCTCACTGCTGGGAGCTCATTTTTGGATGGGGAATGATGTCCCATACTTCCACAGTGGAATGGGGATAAGGATGGAGAAACCCCCAAGATGTAGAGTGACTTGTGGGACAAGTCAAAAGAGCCCATACCTACCCATACAAATTCAGGGCTGCCCATACTCCATCAAAGTCATTGACTTAATTCTTCAACCATTTTCTTACAACATGAATAAATGTCCTCTAGGGAAGTCAAAGGGTTCTCATAATGACATATGGCAACCTATGGTTCACTCCCATACCCCCCTCACCACTCCTTAGTGGATACACGTGGCCCCTTCTCATTCGTTGCCTCCATAGCCAGTCTTGGAATCTTATATTGCATGATGTTTATTTACATCCTATTACAATTTCCATGGTTTAAGAGCACATGGTATCAAAATATCAAATACTTGCCCTTAAATAAAATTCGGGCTTGGCCTTGAGCTCCATGCTAGGGAAACATACGTCACATGTACACATTATTTACATTAAGGCTAATATATCCTAAGGGTCGAATTGGGGGTATTACACAATTTTTTACCAAATTTGTGATACAATTGTATATGATATCTCATTAATTAATTGATGTTGCAATAGAAACTATTGCGCCACCCATGTCCACTCTTAATGACGTCAGCTTAGATACATTGCATTAATTTTTATAGTGTAATTTTTTTGTAAGATAGAAGTTTTTTCTATCGCCTCAAAAAGAAATATACATACAAAACCAAGCCCTCCCAAGAGTGGAAAAACAGGCTTGAAAGTTAAGATGGCAGTCTCCCCCTAAAGGAAACAAGACTATACCAAAGTGATTAGAGTTTTTAAACAGTTTTAATACATAGTTTTCCATGATAACGAATTATAATGGGATAAATAGTAGCTTAAACAGAATTAAACAACAACTAGATAAGTCCTACTTCTAAAACTCCGAACTAGAACCATCACAAAAAACTGAAGTACTGAAGTAGCTAAAATCTACTGATTACTCATAAGGCCGTGGATCGAGAAGAATATAGGTTCAGGAGCGATTGCGCTCAGGAAAGACTCCCCAACAGCAGTGGAAAATCGGCCAGAAGAAATCGTTGCAACCAAAGAAAGGTGGTGGAGAAGGTTCGAAGTGACGGAACTCCAATGAGGGTGGCTAACAACAATTATTGAGCAGCACAAAAAACACCAAGAAGGAAATGAGATGAAGCTAGGTTATGACTTACCCGGGATGATATTAGCATGAGCGGAGTCATTGTCGTGATTCATCATTTTCCCTAGTTCTTATAAAAATCAATAAATATCTAAAATAATGTAGTTTAACACATGTATCAACCTTTATACTATTGAATCAATAATATAATATATCACTTTGAAATTTATATTAAACTTTTTCTTCCACTGTAAAGAATTAATTTTGACAAATATAAACTTATGTAAGTTACCTTTTAGTTACGAAGATATGAAATATTATTAAACTTGGTTCATGCATCTCTTAAGGACATTTTAATATTAGCTTGCGCCATTTTTCTCAAAAGTTTAAAGTTTAAACTTGTGTTATTCACGCACTAGTAGGTGTGCATTAAATTAAATGATAGTGTTATATCATCAACATAGCATAAATTCTTATAAAAACTTCATTGAGGGACTGTTGTTATAGCCAAACTGATGATATTCTTCTAAGGGAATATTGTTATAAGTATTGTTCTCGAGGAAGTGCTTTCAAATCCATTTGACCCAAATAAATATCTAGGTTGAAGAATACAAGCGGCATTGTTGTTGTTAAGTGTGCAAAGTCTCTATAAATCCATGCAACGACTATGTGATGGTATTCTTGTGCCACGTGTTTTGTTCAGTATGTGTATTTATTTCACCGAATTTGCATGCAAGTCCCCAGTGAAATCTCTCTGCACCCTTCTTGTCTTAGAGGCACCCTATTGAAAAATCATAAACACACCAGTTACAAGTTCCCAATTGACGCAAGAAACGTCTGTTGCAGGTAGATTGGGAAACCAAACCAAACGAACCTTTGTGAAGTATCTCTTTCATTACTCCATATGGTTCACTACTAACACATTATCCTATAATTTGACTATTGAATCTCCAGGCTCACTCCATGAAAAATTTGTTTTTGAACACCAAGTTCATGTTATTTCTCATTACTCCATATGGTTCACTACTAACACATTATCCTATAATTTGACTATTGAACCTCCAGGATCACTCCATGAAAAATTTGTTTTTGAACACCAAGTTCATGTTATTTCAAACACTATCGAGTTCGAGACTTGGATCAAAGCCAAAGCACGAGCCACAAAAAAAGTACATATTTAGTCTAATAAGTACATATTGAATTTGTACTAGGGCAATATTCATATATACACAAAATGCCATGAAAGACATAAGTAAAATCAATGTCTAGAACTATGAGGGATGAGTTTATGATAGATCAAGGGAAGGTCCCTCTATCAATGAAAATGGTTAAATCCAAAGAGTTTTCAACAATATGTGTGCCTTTTCAACAAAATGTGTTGTAAGAACATAAAGATCATAAAAACTAGTAAACAACAAATTAAAAACAACATGCAATGAGATCTGAGTAAAATAGTGGATGACTATAAGGACCTCAAATTGATAAAAACCAGTAAACATCAAATTAAAACAACATGTAAGGAGATCTGAGTAAAATAGTGTATCCATCAACAGTTAAACTCATATTCTATGAAAATTTAAAGAGCCTTACCTGTTTAGATGACCTTTTAGTTACCTTGACAACTCCAACGCCCGCAACTGAAGGTGGGGGGATGACTTTCTACCCAACCAAACCCTAGCCAATGGCCGAGGCCCCTGAGCCCCCAACAATTAACCCTATGATAGAGCTTTCTTGCTTTTCTCTTTCTTGGATCCTCCCAAAACTCTCCTTCCAAAATGCCAAAATGACTAAAAATATCCCCCCCTCTTCTTCTTCTCCTCCTTTTATCTCCCCTTTCTCCCCTTTTTCTTAATTTCTTTTAATGCAATTTCTTTTCCTTCATTTTTCTTTCATATTCCCCTTTATTTTATTAAATTACATTTTCTTATAAATATTTCATAAATATGCATATATGAGGGTTGTTACATACTTCCCCCCTTCAGGAAACTTCGTCTTGAAGTTATAATCTTCAATCAATAACTACAATACATATTCAATCAATCAATCAAGTAAATACTAGAATAAAGAGATAGCTAGTACTGTTGTGAAGTTAAGATATTTATATGTGTGGCCACCACATAGAAGTCTCCAAGAAGATGGGTGATTCCATGAAGATGGGTAACTCTTTTTGGCAAAATATGACGGTGAAAAACGAAAATTTTACCCATGTATTAAATTGAAGCCCTCGAAACTCATATTTGCCACATGAATTTTGACATGCGGTTGAAAAAAGAAATGTAGAGAATTATGTTGGCTTTCCAGTGATATTTTTTTCAAGATATACCAATGTCATTTATCGTGTCAAATTTTCATTTAATGAAATGTGTGTACTTAAAAATTTGAAGAGCAATTAACAAGTAGTTTGTGTTCGTGCACAATAATATAATGTTAAAGCAATAATTTTAAAAAATAAAATATGTGAACATGATCTAGACGGAATGCACTAGTGCTTACCTATTTTTCTTTTATTTTTTCTCGAAAAATTATATTTATTATTATTTTTCGAAACTGACCAATGAATATTACAGTCGCATTTTGCACACATGTGTGTTCGTGCACCAAATCTTTTGATTGCTTACATAATTTGCAAAACTAAAAATACCCTTTTGAAGAGGATGCATTTATCTAGTGCTTGCGTATTTTTTCAATTTTTTTGGATGTGTATTTTGAATGGTGTGGATTTATCTTTGAGCTCAATTGAAGTTGTCGGCAAGGTTTTTTAGGGCAAGTTTTAGTAGAAATTTAAAAACAAAAGATATACAAACATAAAAATTCGTAAATTTTATGTATCTCGATAGAGGATTCATTGACGAATCCAATGGTATCAAGTACGCCCATTAATGTGCATTTAATGACATGGTTTAACCCTCTGGAAGGTAGACAAAACTTCCATTCGGAAGTGAAAAGGGCTCTTGGCCTGTTTTTTAGGCCCTCGAATGAGCTATTTGCTTGATCGAGGTATTTAAAATACCTCAATCGAGGGTTTAATTAGACTTCGATCGAGGGTTTTAACTAGATCTTGATCGAGGTATTTTAAAACCCTCGATCGAGCAAATTGCTCGATTGAGGGCCTAAAAAAAGGTTGTGGGCCTTTTTTATTGTTTTCAAAAGCTAGATCGAGCTTTTAAAAGCTAGATCGAGCTTTTGAAAAGCTAGATCGAGGTCTTGTTTCAACCCTTGATCGAGGTATTTAAAAACCCTCGATCGAGGTATTGTCAAGCCCTCGATCGAGGTATTTTGAAACCCTCAATTTAGGCCAAAATACCTCGATCGAGGGTATGAAAAATAAATGTTTTGGGTTCCGCTTGCCAAAAATAGTGAATCAGCTTCGTGAATTCACAATCAAATGCCCTAAGTTACAACATGCTCTTAAGTAATTACCTATAAGTCTAGTATGCAACCACAAAAACAATTATGCATCATACACACAAAAGCATTTGACAATTAATTAATAATTAATAACTGTGTATTTGTTTACTTCCTCTTTCCTTACTCACCCTCTCCCTCAGAATCATACCATCTGCCATCTCCATAAACCGCTCCTTTAGCTCCGAATGGTCCCGCTCACCATGGCACAAGCCCTCTACCATAACCTGTCCATGGATCATACAGTAGGCATCATAAGTTCCCCAGGAAGTTACCGCGATATTTCCACCCTCCCAAATTATGGTAATAATACGACCTCATCGGATTCTAACCGAAATCATCATATAGTAGGCATCAAAATTTCTCTAGGAAGTTACCGCGACATTTTTCAGCTTCCCAACTTCTGGTAATAGTACGACCTCATCGGTATTAACCGGCATCTGGTTCCCGGTAACCCGATCTTGATATCAGGATCATTATACCCCAGGAATCTCGAAAGGATAGCCTAAAAATCCTCCACAATCACCCTCAAGGAACTAGCCCCATGCATAAGAAGTCCTTCTACATAAACCTCCCTCCCAGTGAGTATGTCTCCAACCGTGGACTTTGGTCACATCAGAAGTTCTCCGGGAATTATTCATGGCATTGCCACCTTCCCAACTTCTGGTACTAAATTCAAGAGCTGTTGGCATAGAATTAATTCTTGGGATTGTCCCCTAGCCCATAATATATTTATAGTATCCATTCTCATTCGTGGTTATGGGCTCCCATGAAATCATATAATGATTATCCTCACGAGGCTATTTGAGTGGATCACCTGGAACAACTTGCACTTACCATAATGAATAATCATTAATAACCATTTCTCAATATAATAATATATCATGGATCAACCTTGAATCATGTGATAACAAGAATGTCTAGCCACAAGTTCATATAGCATTACATTACATCATAAGCCATTCTCATGATGATTCATGCCAAGTTAAGATCTAATGCATCTAGGTGCTTTGTGCTACCGTTATACATAACTGGTCATGTTACCTTCATAATTTAACTAAGCATCTTATCAATATGTTATGATAAGATGTCATAATTCAACATTAGTAATATCAACATGGAGTAATAACTTACATACCCATCATCATATCAAAATATGCATTCCGCGGAGAGCAATAAGGATTAGCACAAAATGATAACATGTCATATACCAAATGTATTATATACTCTCTTATCCCTCATTAATACATGACAGAGCTGTAAAACACCAAAATTAACCACGACATGATTTCATACCATTTATGTGCCAGATGTCATTTATCTCTAGATGCAATGACAAGCTATTAAAATGTTAAATACCATCACAAAATAATATAATTTTATGTTCCACATGTCATCTATCTTATAAAGCACCATAACATCATGAAATAACATCAAAAAGTATCACATGCAGAACCCATGGCTATAAATCTCATGGCTAGAATTAACAATCATCAAATTTCACATGAATACTGCATGACCATGAAGGCATCATTCTAAGAACAGCATGTGATAACACCATATCATGAACCACATAACTTACATTTCAAGATGCCATAAATAAAACTATAAATTACCAATTGAGTATCAACAATCAGTGCATCATGAACCTCATGTCCTATACATCTGGAAACCATAATAAACTGAGTATCCACATGAAATATGCATCATGAAAACTAAGTAGCGACATGAAAAACTGAGTATCATCATGAAATATGCAACATATTTCCTCTAACTTCATAAACCATAAGAAACTATAAAATACTATCTCAGTATCAACATGAAATATGCATAATATGTCTCCTAAGTCTAGGTCTTGTAAAACACTGACTGGATATCAACATGAATTATTAGAACCAATCCAAGTGTCACAAGCTCAAGTCTACTCAAAAGGGTAAAGAAACTCATGACACATTGTAATATTCCAGCCAAGGATTGGCCAAAATACTATCTCCAAACTCTAATTGAATCAAAATTTATATCTAGCAAATTTTAACAATTTTCTTTGTGGTGTGCAGGGTGTAAGTGAGGAGGACTGGTTCACTCATCAAGGATGGTGGGAATGGATTTTCATTTTGATTTTTATATGAGTGATGTGTAGTAGCGAGGTAGTCACAGCTGATAGTGATGCCTAAGCACAAAATACTGGGGCCATTTATGTTTCGAACATCAGTCAGGCTGAAGTCTAATCCAATGCTTCCTCGACACACCAGCATATGCTTACTAGACAGGAATTGGACTACTGAAGGCTAGGAAAGGGTGAATATCAGTCATGGGGATCTAAAACAGAGGATTTACCAAGTCCCTTGATTATTTGGGAAGTTCTGGAGGTATTTGTAAGAATTGGAGCCAAGGGTGCTATTGAGGATTACTCAGATAGGAGATTTCCAGGCTTTACCATACAAGTTGTAATGCACTCAAAACCTCAAGAACATAGCATATATGTCTTTATTAATGTTATTATGACCACATAAAAACATTATATCAGAGAAATAATTCAAGGATGCAACATACAAGAAGATTTTCTAAAACTAGTCAATAAATGAGGCTCAATGAGCTAGTCTTGGAATCTGGAGGGTAATAACTCATTAAGCAAATGTAATACTCTTTGTTTTCAGAATTTAATGGATCTGTTATAACTTGATTTGACTCAGAGGGTCGAATCATATTTTTTAGTAAATATCTCTCAAGTATTAGGACTCCTCCATTAACAACAACTCCCACAATGCTAGAAAATCTAGTTTCAATTCCTAGAAGTGCCAAACTCATCCAAAAAATTCAAATATCAGTTATAAGGATGTAAATACATTTGATAAAATATCAAAATTCCTTTAAGGTCGAAATCACATCAATGGCAGAAGTATTACAAACAATCTCTTCAACAGTGCCTCAAGAGACCTCCAACAACTAGTTTCCCCCCACAGGGAAGGAGAAAGGGTTGGAGGAAGGGTAGAAGGATCAGATCTATGATAAATATGAATGATGAGATTCTATAGGTGAAGAACAGTGCTCAGGGGCTATGCATTTCTCCTCTTAGATGATCTGGGCTCCTCCTCCCATAATGGGATCCTTCTCCTCACTACATCTACAATGGTCTTCACTTCAAGCACTTATGGATGATAGGATCTCTTCTGATGGCTGTATAATGTTCATGGATAGCTGATAAACATCTGATCAGCAGCAATATGAATCTCTGGAAGTATACTGGAAACCTGTCAAGAACTTGGGGCACATCTCCCAAGGTTGTTGAGGCACATCTCCCAAGGTTGTTGAGGCACATCTCTCAACACTAGAGAAGCTCAAAGCTATCAAGAAAATTTCTCAAATGATCAAAAGTTATGAATGGGATTTGGAAGCATTCTTTTATAGAATTCATGTTGACATGTTGAGCAAGTTACTTGGCTTGGTGACCTATGAGAGTGGGTCCCCTATGAGTGGGTAACCTTCATTTTCCTTTGCTTGATGTCTTTCCTTCATTTGGAAATTGCCATCCCTTTGTTTCTTGCTTTTCTCTGACATTCCGTTTATTTTTTTAGCAAAAGCACCCTCTTTGTTTTTTCCAATTGTTTCCATTTTCTTGCTTTTAGCAACTCTTACACCTTTCCTTCTTTTGTTCTTTTTCTAAATCCACAAATTGCTTGAGCCATATTTATAATTCTTGAACCCAAATTCGAATTAGCAACCATATGCACTCATGGGGGAACCCTCTTGGTCCACTTGCCCAATTATTTTAGGAATATTAAGTAAAGGAATTAATTTAAATTAATAAAATTAATTCTTCCCTTGGACTTAGGCTAATAATTACCAGAATTAATTTAAATTAAATTAATTAATTCCTCCAACAAAACTTAGGCTAAAAGTTATTATATAGTTACAGGATTAAATTATCATTTATCTGCCTAGGGAAATAATTTTCCCTTTTACCCATGGTCACTGAATTAGCCCAAAATTGGGGACATGACAGTCCTTCCTTCCCAAAATTGCTTGTCCTCAAGAAAAATATCCCAAGAGTCTGGTCCATCATTTAGTTCCCCATGACAGGAACTAAACCACCTTTTAATATATAATTTTAATAAATACAGGCTGGCTTGCCTCCTGGGTCCCACTGCCTGTGGTGATTTTTCCAAAGCTCAAATGTCATCAAGAACAAAATTTCAACCCAAGGAATGCCAAGATCCAATGGATTGTGCAACATTCTTCCAAACATTGTGGCATTATGAAGGATGCCAGGATCCCAATATCAAGTTGGAATCTCTCCATTTCTCCTGCTCATGAAATTTTTTATTATGCATTTGTACACTTGACCCTTGTGTGAATGTGTACTGGTGGTATCTAATGGCTGCAAAATATGTCTTTGTTGTTGCTTGGAAATCATAGAAAATTAGCTAAATTAAAAACAATTTCCTTGCAGAAAGACAAGAAACTTTTACCTTCCAGATTCTTCTTTTCAGTGATGCCCCTATCCATCCCTTTAGTGAATGAATAAGAAATATTGCTTGTTGATTTATATGAGTTATAATCAGCCTTCTCTTCTACAATAGGATCTATCTCCCATAGGGGAAGAACATGATCCTCCTGTTGTACATGTGGCAACAACCAGAAAAAATTATTCACCCAATGTTCATTCCTCATTGATGTGGCTGAATATAGGTCATGTGGGAAAGAAATGTGAACCTTCTTTGTATGTCTGCAACTTTTAGTAACCAAACTTATGGCTGAAATTTCTTCATAATTGGTTGGTCCAAATGGGGTCATCTCATCCCTCTTCTCCATGGAAGAGTGACTCTCTTCAAGGAACAACTCAAGTTCCCCCAGGAAAAGATCAAGTGATTGGTTCTCATCAAACTGTTCTGCACACTCCTCCATGTCTCTCATGGAAGGCTGCTCCAAAAGAGAGTAATTTGTATCAAAATCAGTCATGTTCATGTTGCCCTCAAATAAAGAGGCATCATGGTCTCTATGGAACTCAACAAGTGCTTCCCTCTTCATCCAATGGCTCAACCCTCTACCATTGATCCAAGGCTGCAAAACTCCATCAATTGACCCACAAATTGAAGGTAAGTGTATATCTGATGCCTTCTTGTCAAATGTGACTACACACACATGCATGGGATTCCTTAACTGTTGCGGGTTAAGGAACATGTCATCGACCTCAATTTTAGGGTCCTCCTTCTCATCATGTGACACCAAGAGGAAGAATCCTTTTACCCAATTTTCATTCCCAAAATTTGTGGCTGAATGTGAAGTGGGGAATGAAGGATGGTGAGCCATGCTTTTGAACATTTCATCCACTGAAGTTGTGGATGTATCCTCTCCATTTATGGCTGACCCATATATGGTGAAATCATCTGCCTCTTCCTTGGAAGAGGGACTTTCTTCAATGAGCCTATTAGGTTCATTCTTGAAAAAATCATGTGCTTGTTTTTCATCCGCTTTTTCTGCACATTCTTCAAGCACATACCAAATAGACTGCTCCTCATGGTCCACCCACTCATGAGGGTCCTACATGGAATTTTTTATGTCATTTACCCAAAAGGGATGACTCTCAGGAAAGATTGAGGATTCAGTCAATTCTTGCCACTCTTTTTGGAATTGTTCTATCTTCATTTGTGATTCTAAGAGGGCACTTTGAGTGTATATCAAAGAATCTTGGGTGGCCAACAAATCACCTTTGAGCTTGTAGTTATCTTCTTCATATATGCAAATAATTTCTTCATCATGTAGTGATGCTTCCCGCAATAACTCAACAAGCTCAAACATGTCATTTTTATTTGAAAGCAATTGTGAGAAATTACCTTTGATTGTGGACATTGCTTTTTGTATATTCTCCATGGCTTCAAAGGAAGTTTGGTCTTCCATTAAAGTAACTTTCCAACACAACTTTGACACTGAAGCATGAGTGTCATGGATAATTTTCAGGGCCTCTTGGATCTTCTATTCATCCATCTTCAATGATCCTGCAAGAAGATGAGGTTCTTGTAGATGTTCCTCCTCTTCATTTTCCATCACCGGATCAATTTCATGTAGTGCACTCTAGGTTTTGAAATCTGATCCATATGTTGTTGTTGCAATATATTCATCTTTTAATTCCTCAACAACATAATTTGGGCTGCAACTTAAGTGCTCATTCATCCTTGGTGCACCAGAAAGATCTTCTCTCAAAGTTTCATCCTTCACACTGCATTCATTTTTGACACCAGAATTATGAACCTCATCACTGGGGGGCTCAACCATTTTGAAATTTTCACTGGAAGTGGTTTCCATATCAGATTGACACAATGACACATAAAAAATAATAATTTACTGAATCACCATGTGTCATGTTCTCCTCCTTATGTGGTGGAATTATGATGGCTTTTTCATCCACCCATTTCTCTACTTCACACCCTACTGAGATGTGCTCAATTTTTGCTTCCTTGTGAGGCTCAAGGGGTGACTGTAAATATGAATTGTTTTCCTCTTTTGTATCAGATCCAAAATATGTCTCTCCATCATCAATCTTCCCCATCTCTTCTGCACTTATCTTCAAATCAACCACAAAGAAATTGGGATTCGTTTCACCTTCCACGTTACCAACAACTAGATGTTGAAATGTTGGATCTTCTTCATCTCCTTTTGACGAAGGATTTGGTGACTCATCATCCTCATGGCTGCTGCAAATATACTGATCTCTCTTTGGGGAAAACCCAAATAATTTCTCAAAGAAACCATGTGCAGATGGCTCTAATGAATCTGCACTTTTGGTCCTCTTTTCTTCCCCTTTACTTTGAGAAGTGGAACAACTTAGTTCCTTTCTTGATGGATTCTTGGTATTCAAAGAACCTACATTTGTTAATGTTTTTGAAAATATAGAATCTCCAACTTTATTTCCTTCATGCTGAGAGCCACTACTACTCCCTTCTCCATATTTGATTGCCAACTGCTTGGCAAGGAATTCTCTAATCTCTTGATCTGACTGGATGATGCCTTGAGATAAATATTTCATCCCTTTCAACGTTCTTTGCATTAAAATTATTAAATCTTCTCTATCATCCATTTTTGAATGCTCTTATTTATAAGTAGGTTGATCTCTATCTTTGGAACATGCAACTTTTCCATCCATATGGTTATAAGAATAACCATAGTCTCTCCTTCGAACTATGATCTCATGGGAGATACTTGTAGAAGGTACTTCTTGGAAATTTTATTCCTCATACTGTCTGCAGTACTCCTCATATTTCTCATCATAATCTTCATCATACTCTTCATAAAAAAATCTTCTTCTTCATACAAATCAAACTCTAAATCTTCCATGAATGTAACTAATTCCACAACTGCAACTTGAAGATAGTGTTGAGCTACTTTTACACTGAGATTTACTTTCCACGGGCTGAGGAAATGAAAGTGCTATGATACCACTATAATATTCCAACCAAGTATTGGCCAAAATACTATCTCCAAACTCCAATTGAATCAAAATTTATATCTAGCAAATTTTAACAATTTTCTTTGTGGTGTGCAGGGTGTAAGTGAGGAGGACTGGTTCACTGATCAAGGATGGTGGGAATGGATTTTCATTCTGATTTTTGTATGAGGAATGTGTAGTAGCAAGATAATAATAGCTGATAGTGAGTCCTAAGCACAAATTACTGGGGCCATTTATGTTTCGAACATCAGCCAGGCTGAAGTCTACTCCAATGCTTCCTAGGAACACTGGCATATGCTTACTAGACAGGAATTGGACTAATGAAGGATAAAAAGGGGTGAATATCAGTCATGGGGATATAAAACATATTATGGACCAAGTCCCTCGATGATTTGGGAAGTTCTGGAGGTATTTGTAAGAATTGGAGCAAAGGGCGCTATTGAGGATTGCTCAGGTAGGAGATTTCCAGGATTTACCAAACAAGCTGTAATGCACCAAAAACCTTAGGAAAAGAGCATATATGTCTTTATTAATGTTATTATGACAACATACAAGCATTATATCATAGAAATACTTCAAGGACGAAACATACAAGAATATTTTCTAAAACTAGTCTATAAATGAGGCTCAATGAGCTAGTCTTGGAATCTGAAGGGTAATAACTCATTAAGCAAATATAATACTCTGTTTTTCAGAATTTAATGGATCCGTTATAAATTAATTTGAATCATAATTTTGATTAAATATCTCTCAAGTATTAAGACTCCTCCATTAACAACAACTCCCACAAAGCTAGAAAAGCTAGTTTCAATTCCTGGAAGTGCCAAACTCATCCACGAAATTCAAATATTAGTTATAAGCATGTAAATACTTCTGATAACATATCAAAATGCCTCTTAGGTATAAATCACATCAATGGAAAAAGTATTACAAACAATCTCTTCAATAGCGCCTCAGGAGGCCTCCAACAACTAGTTTTCTCCCACAAGGAAGGAGAAAGGGTTGGAGGAAGGGTAGAAGGATCAGATCTATGATAAATATGAACGATGAGATACTACAGGTGCATAAAATAGCTCAAGGTCTGCGCACTGCTTCTCTCAGATGATCTGGGCTCCTCCTCCCAGAATGGGAGCCTCTTCCTCACTAGATCTACAATGGTCTTCACTTCAAGCACTTCTGGATGATAGGATCTCTTTTGATGGCTGCATAATATTCATGGATAGCTGATAAACATCTTATCAGAAGCAATATGAATCTATGGAAGTAAACTGGAAACCTGTCAAGAACTTGGGGCACATATCCCAAGGTTGTTGAGGCACATCTCTCAACACTAGAGAAGCTCAGAGCTCTCAAGTAAATTTCTCAAATGATCAAAAGTTATGAATTGGAGTTGGAAGCATTATTTTATAGAATTCATGTTGACCTGTTGAGCAAGTTACTTGGATTGGTGACCTGTGAGAGTGGGTAACCTTCCTTTTCCTTTGCTTGATGTCTTTCCTTCATTTGGAAACTTCCATCCCTTTATTTTTTTTAGCAAAAGCGCCCTCTTTGTTTTTTCTGATTGTTTCCACTTTCTTGCTTTTAGCAACTCTTACACCTTTCATTCTTTTGTTCTTTTTCTAAATCCACAAATTGCTTTAGCCATATTTCTAATTCTTGACCCCAAATTTGAATTAGCAACCATATCCACTCATGGGGGCACCCTCTTGGCAAACTTGCCCAATTATTTTAGGAATATTAAGTAAAGGAATTAATTCAAATAAATAAAATTAATTCCTCCTTTGGACTTAGGCTAATAATTACTAGAATTAATTTAAATTAAATTAATTAATTCCTCCAACAAAAATTAGGCTAAAATTTATTATATAGTTACAGGATTAAATTATCATTTATCTGCCTAGGGAGATAATGTCCCCTTTTACCCATGGTCACTAAATTAGCCCATAATTGGGGAAATGACATGCATAGCGTTTGTGCCCTCCCAAGTGGCTGAGTCTAGGCTATACTGATCTTATTGAACTTTAACTTGGTCAAGGATTCAATTGCATAGCTGTCGAATTGTGTTCTATATATGGGAATTTTTCTCAAGAAACTTCCACACCAATTTGGAACCGAATCTGTGGGTACTTTCTTACCCTAACCCATTATTCACATGGTGTTTGGAGGGCATGAACGTTTCCTCATAACCATATCTTATTCCGAGCAATTCCTCAGTTGAGTGTTTTAGCTACATTGTGGATGGTCTTCTGTATTTTAGTTAATCTAATCGGTACTCTCCAAGATCTTTAGCCACCCCCTTCCATTCTTTAGTGATGTTCAACGTCGCACGAACAACCCATGGTGCCCAAAACCTTTTAGAAATGGGAATTCTATACTTGGGCTTGTCCACGGCTTATCAATGCAAGATCAATAATATATGGGTTCTTTAGGTATGCAGAATTTGTCACGAATATACTGGGTGCAAGTAGTGAATATGAACACGCATTTTCAAGAAAAGGTTCTTACACATTGTTTGGAGATATCCATACAAAGCAATAGCTTGAACCCAACATATAAGTGATCAATTTGTTTCAGTTTGTTATTGCACTTAACGTAGAATTGATGTAGAGGTTTTTTTCATGTTGACCAGACAATTCAATACCCAGCTGCACAAAGTGGGTTTACCAAGACCTCAATTTTTAACCAATTTATTACAAGGGTCCTTGCCTTTGGAAGTAAGCAAGATGACTATGGTCCAAGCTATAGATATTTATGCAAATTACATAATCCTATTTTTATTATATATTTTTATTAAACCTCATGTCATTAGTTGTAATTATGAATTCAATTGGAAAATAACTATCATGGAATTATTTATGGGAATCAAAGATTCATGAAAGGAAGAAGACATGCAAAATAGGCCTCCTACACTAATCAATGAGATAATAATGATAATCAATTGTATTTTTTTGAACTTGACAAGAAGAAAAAAAAAAACCTCAAAGAAGAGATAAATTTAAGTCCATGTCAAAAAAAAAAAAAAAAAAAAATCCATTGATATAAACATGAAGTAGGAGGCCATAAACCATTCAATCTGCAAATTACCGTTGAAATTGTTTTAAAAAAAATATAGATTTGTAACCTCCAATTTGGGCACCTCCTCAGATTTTTCACAATAAAAATAGAAGATATGGAAGGGTTTGATGTTTTCGAATGAGATTATTTATTCAAACCACATCCTTATAAGAAAGAGATTTTGAATATGATGGACCACCACTCCTCCAATAGTAATACCAACATAAGAGTTGAATATTTTCAAATATGATAATCAAAAGTTGTGATAGAACTTCCAATTGTTTGCCCAGGTAAAGAAGACAATGCTAGGAAATATGGATCCCTAACTATGTTCCAATTTATTCTTTAAATCCATCACGTAACTGATAAAATTCACCCACAGGCATAAGTATTTCCCAAAGCGGAAGTTCCCAAAGCGGTCTTAGAGTATTTTGTGCATTTGCTTTATAATGCAGTGAATAAACATGAGTACCTTGGGGAATACACTGGTGAGTTAATATCACATAAAGAAGCTGATAAACGTGGAAAAATCTATGATCGCAAGGATTCTTCATTTCTTTTTAATCTCAGGCACGTAGTACACATACATGTGAACTGTTTTATTCATCTATTTTTTTGCTTCTCATCTAGGTCAACCTCATATTTTAGAAGATATATTAGTTGGATTACATAATGTCTAACATGTTTCCTGAACTTCCTGAGTGACACACAAGCCTCTAAAATTTAGGGTTCTACCACAGTTATTGTTCACTGTATATTGGCTCTTTAGCTAATATAGTAAGATGAATGGTCCTTTTAAATACTAATAAAATTTAGGGTTCTACCACAGTTATTATTCACTGTATGTTGGCTCTTTTGCTAACATAGTGAGATGAATGGTCCTTTTAAATACTAAACACTATATATTAAAGCTTTCATTGGAGCTGCTGGATTCTAAGAGAACCTGCCCACTTCCATGAGCCCTGTAAGTTCCTAAAATTCCCATTTTTTCTTTCTGCATCATAAAACTAAAAATGTACAATGAATTGACATATGCATTGCACAATTGTCTTGGTTTTCCTTGATGTACTTGGTCAGGAAATGTTCAATTTATGAATCAGTCCCTTTTGCTTATTTTTATCCCACAGGCTTTTCAAAATAGCCCTTAGTCCAGTCCATGAATAATGGCTTCTCCACTTTTGGTTAAACTGGCTGCTCTTTCCCACTACATGATGGAATATATACTGTTATGTTATGCAATTTTGTGTTATTTCTGTTTTTTTTTGTTGCATTTGCAGTTTTTTATTGATGCATATTGGAAAGGAGACAAACTGAAGTTTTCCAATCATTCACCAAATCCAAATTGTTATGCAAAGGTATGCATTGTTGTCACCGAAGTTTTGCATTGCTGTTTCTACGATGCTTATCATATGGAGATTCAGTTATGTTTATTGTTTTAATATATTACAACTTGCAGGTGATCATGGTTGTTGGATATCATAGAGTAGGTATTTTTGCAAAGGAGCGGATTGGATTTGGTGAGGAGCTCTTTTAGGATTACCGTTATGAACCTGATCGAGCTCCAGTGTGGGGAAGGAAGCCCGAGGGTATAAAATCAAGGAGAGAAGAAGCATCTGCTCCACATGGATGGGAAAAGAAGATTACTTGATAGCCTTTTCTCTTCTGACAGTCAGGAGTACCTTATGAGTTCATTGTTAAGAGCATTCAAAGAATGTCCTATATTCATTGTAAACTAAAACTAGCATTATTTAACCTCCAAAGCTATGCGTTATGGATTTCTGAAACCTAATTTTGTTATTAACAAATGGTATCTGTCGATAGGTTTTACACACTTCGTCAATTTTACAGAAATTAATCAGTTCTTTAAATATCCAAAAATATACATAATATCAATGGGTGCACTCTATTCTCGGGATATGGTTTATGTATGTTTTCGTACCTACATAATCGATTTGGATTGCAAAATGGAGTAATCAATCTGATAGGTTCTATTTCTTGTTGGAATTTCTAAGTGTTTATTGCCCCCATTGAGACATTATTTCCTTCGACCTGGATTAAGCACCCATGCTGCTGCATTGATTGTATTTCCATCTGATCTGAGAAATGAGATAGGGTATATATCCCGATGTAACAACTTGTGAATCCTAAAGCCTAAACTAACAGCTAAAAACTACGATTATGACCCAGTAAAAAGGAATATGAAAGAAATGATCCAGTTAGCCGGAAACCACTCAAACCCTCGCAACGGTCGACAGAGAGCCGTTGGTAGGAAGGGCATCCTTAAGCAAATACCATCCATACCACGTAGAGGTTGCAGGAAATTCACAGATGGCAGAGATGGAGCACGCCCATGGGTAGCCCATCCACGCTATCAGATAATAAAGGAAAATAATAATAAAAACAGTCCTAGAGCCCTGCATGCATCTAGGAATTCATGGCACAGAGGTGGGCACATGATGAAGACGCAGGCCCGTTCCTCACTAACCCTAATGAGAAAGGAGGCCACGACTGCTGGAAAGATGAAAACGCCCCAAAGATACTAACGTTTCAATACTTAGATACTCAAGTATGGCAAGGATGGAGTTGCATAACACCCAACTCAACGGTTACCATTAACCAAGGTGGTGGGAGGAGGTTTTACAATAGGAAGGAGGGAGAATTGGCAGGAGGCGTTACAACAGGAGGGCACACCTGGCAAGGACAAATAAGGTGGGAATGTAATGTTCTATTTGTCTAAGATCAAAGCATGAGATCTGTGAGGTAGCTGGACCATAAATTATGGTTTCAATAGGCCATAAGTTGTTTGTCTAAGCTCAAAGCGGGAGCTTTGTGAGCTGAGCTCAACCAACCTTTGTGTTCAGAATTTAATTATATGATCTATTTGTGTGTTATCCCAACTTGATGAGTGAGATCTATGGGAAGGGAACATACTGATTGTTATCCCAACTTGATGAGTGAGCTCTATGCTACCTCATAACTAGTTAGAAATGGAGCATATTGATTGCTTTTCAAAGTTTCAAACTGCATAATTAGCTTCAACCCAAGGTTGTATCAATGTATCATCCCAGGTTGTCTTTTGATCATTGAATGCTATATGTGGAGACCTGATGTTATAACCAGTTGATTTGGGAATGCAAAATATGTTAATGGAGACTAGATGTGGATGATTCCAGTTAGTATCCTATGACTTTAAATAAGAGAACTCTATAAACATGATTAATAATATACACAAGATTTCCTAAGCACTTCTTGGTGCTGGAGATTTACACAGTCTTTCTTGTTTTCGATGTTCCTAGATCTGGGTTCTGATATGTCATCTCTGAACATGTTATTAAGTAGTATATCCATGTTTCTTCTTAGGCCGACTTTGTGCTTAACCATTTTTCTGTGTTTATATATATATATATATTTTTTTCATGTGAATTATGAACACCTAATGGGATTGAAAAAGTAGTCTGTTCGAATTGACAATATGTTATGCTATAGACATGATAAGAAAAATATATTGATCTTAATTCCTTTATTGGATTTTGATGAACCAGAACCCTATGTTCTTATTATCTGTTGTCCTAGTTAAGCATCTCATGCATTACTTGTCATAATAGAACTAAAATTTATTGTTTATATTTTATCTAGTTCTAATGACATAATCTCAAGGATGATGTAAAGCTTGAATACAATTTTCCAGCTTGAAGAAGATGGGCTTATGCTAAAATAGAGGTATTTTATGGATCAGAAGAACATGCTTAATATTAAAAATGTAGAGGTTGACATGGTATTTGCCAAGCTGTTTGGTGGAAGCGCATCAAGGATACTCTCTGTGAGTCTTCTATATCTGGTCATTCTGTTAAGCCAGTGGATTTCTTTGGAAATATATTATGTGGATTCTGTATGCAAATTATGCTCTCTATGAGTGCAGCTTAACTGTAATAAAAGGTTTATCTTCCTGTGGAAAATTGTATATTGGCTAATGCTTTCTCATGACAATAAAATTAGATCTCAATTTTTATGTTTCAAAGGCATGTTCAAAGCAGGTTTTAGAAGCGGACAATCATATTTAAGATAGGGACGGGAGACCTGTAAAATGCAGTCCATGATAATAGCCATCATGAAGAATTTGTTTTAGTTGAATTGATTTATCGTTATCTAACTTGTTCCTATTTTGAATTATGACTTAATAATAACCTTATGGTAACACTGATGAAGAGACAATGATTGGTCAATAAAGTTTATATGATTTGTATCTTTCTTGCATTACTAAGGAGTGAGTACAATAGCCAACGGTCTTCAACAGAATTTCATGTTTGCATATTGATGCTCACAGTGATCTCAACCATCTCTACTTGCATGGTTGGTTGATCAACATGCTGTCAAAGGATTTACACATCATCTTAAGAGTTTCAGCTTTAAGTTTTGTTTTGTTTTTGTTTTGTTTTGTTTTGTTTTGTTTTGTTTTGTTTTGTTTTGTTTTTTGTTTTGTTTTTTTTTTTTTCTTTTTCTGCACAAATCCCTCCTGATTTAGATAGAATGAAGTGCGAGTTCACATGAAATGTATCTTAGGTACAATATTCAAATGCCTAATATTCATTGTGAAAAAATATTGAATATTTAGAGAACCTATTGTCTGTGTAGTTCTAAAGCTAGTGTAGTATATTGTTTTCAGTGTATGACCTCCTCAGTTAGTATACAATGACAGATAGTCCAATTATACTAAATATGTTTTTGTATAATATGGAGGTTTAACACCTCCCTTTGCTAGCTACCATATGATGTGGAGTAAATGGGAAGGCTCTACAATAGGAGATGTGTGCCCTTCAGTGGACTACACCTTAGAATTGTTTTATATTAGATAAAGGTGATAGGATTTCTTTGTTGATGATGACACCATTATTGGAGGAGATGCAACTAGACGAAAGGAAAAGGAAACTGCAGCTAGATGACCTTACAAAATGTTTGCATTACAGATCTCCTGAGCTGTGATGAATTGGTTTTTTACCTAATGAAACGAAAGGTTTGTTTGAGATGAAAAAAATGTTGGGCAATGAGAAGGGCGGTCAGACCATTATGTAACCATCTCCATACTTTTAACAATTAATACCCACGAAAACATTTTGACGATGGTGGAAAATTTCCCATAAATTCTATCTCTCAGATTTCCCATAAATCTGTTGATATTCAAGTCTGTAAAAAGAATAATAAACAAAGAATAATGGACAAATAAACACATTCAACACAGAGTTTTTAACGTGGTAAAACTCCAACACTTGGCAAAACATCCACCCGACAAAGTATTGATATCTTATTCCTCTCAATAACAGAGATAACACATAAGGCATTCCTCTATCCATACATTCTCCTTGGTTACATTTACTCCTCTCCAAAACTACATATAAATACATGGGAGAAGGAGTTACCTACATGAGTGAACTGCCATGGTTAGAGAAACTTCCAACCAACCAACAGTTACAAAAAACCACCTTAGTTATGGTTAATTGTTAATTAGTTGTCACAATTTTTAACAATCTCTACCTTGACAACAAATTATCTAATACTTTTTCAGAGACTATTCATCACTTCTTTTTCAAACCAAGAGAAGCCACACACCATTGTAGCTTCTCTAACAACACTGGTTTTGTAAACATATCTGCAGAATTCTCTTGAGTATGAACCTTTTTTAGATCTACTCCACCTTCATTAATGGCTTGTCTTACAAAATGATATTTTACATCAATATGTTTAGTCTTACTATGATAAACAGGATTTGTAGCCAAATGTATAGCACTTTGGCTATCACAGAAAACAGGCAAACTGTTCTGCAACCTTCCAATTTCTCCAAGTAGACCTTTCAACCAAATTTCCTCTTTGCAAGCATGTGAGGCAGAAATGTATTCAGCCTATGTAGTGGATAAAGCAATTGTTTCTTGAATCTTTGACATCCAACTTATAGCTCCACCTGCAAGAGTAAAAACATATCCAGAAGTAGACCTTCTCTTGTCCAAATCACCTGCAAAATTTGAATCAACAAAACCGAATATAGAATCACTGTTATTATTAAAAGTGATACAATAGTCACTTGTTCCTCTTAGATAACGAAGCACCCATTTCACTGCATTCCAATGTTCTATTCCCAAATTTGCCATGTATTTACTAACAACACCTACTGCATGTGAAATATTAGGTCTAGTACACACCATCGCATACATTAAACATCCTATTGCATTGGCATATGGAACACGAGACATATAATCCTTTTCTTAGTCATTACTAGGACATAAACTTGAAGAAAGTTTAAAATGAGAAGCCAACGGAACATTCACATGTTTTACCTTATTCATTCTGAATCTTACAAGTATTTTCTCAACATACTTCTCCTGTGAAAAACTAAGCTTACCATTTCTTCTGTCTCTGTGTATTTCAATACCCAAAATTTGTTTTGCAGTTCCAAGATCTTTCATATCGAATTCCCTAGCCATCTGAGCCTTTAACCTGTCAATCTCGTCCATGGGTACCCACACGAAGCTAGTACCCAAAAAGATTGCAACAGCAGTGTGTGAGCGAAAAAACATAGCGACGAGCACGCGCATCCAAATGCGTGCACGCGTCCCTGCTTCGAAAATGCTGAATGTCCACGTGGACAAAAGGTGCGTGCACGCGTCATTAATGCGTACACACAAAATGGCGTGCACGTGTCAATGACACGTGCACGCCCCTATTTTTTTATAAAAAAAAACTGAGCTCACGGTTTTGTCATTTTTGACAAACCCGCGAGCGCATTGACGCGTGTGCGCCTCTATTTTTTTATAAAAAAAATAGAGCTCACGGGTTTGTCATTTTCAACAAGCTCGCAAGCGAACAGAGGCATCGCTCTAACGCATAGAGACACCCCGCGAGCGCGTCGTGGAGCACACAAGGCCCCCTCAACGCCAACAAATCGCCCCTACATGACCTTGCCAACAATTTCTCCAAGTAGGTGCTCAACGAAGCACGAATTTGTTGTTATTTTTGTTTTTTGTTTGTTTTCCAATTCAATTTTAATTTAATTTTTTTTTACAATCCATTAAAAAACCAAGAAAATTTCATTGCAGGCCATCTACACCTAACAAGATGACAAATAGACCTGAACCATTAGATGAAACCAATGAAACCAATGAAACCAATGAAACTCGACCTTCAGAAGACAACATTTGAATGGACAATGAACCAAATGAAAACCCCGAAGACCAATTACACCAAGATTTAAATGAATTGAGGGTATTGAGCGATGAATTGAAGAGCACCAAGGAACCCTCTCAGGTTTCCTTGGCTTCATCATTGCAAAACATTATTGAATCAATCAATATTGCACACAGTGAGATAACAAAATTGAGCCAATACAGGGTTCAAATGAGGGAAACACTACTCCACTAGGATGTCCAAAGACCAGATAAACGACCTCAACATCACCAAATCCTAGTTGTATAGAAAATTCATAGTTCCATCGACAGGACAGCCTCCAACAGTGATGAGGAAACAGGTTTGCATGGACTGGTGTATTTGCTAGCCATGGAGAGATAACAGGAGAAAGAGATGGTTCATGGTGTTTGACAGGCCCCCGTGCAACAATTCGGAGGTCCCACAATATTTCCTTTGGAAATTGTGGGCTGAGTTTGAGCTAGGCTACCATGTCAACTATTTTGACATCACTGAGTTTCAGGGTGTCGGTCTTGGCTCTGCCCAAGATTGACCTCAGTCCCACTGCAATCCACTTAGAGGACCTCATGCATCCAGGAGAGAGCCAAACCCCCCTCCTCATCCACCCAGGTTTGGCAGTGGCCTAGATGATATTGATGACTTAGTTAGGCATTCCACACATCATTTTCTTAGACATACCACATTTGTGGCTATGTCTTCACAGAGCTGGGAGGACATTGATCAGACATACACAGCTGCACCGTCTATGTGTGGTGGCTGGGACATGCCAGGTATAGGTGGAACCCAGGCAGGGCCTTCTATTTCTATTAGAACAACGACACATCCTTGTTCTCACTGTGGTCATTCTTGCCATGGTGTACAACATCATGCCACAGGGAGCTTCATGGATCAGGTTTGTTATTGTTTTATTTAATGTTCAAGTATTTGTTGTATTTTATTTGATATCGTATTGTTTCATATATTTAACTTTGAATTACACATTGTTGAATTTATTTGTTTTAATATATAGTTATTCAGGGCCCAGTCTCCATCCTCCAGGTGGGAGGACATTGGTTCCTTTGACCTCGACCGAGCCATGGCAGCAGCAGAGGAGATTGCGGCACCATACACACAAGTAACTTCTTTACTTTGAATAATTAGATCCTGTTACCAGTAATTTGTGTTCAGTAATTACAAATTAATTAGCACTGAGTAATTACCATATTATCATCGTATTTTACAGTAGTGTTTATCATATTGTCTAAATTATTTGAGAGCTATAAATTCATATAATCCAACCAAACAAAAATGAAACATTATAAAACATGAAAACCTAAGAAAACTAGAAACATCTGTTCATGTTCACTTTAGGCATCCTAGACCTCTAATGATTATAGAAATGGGAGAGAAATTTCCAAAATCTATCATTCTTACTTGACCAATGATGAGCTCACAGCTAGGGTTTTGGTTATGCCCACAGTGTCCTTCATCCTTAGACTACCATCCAATGCTTGCTTGCTCTTCCTGTGCTTGACCAATGCCAAGTGTGTTATTGATGCTTTTCCATTTGTCACCATGTCATCCAATTTATCTTTTCCATGTACTCTCCTTTTTCAAATCATCTTCAAATGACCACAGTATGTGTCATTTGAATCTTGGCTCAATAGGTGTGCCAATGGCTCCAATGCCCATCACTTTTTCCACCAAATCAACCTTTGCTACCATGTCCTTATGCCATGTGTTCTTCAAGCTTAAACTTTGAGAATATATTACCATGGTAATTATCACTTTCCCCTGTATTTTACTAATAGGTTCTTTTAATGGTAAAGGTGGTCAAATCACTTCTATGCTTTTTCTAACTTTGTTGCATCAATTGAGTTCACTAAGATGTTGTACTTGTCACTTTTGCATCCATCGAGACCAATAGGAAAACTATTTATTGCTATGAATTTTCACTACATTGTGCAAAACTCTCGGTAAAAAGAGAATCATAGTGGCCAAGCTTCTAGAAATTCAAGAAACTGATGTTTCTCATGTCCTTATTACCATAGTTTATTATCATGGGATTTCCAAATTTTTCTAATATTTGACACTGAATGTAATCATACTACTACTCCTAGAACATGTTATTAGGAAAGACATATAAACAACGTAAAACAACTTATCACATGTATTGTCACTAAAGTTTTTGAAAATGATGTAAGGCCCATAAGGAAGAGCGATAATCTTACAAATATGGTCTATGGGGCCTTGCTATTATATTGATTCAAATACAACTTGGTAAAACATTTGGAATCAAGAATACTCATTTAACTCATTTCACTCAATATTTCTATGATTTCAATCAAGTGATATCATTCTGACAACATAACTATTCAATCAAGAACACTTAATTACTCATTCAATGCAAAAGAACATGGCACATTCAAGCTTGTAAGTAAGTTAATCATGAATTTTTTTTCTCTTTCTTCCTTTTTCTAATGATCAACACTCTAAAGTGTATTAAATAACATGCACACTAAATTAATTGCTATTTAGCACCTCTTTTCAAATTGAAACAATGAGATGCCATTTTATTTGATGATGTAAATGTTATGGAAATAAAGGGACTCAAGATCCTCACTCTAGGGATGCAAATACTTTTCCACTGGGTGAATCAAGCTTGTAGGAAACTACAAATCTATAAGTAGACATCAAAACCTAGGAACTCTTCATCAAGAACCCAAACATATTACATAGGTTTCCAATTCAAATTTGTAAATGGAAATGAATTCCATTCGCTTATGAGGCACTACACATCTCTCTAGGGCTAAAGGAAAAGCGCACCTACTTATGGGGATGACTCTAGAAAAGGAAAATCTCACCATGTCACCTTATATGCCATGTCACCTTATTTAATTTTAATTTCATGCCATGCCACCTTCTATCATTTCAGAATATTGAATATCAATGACAACTTTGGCCATCAAACACTTCAAGCATAAATTGTCAACCTTCTTTGCCATATTATCTTCAATGAATGACCACATAATGGGTCATTTGTTCCTATCATGGGCCCAATCCATAGTGGGTCAAAGGACACGATCCCCACAGCCATGTTCTTTACCAAGTCTTGAACAAATGGACTACACCAATACAATAAAAACGTTATATAATATCCAAATCCCATCAAACCACTATCATCTAACTTGAATATAAATTAATTGCAGTCATGTTTTTTAAGTACCATCATTGTCATTCTCATTTGCATTGTGTTTAATATTGTTAATATTGTTTTAATAAATTTAGTCTAAAAATTGTAGTGTTCGCAGGATCCAGTGACCATCCATCGCCACCAGGGATCAACAAATCTCCAAGTGTGCAGCTATCGTGTGTATTAAAGCATAAATTTAATTTCAAATATGATGACTTGTCTATGTATATTTATATTTTTCTATATTAAAATATGAGGTTATAAATGTGTATGAAGGTGCAAGCACCTGGGCCTAGCAGTGCCGTTATTCCTCCCTCCCTGGCCTTTCGGCCACCTTATATGCCAGTTGTATCCCCTAGCATACATGCCCCATTCCCCACCCCCTTCCATCCAGCCCCCCCTCCTATATAGCACTACAGTTCCATCCAGTTCCCCCTTACGTTTCATATCTAGCTCCACCTCTGTATCAGTTTCCCATGTTCCCACCTATTGAATTTTCAGAATTTACTTCAATCTGATCTAGGATCTTAACTGAGAGAACAACATGTACAACAAATATACAACATATCAATCATGGACACAATAATGCAAGCACATAAGAGACACAAAGTTTACTTGGGGAAAACCATAAAGGTGAAAAACCCCAATAACTTCCTCCGAGATAGATAGAGCAATGATACAACCAGAATACAAGAGATAGTCTTCTCCTAGCAGTAGAGCCTCCTTCTCACAAGTGTGCCACTTTTCGAATGAGAGAAATGTGTGAATGAATGATCAAATAGAGATCTCCCGATCTCTATTTATACTTGTTCTGTCCTGCCCAATAAACTAATGGGGCCTACATGTCTAGCTTAACCCATGGTTAACTTAATCTGGGCCGACCCCACACTTGGTGGTCTAATAACCCTTTGACCCATATGGCCGACCCCTAATAGGGTGGGCTAATAACCCTTTGACCCACATGACTTATACAGGGCCGACCCCAACAAGGTGGTCTAATAACCCATCAAGTATAAGTTACGACACTTACAATATAAATGACAACACTTCCGTATAAAGGAATAATAACATTTCTATAGGAATACAAAATACATATATGAAATACATGGGTGAAATACATTCCGAAGTTACATATACATCAACACTCCCTCTTAACTAGGAAGGTATTTCTCGACACAGGTCTTCCAGCACAAGTCTTCTTCTATGGATCATCGTCACTGGATAATCGTCATCGAGTCATTGTCATCGTCACTTCTACTACTATCTCAATCAATCTCTGAATCTACTCGTCATAAGAAGTTCTACAGAGACAGTCCTTTTTCATACTGGATGTAGACCCACCACCTACAGGTCTTCATCATCACTGGCCATACTGTGGAATCCTCAGGACTTATTACATGCGTCACAAAACCTTAAAAGAGTCTCTTGACTAGCAAGAACCCTAAAGAGCATCTGAGGCCTTTTTCATCCTGTCCAGATCTCTGGGACTTATTACATGTGACTGTCACAAAACCTTAAAAGAGTGTCCTAGGAACGTTTATGTGCATAACACGACCGGCAAGAACTCTAAAGAGAATCCCAGGAACATTTATGTGCCTAAGCACGACTGGCATGATCTCCAGGACTGATTACATGTGACCTCTGCTACAAACCCTTGAAAGAGCATCCCAGGACTTATTACGAGCACACAGCCCAACCTATCGGATCTCCCAGGTCTTACATGTAGCAGCCCACCACAAGCCCTCGAAAGAGTATCCCAGGACTTATTAGGGGCACACAGCCCAACCTATCGAATCTCCCAGGGCTTACATGTGGCCCACTATCACAAACCCTCGAAAGAGAATCTCAGGACTTATTACGGGCACACAGCCCAACCTATCGGATCTCCCAGATCTTACATGTGATACACAGTGCAAGTCTTTTTTCATACTGGATGTGACCTAGAACAAATCTAGGATTTCCTTTGCACAACCTGTCCACGGCCACATAGTATCAACCTGATACTCACCATACATCATCCTGATGTACACATGATCATCCCGATCATCATCACTGCAACATCCTGCTGCATGTCATCTGAAGCAACATCCTGAAGATCGTCATCTATGATCATCTTGATCATACACTGCATCTACCTGATGCATACCAAGTATCTACCTGATACATATCATCATACATGATCCACCTGATTATACAATGTATCCACCTGATACAAATACAAATACATGATCCACCTGATCATACCTGATACATATCAACATACATGATCTACCTGATCATACAATGTATCCACCTGATACATACACAGATACATGGTCCAAGCATCCAACATGATGCATATAAAAAATACATACAAATGATCCAACTGATCATATCCAACATCAAACATGATGCGTACATACATATATATATAAATGATCCAATTGATCATATCCAACATCCAAAATGATGTGTACATATACATATAGAGTAGTAACTCGAGCATCGTCCTGATGCTCATCATCCATGATCCTCCTGATCATCATAGCATCGTCTTCTTCAGATCATCTCATCGTCCACGAAGCACAGCCCAGATGCACATCATCCAACACTTACACCACCGACATGGGAGAACACATCTACCACCATTTAGGGAAGGCTCCAGCCCTTACTTTTTCACCATGGGAGAACACATCTACCACCATGTGAAAAATGGCTTCAGCCCTTACATCTACACCATGGGAGAACACATCTACCACCATGTGAGAATGGCTCAGCAATTACATCACGACCATGGGAGAACACATCAACCATGTCAGAAAAGCTCATGTGCATCTGCATCTTTCGGACTCATTACTTCCCTTTGGAAGGAACCTCGATCTGAAGTGCACCAAGCCTCTCTCTGAAGTACTCAAACTGCACTCTGGCCAACGACTTGGTCAATACATTTGCAACCTGCTCATCCGTCACAACATACTGTGCTTCGACTGTACTCAGTGCTACGCAGGACCGCTTCCTGCTAAACCAAGAGATCACACCTGATCCCATACTGAAGCAGCACCCATAAGTGCTCTTCCTATCTACAGCACTGCCTGCCCAATCTGAATCAACATAACCCTATAGGTTAAACTTTTGATTTGCATCATACTTGAGCCCATAATCAACTGTACCCTTCAAGTACCTCAGAATATGCTTTACAGCAACCAGGTGAACACCCCTCGGATCCACCAGGAACTGGCTCAATGTGTTCACCGCAAAGCAAATATCCGGTCTCGTGTTCATCAGGTGCATCAAGGACCCAATCATCTGACGATACATAGTGATATCAACCGGCTCAGATGAAGCATTACACAGAAGCTTCAGGTTTGATGCCATAGGTGTGGCCATGGCCTTGCAGTCCATTATCCTGAACCTCTTCAAGATCTCTACTACATACTTCCCTTGTCCAAGGAATATTCCAACTGCACTCTGCCACACCTCCATACCAAGAAAGTAGTGCATCATACCCAAGTTCTTCATCTCGAACTTGGCAGCAAGCTTCCACTGTGTGTTGACAATCAATCTATCTTCACCTGTAATAAACAGGTCATCCATATACAAAAGTAGTATCACTGGATTGCCTTCCTCAACCTTGTAGTAAAGGTTGGAATCTGCTTTACTCTTGGTAAAGTCCAAACTGGATAGAAAACTGTCTATCCTACAATACCAAGTTCTACACATATATGACTCCCTATCATGTGTCTCAGAACCAAGTGGCTGCTCCACATACACTTCTTCTTCAACTACACCATTCAAGAAGGCTGTCTTGAAATCCATCTGGTATATCTTCCACTTCATCACTGTAGCCAGAGAAAGTACTGATCTAATGGAAGTGTATCTGGCTACAGGAGCAAAAGTCTCTATGCTACCACCTACAGCATGCTTGATCTTATAGATTCTCTTGGAAGTCACTGCAGACTCTCCTTCAGGTCTTGGGACTGTATTCCAAACATCTTCATGATCGACTGGTACTCCTCGATCATGGCATTCTTCCCAGATCCTGGGAAGTTCAATATCTTCAATATTTTTAATAGATAACTTTGTTGCTGAACAAATGTTGTAGTCCTTCTTTTGTAGGTGATGGTATACCATCTTTCCTACACAACAAATTAAATTGCATGATTAGAAAACATCTTATAGTTTTAGAACAAACTCTTACACATAAAGAAATATGTCATTCAATCATGCAATTATCTTAGCCAATGCTTCAATACAACATTTATCCATATCCTGTAACTTTCTAGATGCCTTCCAATCTCTACTAGAACATTGTTAAGAGTTTGCACTACTCCCAACATGTCAGCAAAGAGGTTTCATTCTAGATAAGTAGCAATGGAATGTTGCATAGTGCCATAGGCCACTTACCCATCACATGCATATTAGTAGTATACTGTTCATTAATGCAATTATTCTAATATGCATAATACACAACCTAAGTCTAGGAACATAAGCATATACATCATTGAATAACATTATTTAAATAAACAAATATGTAAGAAATGATAATTCAAATACTTATCTTTGTTTGGTTGTTGGGTTGACTCCCTCTTAGTCTTTGCTTCTTTTCTGCAACTCCATTCTGATGTAGATTGTGAGAAGTGGTCAACTCCCTTTGAATATCTGCATCCTTGCAGAAACTACTGAAGTGTGCTCCTTCTTGATCTTTGCTTCCTTGCAGGAACAACTGGAGTGTCCTCCCTCTTGATCTTTGCTTCCTTGCAGGAACAACTGGAGTGTCCTCCCTCTTGATCTTTGCTTCCTTGCAGGAACAACTGGAGTGTCCTCCCTCTTGATCTTTGCTTCCTAGATTACCTGTCCTTGAACTTATTTCCATCCTTAATCACTATGCATGCTTATTAGTATCATCATTGTGTTATCGTCGAGATCTCATACATAATCATACATTCATTAGTATATTCTTAATACTATCAAAACACAATAATCTTAAGCATGTATAGTCATGATCATTTCAAACAAAAATAATAAGAATTAGTATTCAAGGTTTATATAGGACTCTTATGGTTAGTCATATTATAAATTAAAGTAAGAAACATAATATGCATACAACCATGACTATTCAAACCTATGACTTCATGAATAATCAATATCAACAACACAACAATATAAGATCCTAACACAAGGTAGGATTCTAGCTTGATATAGGAAAAACATACCTGGATTAGCATGCTAGCTAGTTATGTCTAACATACCCGCATAATGTCTTCTGGTTCTCTTCAATGACTTGTGCTAGTAACCTGCATGTCTCGTAAGTTATCCATTGTAGAACCAAGTTATACATACCTCGTAAGTAGATCTTCTAAGAGATCCATGACAATGGATGAATCTTTGTCTTCATGTCATCATGATCATATGTTCTTGCACTAGAACATGATTTTTCTTTCTTGGTGTACCTTTCATGTTAGCGGACAACATAACCTCATACAACACCATAATGCATTAGTACAATCATAAGTGTCAACACCCTAACCAATGAATATCTTCTATCATGCATTCATAATTTTATTAAGGTGATACGATGAGTCTAAATTTAAACAAGATTGTACTAACCATAATAATATGAAGACAAACATACCATATACTTAATCATGAGCAAATCTTGAAACATACCTTTCGAGATTGCTTGTAATCTTCTTATGTAAGGCCTTAGCCTCATTTCCCTCTGAAACAGAAACTTTTTCACTTATGCAGGTGACCAATCCATTCTCTTCTAGGATTAACCCAATCCACTTCATTTGCAAGAACTGGATCTAGAGCTAGATTAGGGTTTGTTAGAGAAACCCTAAAAATTCAAACTTTGAATTTCAAACTTCTGAAAGGATAGAAATATGTGCCTTGATGATCTGATGAAGCTGGTATACTCAGAATTTGAAAACAACAAAGTTTCACCCCTCAAATTTGCCTTTGAAACTTCCAGATTCACTAGACATGACCCAGAACTAGGGTTTGATGAAGCCCACCCTTCTTCCCAATCAAAAGGTTTGATCCAAATCTCTAAGCTTCTATTTTTTTGAGGAGCTTCCAGCTGTGGTCACATATTTCAAAAATTCCTATTTTTGCAGAAGCCCTAAATTTCCACTTTTCCGATCAAAGTCCCAAACTAGGGTTTGATCAAGCCCGGCCTTCTGCCCAACCAAAAATTCTGATCTTGGTCTCTAAATTTCTATTTTGATGAATAGCATTCAGCCATAGTCTCCGATTACAAAAATTTCAACTTTCTCCGAAACCCTAAATTCTGGAAGCCATGAATGCAGGTGCTCAAAAATAATTTTGTTTTGACAGAAATATGTACCTGATTGTTTCTGGTGTAACTCTACACCTTTCGATCCACAGGGTCTGAAAATTTTTCCTGTGGTATCCTGACCTGTCATATTTCCATCTCGACAGGTCTGACCTCAATTGGATTCTCTGAGAGAGATTTATGCCAAGTGTCGCAAAGTGACTTGTTTATGGGATAAAACATGAGAGCAAACTTGTATGGCGTTCCACGTGTCACTGGTTCAACTTCGGCATCTGAAAACATTTCCTGAGATAGTATAGTTTGTGTACTACCTGTCACTTTTTACAAAATTTCACTTGGAGCTTCCTAGCCCAAGTTATGACCTTTTTTCCGAGGTCACTTGTTTATGACTGAGATCTGGAAGAGGCAGAAACCCTATATTGTACAGATCATAAATCACAAAGTACAACGAATTAGAGGTTTTCCTTTGGACACAAGGTACATGGCGATCTGATATTTGACCTGTAACAATTTCCGATCCGAAACCTTTTCCAAAATGGATTTATAGCGAAAGTGCTACGATAACTGGTTTTTGCTATATCAAGCCCTAGCATCGTAAGTGCAACAAGTGTCATACATGCCATATCATGCCTTCTTTCAGGCTAGCTCTGATACCATGTTGAATTTTCAGAATTTACTTCAATCTAATCTAGGATCTTAACTGAGAGAACAACATGTATAGCAAATCTACAGCATATCAATCATGGACACAATAATGCAAGCACATAAGAGACACAGAGTTTACTTGGGGAAAACCATAAAGGTGAAAAACCACAATAAATTCCTTAGGGATAGATAGAGCAATGATACAACCAAAATACAAGAGATAGTCTTCTCCTAGCAGCAGCGCCTCCTTCTCACAAGTGCGCCACTTTCCGAATGAGAGAAGTGTGTGAATGAATGATCAAATAGAGATCTCCCGATCTCTATTTATACTTGTTCTGTCCTGCCCAATAAACCAATCGGGCCTACATGTCTAGCTTAACCCATGGTTAACTTAACCAAGGCTGACCCCACACTTGGTGGTCTAATAACCCTTTGACCCACATGGCCGACCCCCAATAGGGTGGTCTAATAACCCTTCAACCCACATGACGTATACAGGGCCGACCCCAACAAGGTGGTCTAATAACCCATCAAGTATAAGTTATGACACTTACAATATAAATGACAACACTTCCGTATAGAGGAATAATAACATCTCTATAGGAATACAAAATACATATATGAAATACATGGGTGAAATACATTCCGAAGTTACATATACATCAACACCACCCTCCCCCATCCGACCACGACAGACCACCCATCCATCGTCACCCATCCCTCCATCGCAACAAAGACCCCCCCCCACATTCCCCCACCACACATGCTTCCCCTTCCAGGGCGCCCCGACCCATGCTACAGCCAATTGGGGTTTATATCCCTAGACATGCACGTCCACTTCGCCCACCCCAGTCCATGCCTCCTTCTGCCACCCCCCCTTCTTCCACTGTTCCCCCCAATGGTGTAGCCACCGTCGATGTGGCTACATCCTCCCCTATACCTTCCACCCTAGAATCAGAGTAGGTTGTCCAACCGACTTCTCCATCTGCCAGCCCTGAAGACCAGCCAGTTGTGTTCACTGTGAGATTGACTAGTTTATGAAAGTCTCGTTCAATTTTAACGAAAATTACTATATGCATCTAATTTCATCTTTTATTTGATTGTTCTAAATTTTGCAGGGTGGCATCACTGAGAGACTAGGAGCACGTAGGAGGGAGATCCCCTCATGACTTACAGTCTCGCATGAGGTGAGTTATCTAAGATTTGAAAACTATTTTTACTTTTAAATTATGTTTTATACTTGTATAATTGCTATGAAACGTTGACATATTATTGTTGTCGTTTCAGGGATCATGGGGATGTGCTCCAAGACGCTCGAAGGACCCAGCTTCCCTTAGTACTAAGAAGAGGAAGATCGATTTTGGAGATGCACCTAGGAGCTCTGAGAGTGGGCAGGAGGATTGAGAGACCCTCCTATGTACACTAGCTATGATGTGGCATTTTCGGCACGAGTTGCCATATTTTGTATAGGGCACCATGGGCCATATTTTGTATAGGGCATGAGTTGCCATATTTTGTACAGGGAACGAGTTGCCATTATATAGACGTTGGGAATGATGTTCCATTTTTCCAAAAAGTGTACATGATTGGATAATTTTTTCATATTAATAGATGGATTTGCACTTGTCTATTTGACTTTGTCTTTGATTACATTTTTGCATATATGATTTTGTCTTCGATAACAATGTTATTGAATAGTTTTCACATACATATAGATGTTATTTCTAGACACCAAGTGACCTCAATATGAGTCCCTTACATTTGAATGGGTCTTGCATCTTTTCCTTTCAGCAACAACATACCTAACCAAGCAAACTAAGGAGTGATATTTACATTACAAAGTGTTGTGACTTTAGGGCTACAAAAAAATAAATAGAAGACGATGACTTCTTCCATACTTAACCTTGTAATGGTTATAATAGTCAATTCTAACAATCATTGCATCATATATTATATCAAATTAACCTAGATATATGAGAAGTTCATATGTGTGCTTGGATGGAAGGGTTAACCATATCACTTGAATTAGTTCAAACATGAGGGGTGTGCATAGGTGTAGTTGGATTGATCAATAAAAGAGAATTGTTAATGTAGTTACATATGGATCATTCTTTGTGTGTTAGTATGTGCCTTTAATGAAAGCATGGTTAATGTGTTGAACTACTACTTGCACAAGTTGGCATAGACCCTTAGTGTTGATAATGTCTTCAATGTTTTGGTAATATTGATAATCACTCTTTGTAATTTAAGTATCTTGGATTTTTTGAGGTTAAGACACATATGGAACATAGTCAAATCAATCGTTCAAGAAAACATTTTACCCCATGATCCATGGAAGATTCATTGGAGTCATATGAACCTCATTGTCATCACCTCAACCATGGTCAAGATGCCAAGATCCATCCTTAGTATTCAAAACCTCATGTTGGCACCCATGTCACACTCAAAGATAAAAAATCCTTTTAAAGGGCGTGTCTGGGGGTTGAGGGAATCTTGATGCATAATATCCTTAAAACATTTATATTCGATTTGAGGCCTCATATGTCCTCACCTTATCATTGTCAATACCTAAAGACCCATCCTTAGTGCACAAAACCGCCAATTGGAATCCATATCCAAAACAAAGGCCATGTATCCCGTCTAGAGAGCTTGTGTAGTGATTCAAGGACTTGTTCATGGCTCATGAGCATGCAGATATTCATTTAGGTCCTAATAACCTTTATATTTTTTAATCACCATGCTCAAGGTATAGAGACCCATCCCTTGTGTCAACTAGTCAACTAGGATTCAACTGTTAAATTTTTAGAATTTATTTCAATCTGATCTAGGATCTTAACTAAGAGAACAACATGTACAACAAATATACAGCATATCAATCATGGACACAATAATGCAAGCACACAAGATACACAGAGTTTACTTGGTGAAAACCATAAAGGTGAAAAACCCCAATAACTTCCTCAGAGATAGATAGAGCAATGATACAACTAGAATACAAGAGATAGTCTTCTCCTTCCAGCAGATCCTCCTCCTCCACAAGTGCGCCACTCTCCCAAGTGTGAGTGAGAGAATAGAATGTGTAAAATGAAAGAGACACACTCTCTATTTATACACTAACTTGACTTGACCTTTACTCAACTAGGTCGGCCTCAACTTAACCACTTAACATAATGCTGACTGGGCCGACCCCCACTAGGGTGGTCTAATAACCATTTGACCCACATGGCCGACCCCCAATAGGGTGGTCTAATAACCCTTTGACCCACATGACTTATACAGGGCCAACCTCAATAAGGTGGTTTAATAACCCATCAAGTATAAGTTACGACACTTACAATATAAATGACGACACTTCCGTATAGAGGAATAATAACATCTCTATAGGAATACAATATACATATATGTGAAATACATTCCGAAGTTACATATACATCAACACTCCCTCTTAACTAAGAAGGTATTTCTCGACATAGGTCTTCTAGCACAAGTCTTCTTCTCTAGATCATCGTCACTGGATAATCGTCATCGAGTCATCATCATCGTCACTGCTGCTACTATCTCAATCAATCTCTGAATCTACTTGTCATAGGAAGTTCTATAGAGCCATTCCTTTTTCATACTGGATGTAGGCCCACCACCTGTAGGTCTTTGTCATCACTGGCCATACTGTGGAATCCTCAGGACTTATTACGTGCATCACAAAACCTCGAAAGAGCATCCCAGGCTGTTACGAGCACACGGCTCTACCTATAGGATCTCCCAGGGCCATATTATATGTGACCTCACCACAAAACCTTGCAAGAGCATCCCAGGCTATTACGAGCACACAACTCTACCTATAGGATCTCCCAGGGATAGATTATATATGGTCACCACAAAACCTTGCAAGAGCATCCCAGGCTGTTACGAGCACACAGCTCTACCTATAGGATCTCCCAGGGATAGATTATATGTGGTCATGGCAAAACCTCGAAAGAGCATCCTAGGACTTATTACGGGCACACAGCCCAACCTATCTGATCTCCCAGGGACATATTATATGCCATAGGACAAAACCTCGAAAGAGCATCTGCCAGATATCCCAGGGCCAGATTGTATGCCATAGGAAAAACCTCGAAAGACTATGTGCAGATCTCCCAAGGCCAAATTATATGTCCTCCCAGAGCAAAACATCGAAAGAGCATTTGCCAGATATTCTAGGGCCAAATTATATTCCATAGGAAAAACCTCAAAAGTCTATCTGCAAATCTCCCAAGGCCAAATTATATGCTCATCTGCACAACCTGATCCACAGCCATAGAGTATCAACTTGTTACTCACCATACATCATCCTGATGTATACATGGTCATCCTAATCATCATCACTGCAACATCCTGCTGCAAGTCATCTGGAGCAACATCCTGAAGCTCGTCATCCACGGTCATCCTGATCATATCATGCATCTACTTGATGCATACCAAGTATCTACCTGATACATTTCATCATACATGATCCACCTGATCATACAATGTATCCACCTGATACAAATACATATACATGATCCACCTGATCATACATGATACATATCAACATACATGATCTACCTGATCATACAATGTATCCACCTGATACATATATAGATACATGATCCACCTGATCATACATGATACATATCAACATACATGATCTACCTGATCATACAATGTATCCACCTGATACATATACAGATACATGTTCCAAGCATCCAACATGATGCATATACAAAATACATACAAATGATCCAACCAATCATATCCAGCATCCAACATGATGTGTACATACATGAATGATCCAACTGATCATATCCAACATCCAACATGATGCATACATACATATACATATAAATGATCCAACTGATCATATCCAGCATCATCCTGATGCATATACAGAGCAGTAACTAGATCATCGTCCTGATGCTCATCATCCAGTGCTTACATCCAGATCCATGTGAAGGATCCTCCTTCCAACATGCTTGGAATGGCCTCTGCAAATGTGTCCATCACTTATTCCTCGAAGTGTCATCAATCCGAAGAACACCAAGCCTCTCTTTGAAGTACTCGAACTTCACTCTGGCTAGTGGTTTCATCAGCACATCTGCAATCTGCTTGTCCATCGCAATGTATAGGAGCTTCACAGCTCCTCTCTGCACCATATCCCTGATATAGTGATATTTGATCTCTATTTGTTTCGACCTGTCATAAAACACTGGGTTCTCGGACAGCTTCACACAACTCTGGTTATCACAAAAGATACCAGTAGCATCAAATGGGAGATCAAATAACTCAGACAGTAGCTTCCATAGCCATACTACCTCACAACTAGCTGAACAGGATGCAACATACTCTGCCTCAGTTGTACTCAGTGCTATGCAGGACTGCTTCCTGCTAAACAAGGAGATCACACCTGATCCCATACTGAAGCAGCATCCAGATGTGCTCTTCCTATCTGCAACACTGCCGGCCCAATCTGAAGCAACATAACCCTGTAGGTTAAACTTTTGATTCGCTTCATACTTGAGCCCATAATCCACTGTACCCTTCAGGTACCTCAGAACATGCTTTACGGAAACCAAGTGAACACTCCTCGGATTCGTCAGGAACTGGCTCAATGTGTTCACCGCAAAGCAAATATCTAGTCTGGTGTTCATCAGGTACATCAAGGACCCAATCATCTGACAATACATAGAGACATCAACCGGCTCAGATGAAGCATCACAAAGAAGCTTCAGATTCGATGCCATAGGTGTGGCCATGGCCTTGCAATCCATCATCTCGAACCTCTTCAGGATCTCTACTGCATACTTCCCTTGTCCAAGGAAGATTCCATCTGCACTCTGCCACACCTCCATGCCAAAAACAAATAGTGCATCATCCCCAAGTTCTTCATCTCAAACTCGGCAGCAAGATTCCGCTGCGTGTTGGAAATCAATCTATCTTCACCTGTAACAAACAGGTTATCTGCATACAAAAGTAGTATCACTGGATTGCCTTCCTCAACCTTGTAGTAAACGTTGGAATCCGCTTTACTCTTGGTAAAGCCTGAACTGGATAGAAAGTTGTCTATCCTACCAAGTTCTGCACACATATATGACTACACCATTCAAGAAGGCTATCTTGAAATCCATCTAGTGTATCTTCTATTTCATCACTTTTATATTTCTCTATGCTTTCATTTGCAGCATGCTTGATCTAATAGTTCCATTTGGAAGTCACAACAAACTTCTCTTCATCTCTTGGGACTGCATCCCAAACATCGTTCTTCATGATCGACGGATCATGGCATTCTTCCCATATCCTAGGAACTTCAATATCTTCAATAGATAATTTTGTTGCTTGAACAAATGTTGTAGTCCTTCTTTTGTAGGTGAAGGTATACGATCTTTTCTACAAAACAAGTTAAATTGCATGATTAGAAACATCTCATAATTTTCAGACAAATTCTTACACATAAAGAAATATGTCATACAGTCATGCAATTATCTTAGCCAATGCTTCAATACAACATTTATCCATGTTCCACAACTTTCTAGATGCCTTCCAGTCTCTACCAGAACATTGTTAAGAGTTTGGACTACTCCCAACATGTCAACAAAGAGGTTTCATTCTAGATAAGTAGCACTGGAATGTTGTACAGTGCCATAGGCCACTTACCCATCACATGCATATTAGTAGTATACTGTTCATTAATGCAATCATTCTAATATGCACAATACATATCCTAAGTCTAGGAACATGAGCATATACATCATTGTACAATTTTATTTAAATAAACAAATATGAAAGAAATGATAATTAAAATACTTATCTTTGTTTGGTTGCTAGGTGGACTCCCTCTGAATCTTTGCAACTCCATTCTGATGTGGATTGTGAGAAGTGGTCAACTCCCTCTAAATATCTGCATCCTTGCAGAAACTACTGAAGTGTGCTCCTTTGTTTTCTTGCAGGAACAACTGGAGTGTGCTCCCTCTTGATCTTTGCTTCCTGGATTACCTGTCCTTGAACTTATATCCATCCTTAATCACTATGCATTCTTATTAGTATCATCATTGTGTTATCCTTGAGGTCTCATACATAATCACACATTTATTAGTATAATCTTAATACTATCAAAACACAATAATCTTAAACATGTATAGTCATGATCATTCACAGATAATAAACATTAGTATTCAAGGTTTCAGGGAAGTCTTCTTTTACTAATGCATATTCTTATTTGATCATAGGACTCTTCTGATTAGTTAAATCATCAATGCATAAACCCGTGATTACTCAAACTTATACCTTCATGATTCTTCTGGTTAGTCATATCATCAATTATGATAAGAAACATAATATGCATACAACCATGACTATTCAAACCTATGACTTCATGAATAATCATTATCAACAACACAACAGTATAAGATCCTAACACAAGATAGGATTCTAGCTTGATATAGGAAAAACATACCTCGATTAGCATGCTAGCTAGTTATGTCTAACATACCTGCATAATGTCTTCTGGTTCTTTTCAGTGACTTGTGCTAATAACTTGCATGTCTCATAAGTTAACCATTGTAGAACCAAGTTATACATACCTAGTAAGTAGATCTTTTAAGTGATCCATGAAAATGGATGAATATTTGTCTTCATGTCACCATGATCATATGTTCTTGAAGTAGAACATGATTTGTCTTTCTTGGTGTACCTTTTATGTTAGTGAACAACATAAACCTCATACAACACCATAATGCATTAGTACAATCATAAGTGTCAAAACCTTAATCAATGAATATCTTCTATTAAGGTGATACGAAAAGTCTAGTAATTAATCAAGATTGTACTGTAATGATATGAAGACAAACATATGATAAACTTAACCATGAAACATACCTGTAAACCATACCTGTCAAGATTGCTTGTAATCTTCTAATGGAAGGCCTTAGCCTCATCTCCCTCTGAGACAGGAACTTCTTCACTTATGCAGGTGACCAATCCATCTTCTTCTAGGATTAACCCAATCCACTTGATTTGCAAGAACTGGACCTGGAGCTAGATTAGGGTTTTTCAAAGAGACTCCAAAAATTCAAACTTTTAATTTCAAACTTCCGAAAGGATAGAAATATGTGCCTTGATGAGCTGATCAAGTTGGTATATTCAGAATTTGAGAACTGCAAAGTTTCACCCCTCGAAATTGCCTTTTAGATTTCTGGATTTACTAGGGAGGACCCCGAATTAGGGTTTGAGTTTCTCGGAGCTTCACCCAACCAAAAGATTTGATTCAAAGCTCTAAACTTCGATTTTTCTGAGGAGCTTCCAACTGTGGTCACAGATTTCCAAAATTCCAAATTTTACAGAAGCCCTAATTTTCCATCTTTCCGATCAAAGTCCCAAACTGGGGTTTGATCAAGCCCGACCTTCTGCCCAACCAAAACATCTGATCTTGGTCTATAACTTTCGATTTTGATGAGTAGAATCCAGCCATGGTCTCTAATTACAAAAATTCCAACTTTCTCCGAAGCCCTAAATTCCGGAAGCCATGAATGAAGGTGCTAAAAAATAATTCTATTTTGATAGAAATATGTACCTTATTGTTTCTGGTGTAACTCCGAACTTTTTGATCCACAGGGTCTGAAAATTTTTCTTGAGATAGCCCGACCTATTATCTTTCCATCCCGACAGGTTTGACCTCAATTGGATTCTCTGAGAGAGAGTTATGCCAAGTGTCGCAACGTGACCTGTTTATGAGATAATACATGAGAGCGAACTTGTATAGCGTGCCACGTGTCACTGGTTCAACTTCGGCCTCTAAATTGTTTTTTATAAGATATCCCAACCTATTATATTTCCATCCTGATAGGTCTGAGCACAATTGGATTCTCTGAGAGAGAGTTATGCCAAGTGTCGCAACGTGACATGTTTATGGGATAATACAGGAAAGCGAACTTGTATGGCATGCCACGTGTCACTGGTTCAACTTCGGCCTCTAAACAATGTTTCTGAGATAGTACAGTCTGTGTGCTACCTTTCACTTTTTATGAAATTTTATTTGGATATTCCTAGCCCAAGGTATGACCTTTTTCCCAAGGTCACCTGATTTTGACTCAGATATGGAAGAGGCAGAAACCCTATATTGTACAGATCATAATTCACAAAGTACAACAAATTAGAGGTTTTTCTTTGGACACAAGGTACATGGGGATCTAATATTCGACCTGTAAAAGTTTCAGATCTGAAAACTTTGCCAAAAGGGATTAGTATCCAAAGTGCTACGATGACTGGTTTTCGCTATATCAATCCCTAGCATCGTAAGTGCAATAAGTGTCATACATTCCATATCATGCCTTCTTTCAGGCTAGCTCTGATACCATGTTAAATTTTCAGAATTTACTTCAATCTGATCTAGGATCTTAACTGAGAGAGCAACATGTACAACAAATCTACAGCATATCAATCATGGACACAATAATGCAAGCACACAAGAGACACAAAGTTTACTTGGGGAAAACCATAAAGGTGAAAAACCCCAATAACTTCCTCAGAGATAGATAGAGCAATGATACAACCAGAATACAAGAGATAGTATTCTCCTAGTAGCAGATCCTCCTCCTCCATAAGTGCGCTACTCTCCCAAGTGTGAGTGAGAGAATAGAATGTGTAAAATGAGAGAGACACACTCTCTATTTATACACTAACTTGACTTGACCTTTACTCAACTAGGTCGGCCTCAACTTAACCACTTAACATAATGCTGATTGGGCCGACCCCCACTAGGGTGGTCTAATAACCCTTTGACCCACATGGATGACCCCCAATAGGGTGGTCTAATAACCCTTTGACCCACATGACTTATACAGGGCCAACCCCAACAAGGTGGTCTAATAACCCATCAAGTATAAGTTACGACACTTACAATATAAATGACGACACTTCCGTATAGAGGAATAATAACATCTCTATAGGAATACAATATACATATATGTGAAATACATTCTGAAGTTACATATACATCAACATCAACTAGTCAACTAGGATAAACAATTGACTAGAGGTATACATTGTAAAAATAAATATTTGTTAAGGATTAATAAAAGGCTAATTATTGATGGATCTAAAGTTACATTCTCCCCCTTCTCAATTTCCATTTATGTGTATGAATATGTAGATATATCTTGGATAATGACACATAATGACACTTGGATAGATCGACTGGGAAAATTTTAGATGAATGCCTAGAGCTCTACACACAAGTTAAAGAAAAAAAAAGAAAAAACTCCTAACATTGGGAACAAATAGCCAAAACCAACAATGCAACTAGAACACAATGACCAAGGGAACTTCAAAATGCAACACCACTCCACAAAAGAAGTTGCTTTAGACCTACCTCATATGGTATGAGAGAAGCTACTTTAGAGACCTAGAGACCTACCTACCACTTCTCTCATTTGGTATGAGAGAAGTTGCTTTAGACCTACCTCATGTTGGGATATTCCTATACTCCATCCTAGTCCTACCATCATTTTCCATTTTTGCATTTTCAGTCATGCATGCATTTTGCATGCATCCCAGTCATCAGTCCCATCACCTAGCCTTCAGTTAGCTAGCCCCGAGAGCTTCTCATTGATCATTTTTAGCCCTCCTAGTGCTTAGTGCGCCCTCCATGCAATTGCATGCATCCTAGGCGCCCTCTCTCACCTACCACTCAGTGGCACTTCAGTTAGTTGAGTATTCTTTAGTTCTTTCATTGATTTAAGGCTAGACTGAGTCTCAACTGACTGTATCACTCTGATGGAACTCCAGTGAGACTATACTTCCCATTTTGACTCCAGTTAGCTCCTCATGCGCCCTCCACTAAGCCTCATTCATTCAATTAGTGCCTCCATGTGCCAGTTTCACCTACCACACTTAGTTAGACTCAGTTTGACATCTGGTTGACAATTACTTGTGCATTGATGACTCCACTGATGATGATGAGGACTCCTAGTTGTGCTTTGATGACACTCCATTGATTTAATGATCACTTCATGAAGGCTAATTCGAATTACCACCTTGGCATTCGAATCCTCTCACCATTGTATTATTTATTGTTCATATTATGATTAATGAATTAGTGTGTGATGTTATTCTGCTTCTATCCGAGTTCTACTGTATCATAATTGTGTTACTCCTTTACACGGCATTGACCACTCTTCTTCTATTTTCCTGCTTAATCTTAATCTTTTTTGTGAGGTATACATCAACTCTTAGATATGCTGTGAGGATTTTCACATGGTATCATATCATGTTGAGAGTATTGTTTATCTCCATTCCTGAGATTTTTTTGCAGGTTATTATCAAGATTTCAAGTACAACAGTTGCAACAGTTTCTGCACTTTTGCAGCAGTAGCAGTTGCAGACATTTTCTATTGTTTTTGCAGGTCTTCTGAAATAGCTTCCATGAATTCGGAAGGAATTACTCCTCTTTCTCCATTCAAATATGATGAATGGAAACCACAGATGATAGCACATTTGAAGAGACATTGTCACCTACCCAAATTTTGAGAATATTTATTTTATTTGCAAAATACTTTATGTTAAATTATAATTACAAAGTTTTGTAATTATGACCAAGTTTGGTCAAGGATGATTGTAATTACTGATTATTATTATTAAATAAATTAAAATAGGAGACAAACACCCAAGGGAACTGTTAAAAGAGTGTTCACTGACCCACTAAGAGGAATGGAAGCTATTAGAAGGCATGGGACAGATGGAAGCATTTGCACTCCACCACTAGTTGTAGGTCATGGGACAACTACCCCTAAATTTGTAGCATTATCCCCCAGGTGGGTGGAAGAGAGTAGTCAGCTCATTAATGACCAGTTAACCACTAAAAGTCCTAAGCAGCCTAGATAAGGCAATTCGAATTGAGCAGGCAGCTCCCACAATATTTTCTGCAGAAATATTCCTCAAGTGTATCAGTTGATCACTGAGAGATTCAAATAGGGAGGCTAAAGTGTGAGTGCAATGGTGAGTCTGCTAGTTATTCTGAGAAGGAAAACCAGAGGTGCTAGTGCAGGTCTCTTTGCCTGCTGAGTCTTATGACTGGATAATCTATATTCTACTGCAAGTTGATGAACTAAGGCTTCTACAGACTCTTCTTCCTAGTGGTTTAGTGAACAGGCTCGGGGGTCCTAAGGTAAGTAATTTGGATGTTTAGGAATAGATTGGGTGGAACAGGTTCCTTGGGATGTTTGTTTCTCCTACAGTCAACTAGGTTCTACTGTTTTGATTTCTTGTTTATAGTTAAATGATTTTCTGCATAGTAGAATTATTAATTACAGTTATACAGAAGAGACTATGTTATTTTCTGACTCAAAAATGATAAGTTTTAAGAATGATTAAGTAATTTAAATGAATGATTAAATTATTTTCTGTATTTTTCCCATACTGTTATCTGTATAGTACTCTAGTATAGAAAAGTAAAATTAATAGAGATGAGTGATAGGCAGAATGCCATTTGAATGAAAAGATAAACAAAGTAGTATTTCTTGTTAGATTCTGTCATTTCAATCATAAGTTTAAAACACAGGAAATAGTAGAGCATAGTATAAATAGATGTATAACATTACTCTATTTCATAACAAAAAAAAACACTTTGATTTCTGTACAGATCTATATTTTCTAATTCAAATCCATTTATTTTCGAAGAGTAATAATATGCATTTCAATATTATAAATTCAATGTTTTCAAGCATTTATATTCTAGAAATATATAGTAGCTGCAAACTATTCACTATACAGAGTGTTACTGACAACTGATGAGTAAACATTTATCACTAATCATCACATTTATATTTAATATAGATTTCAATCATTAAATATAGATACTTTCACTATAGAATCAAACCCTAGGATTTTACATACCCTAGATTTTAAACATTTATTTAGTACACAGTTCAACAAACTTCTTATCAAGTCATTCATGGAAACAACAGATAAATATTTCTTAGGTTATAGCAGACATGGTATCCAAACCCTAACCAACATTTTATATAAACTTACTACCTTTTATTAATGTCGATATTACCAACAAGACACTTATTATCACTTAGCAGAAAGCACAATTTTAGTATCGGTGTCTAACAAATAGCTTACAACCCTAACAAGAAAACATACATAGTGTCGAAACAATTACATGCACAAGTTAAGACCAAGTTCTCGGGCTTGATTTCTCAGTACAAGCATGGTTGCCAAAAAAACCTACAGGGTAGGGTTTCACTCATTGAAACAAAATCAAACCCTGTGGCATTAGCCAATTCAAAACATACGAAACACCAAATTTTACAACAACAAACTTGAATTCCAAAAACGATATGAAGTACAGGTCTATCTACCAACAGATAAGCAATTAATTGCTCTCGACCTGAGACAACATTTGTTGTTCGAAACCAAATCAATAGTTATACAAATGATTTCTCAACCATTATTTAAACAAAACATTTCAATACAAGACGAGCCATTGTCTTACAGAGGTAAGTGAACTCTCGGCTCTTGATTTCACATTCAACAGTATAATAAAATTTTGACAGAGTTTACACTGTGGACCTTTCAAGGTTCCAAAACTATGCAGGGTTTTTCCCTTAACAAACAATAGTACAAACACAAGTTCGAGGTCATTATTAAAATGACGCAGCAAGTCACTTCAGAGCCGAATAACAACTAAACACTGAAGGCTTATCCTTTTTACAGCATTGAACAAAATAAAACATTAAAACTCGGCCATTACTTCGAACAGCCATTACTTCGAACAGGGTTGCATTTCCAACTCTCGGCACATCGCATTCACGTGCTAAACCATGCCAAAGGAAACTACGAGGTTTCAAGAATCACTGAGGCTTACCAGGAAGTAATTGCAGCATCCCCATTCCAAATATTATGCATAGAAACCTTCCAACGAGGTGGTACCTTCCAGTCACAGTTTGCAAAGGATTAAAAACAAGAAAACACAGATATAAAGCAAGTATCACAGTATTACAGTCATTATCATGAAAACCTACCTTAGTGTCGAAGCTCCTAGACTTAGACATACCACACCAACAAAACGACGAAGCCTGATGGCATTTGCAGCAACACGAGTTCAAACTCAAACGACCATTTCATAAATGGAGAATCGAACCACAGTTCGAATTACACTCAACAAACTGACAGAAGAACTTCCTCACAAATTCAATGGTTGTACCGTATCTTTATTGCACAAGATTAAAGGCCTGTAACATATAAACTCTATCTCATAGGTATAAGGTTCAAAACCGAGGAAGGATTCCTCACAGCAAACTCTAAACCCTACATTGCAACAACACTGTCGGCTCTCCAAACCTTACCACTAAAACACGAAATGAATGCCAGAAGCCAATTCTCATTACTTACCAACGCAAGACTAGAGTTTCTTTCTAAGCCCTAGATATTGTAAAGATCAACGATGGATTAGCTGCCAGTCGGGCACGTTGATATTTGAGTGATCATTGCAATCAATACTACATTGACTGTTGCATCTACCAAATTGCCAAATCATCAGACCGAGGGCTAGTGCATGGCACAACTCAGCATTTTTGGTGCTTATTGTAAACACTATCACGTGGAGACCATCCAACTAAGCTTACATCTCACTTAACATTTGAGCGACGTTAATGCTAGGACCTGTCATCGGCAGTTTGAAAGCATGTCAAGTACCAAGATTTAATACCTTGTCAACATTATAATCATCGCAATGTTAGATCCATAGTGCATATTTATAATAGTTCTTAAGGTTTATTATACCAATCATCGTGATAATAGTTATATGCTAATGTATGGTGCGAAAACACATAGTTAAGGTAGATTATATATATTTCTTTCCTATGATATGTGTATAGTAATTTAGGTATAGTTAAGATGTGTTGATATACTTTATAATGCTAGTTAATAGCATAAGCACTATATTTACTATATATTTCCTATATTAACTATGTATTGTTAAATCAAATGATAAATGTGATACTATAGATATAGTTTTAAGATTCTATTAATGCAAAAATATAATGATAGTTCATTTTGAAATAGTATAAACACTATTTCCACAAAGATTTCAAATAGAGTTACATTTGGACGTTGGAATCATCTTTTTGATAGTAATAATAATAGTCATATTAAGATGATTTTTCATAGAGAATAAGTATAGTAATGTAAAAACAAAATGACGACATGATTTTTAATAACACTGAAAAGTATGTAAGCCAGCCCGTAAACTAGAATTAGAACCAAAATATCCATACCTCCAGTAACTTGTTTGCAAGGAAGTACTTAGTATTTTCATATTACATTGACGATGAATTGAAAGACACATGTACTCTTAACTCATGTTTGTCGTAGAATTTTTTACCTATGTTCTACACATGGAAACATGATTCAAATTCCTTAGCTAAACGTAGCTAAGTAAACCTCAGGGTACCTTGTAGGACCCCTTCGTCATCACGCAAAACAAACTGTCAGCACATTATCAAGAACATCATAATAATACAAACCTATGTACAGCATATAGTTACATTTAGAACTTAAGCAGATCTGGAGATATATTCTTGTGTTATGATCATAAGATAACTAGCGTTACAGATATTAGCATCCTTTTTGTCTACAATAGCAATTACAACTAACATCATATTTTGCTTTGATAATTTTGATGTGTTGTCATTATTAATTATCTTAGTTAAGAGATTTAACTATCTTATATGTTCCGCATTAACAAATTCGATAATTATTGCTATTTTAAAATTTTTGGTATTTTACGGGATGTTATAGACATGTTCTCTTTGATTATTGTTTTGAAAGAGAGTTCAAATCCTCTGAAGAAGAGAATGAATGGTTAGATGAAGGTGAAAAAGCCTCTGCAGCCATGATGCTTAATATGTCTCGATGCATTGTACACCACTTCTATTCTGTTGAATCTCCAAAAGAGCTATGGGCCCATCTGGATGAAATATTTGGAAAACAGAATGAAGGTATTGGTCCAAACCATTTCGAGAGCAAGCCCATTGTTGCATTCGCCCTCCTTGATGATCTCTCTGATCATGAATCAGTATCAAACATATCTCATATTGAATTTGTCCACAAAGAAGAAGAACTTGCAGATTCTACACTCATGCTCCAAATTTCTTCTATTTCGAATTATGTGCCATCTCACACTCTAGAAATTGCAGAGGTTCTTAAATCCTCTCTTGCACAAGAGTCTATTGGTTTGCATCATGATCTATTTAATGTTTCAGAGGTAAAATTAGCCATTGGAGCTAATACATTCACTCTCCTTGATCAATCACCTCTTATTTACTACTGTAAGATCATTTTTTCATGCTCTCAGAAGTTTATTGAAGATGAAGGCCATTGCCATTCGCTTGGGATAATTTCTCATGCATTTCATGGTTTAGATCTCACCTCTAATGGTTCAAAAGGGATCTTAAGAAACCATCTTTCAAGCCTTGGATCTGATTTGGATTCCAAGCAATCACTAACATTTGATGGTTCTTTTGGGCATAATCTCACCCATGATGGTTTGAAGGAGAAAAAAAAAGACTATCTACACATTCATGGTTTTGATCCTACCTCAGCTGATTCGAATCATAGCTTCCAGGATCATCCTCATACTTTTGGATTTGTTCTCATCACATTCGATCTAAAGAGCAAGTACAAGCACATTCTTTTTTAGCATGATCCACTTCTTCCCAAGAAGAAGATACCTCCAGACATTTGACCAAGCATCACACCTGCTTGAGTTTGGAGCATTTATTTTTTTTGTGTTCCTTACAGTCTATTTTGAGGGGGCGTATTTTTCCCATGATGTTTTCCCCATTTCCTCGGTTTATTGATTGTTATTATTATTCACTGTATTGGGTGACCTTTGGTCTCAGTTACCAGGGTCCAGGATGGATTAAGGGGGGGTGTTGGGATATTCCTATACTCCATCCTAGTCCTACAATCATTATCCCATTTTGCATTTTCAGTCATGCATGCATTTTGCATGCAGTCATGATTTTGAATGCATGCATGCAATTGCATGCATCCCGGTCATCAGTCCCATCACCTAGCACTCAGTTAGCTAGCCTTGGGAGCTTCTCACTGATCAGTTTTATCCCTCCTAGTGCTTAGTGCGCCCTACATGCAATTGCATGCATCCTAGGAACCCTCTCTTGTTAGTTTTTGTACCTAGGGAAGTGTTCCCCAAGTGACATTTTCCTAAGTCACTTAGAAAGTGGGAAAAAGGTGACCCTCACATTAATTGCACTTAATGAGACTTTATAAAATGAAAGTCACTTTTTTGATAAATTTAAGTGGGTGAGTGAAATTAATTATTTATGAGAAATAAATGGAGCATTTAATTTCATCCATTGATCTAAATCAATCTCAACCACTAGATTTAGAAAACCCTAGGGTTTGATAAAAAAGGCACGAGGGAGGCATTTTGACTCACTTTTGATTATTGAAGTGAGAATAGAGAGAAGAGAGAAGAGCTGGAGGTAGCACGAATTTCGAGGCAACCATTTGAGGAGGTCATTGGCACAAAAATCGAGAGACCATTTTTTAGCTTGAAGAGAGGGCACACATTTTGAGGCTGCTCGTGGAAGCAATTATGAGTGGCACAGTAATCGAGGAAAGTATAGCAGCGTGATTTTGGGCACTGAAACTGAGATAGTCAGCTGGGCACACATCCCAAGACAAGCACGGTTTTCAATGCATTAATGCTGGGCACATTTCCCAAGACAAGGGCATGGGTTTCTATTGCTGATTTTGGGCATGGTTTTCCAGAATAATTTCTGCACATTTTTCTAGGTCCGTCCAGTCCGTACGGACTATAATTGCTGCACAGTTTTCAAGACTATTTTTGCACAGATTTTAGGACCGTCCTTTGGCACAAAAACCGAGGCAAAAGTTGGCATTGAAATCGAGACAAAAGTAGGCACAGAAATCGAGGCATGTTAGCACAAAATTTGCGACAGTGTTTGGCACAAATTTCAGGGAAGCACTCAGGCAAAGAAATCGAGGCAACAGTTTGGCACTAATTTCGAGATAATTTTCTGGGTGAAATTTCATGGTGGAGATGAGTACATTTTTGCTGTAAAATTTATATACTGAGATTTACTGAAGATATAAGAAACTCTCTCTCTCTCTCCTACTAGTTTTCCCCGTGGGGGTTTTTCCAGGGCACAGTTGCCAAAAATTTATGAGTCTCATTTTTATGGTGTGCATGTTAAAATTTATTTTCTATCTATTAGAATGAATTTTCAGCGTGTTTAATTGTCTTAGAAAGTTTCATAAGTAGTTTGCAGCCTATGCAAAACCAATTGTAAATGAAAAACACTGAAATGTTGACATAAACCAGCAAGCAGAAAACTCAAGAAAATTTACATGGTGTCAGAGCTTGGGGGCAGAAAACAACGATATTTTGTAGACACATGGAAATTTCCAGAACTCAGTAAATTTAGTGATTTTCTTCTGTTAGTGAACAACACTATGTTGGGTTGAAGTAGAGATGGCTACAAGACTTAGGTTGGAGGATAGGATGAATGGGATAGTGAACTTTGTGCCATGGAAGGCCAGAATTTTACTGATATTAGAGGAGAATGAACTATGGGAGGAAGTGGTTAGGAATACTATAGCAAACCCCGTTTAGATTCCCGCTGCTACAGATGTAGCAACACTATTAGCCTTCAGCAAGAAGGATTGTAAGGCTAGGAGGATAATCCTTGATGTAGTTAAAGACTACATAATCCCTCACATTTCAGGAAAGAATAAGGCACACTTGATGTGGACAGCTTTGATCAATTTGTATGAGAGTACCAATGAGAACCGGAAGATGGTTCTCAAAGAGAAACTCAAGAGTATAAAGATGAATTGAGGAGAGGGAGTGACAGCATACCTTGCCAAGATATCTGCAATTCGAGATGAACTAGCAGTGGTTGGGGAAGTGGTATCTGCTATTGAGCTTGTACGTACAGCAGTGAATGGGGCTTCAAAGCCCTAGGGTGCATTTGTGCAGGCCATAGTGGGTAGAGAGAACCTACCTTCGTGGCAGAGACTGTGGAATGACTTTGTGCAGGAGGAGACCAGGAGAGGTCTTGTACAGGGAAGTTCATCACAGAGTGGGGTAGATGAGGAGAACATGGCATTGACAACAAAGGGGAAGAAGAAGAAGGGTCCCAAGAAGGGTGGGGCCAAGCAGCAGCAGTAGCAGTAGGGTGGGAAGAAGAAGGACTTGAGTAAAATCAAGTGCTATGGTTGTCAGACGTTTAGGAACTATGCTTCATAGTGTCCAAACAAGAAGAAGAAGAAGGGACAACAGACTGCAGCCTCAGTGAAGGTTGATGACTTTGGAGACAGGTTTCAGAGGGAGTTTTCCGTATATGCTAGAGAGATTGAAAGAGAGTGTCTCTTTAGCCACCAACACAGATATGGATATGGATATTGAGCATTCATTGTTGGTAGGCCATCAGACGAGTCCATCCACCACTAGTACTTGGTACATTGATAGTGGAGCCTCGACCCACATCACAGGTACTCGAGAGTTGTTCTTTGAGATATCATAGACAGGTAGAGATGTGGAGGTTATACTTGGTGACAATATCATTGTTAGAGAAGTTGGTAAGGGGACCATTACATTTCAGAGGGAGTCTATGAGTCCCATGATTCTGAGGGATGTGTTGTATGTCCCTGGGCGGAAGAAGAACCTCGTTTCAATTTCCACTATTGAGGACAGGGGTCATGGGGTGTGATTCTCAAATGGGAGAGTGCAGGTATTCCCCAGGACTACAGGTGTATATACCCCCATGGACATTGGGGTTAGATGTGGAAGACTGTACAAGTTATTGTTTCAGCCATAGCAAGCTCTAGCTCACAGCAACAACAGTGAGCTATGGCATCGAAGGATGACCCACTTACATCACCCAACTCTGATATTATCGAGGAGCATGCTCATAGGTTTACACGAGTTCAACACTGAGCAGAGTGATGTGTGTAGGGGGTGTGCTTTGGGAATGTACACCAAGACTGCTTTTCCAAGCAGTGACACGAGAGAAACAGGAGTGCTTGACTTGATCCATTCTGATATTTGTGGTCCTATGTCATCGATCTCTTTGACTGGTTATGAGTACTACATCATCTTCATTGATGACTACTCCAGGAAGACCTGGATCTACTTCTTGAGGAGCAAGAAGTCTCCCTTAGTATTGAGTGTCTTCCAAGGGTTCAAAGCCCTTGTGGAGAAGCAGGTAGGGAGGAAGATTCAGATGTTGAGATCGGATAATGGGGGTGAGTATACCTCCAAGGAGTTCGATGCTTTTTGTATACAAGAGGGTATACAGAGACAATTGATAGTTCCCTACACTCCTAAGGAGAATGGAGTAGTAGAGAGGAAGAACAGGTCGATTGTGAGAGCAGGGAGAGCGATGCTTCATGATCAGGGGTTACCGTTCTTTCTATGGGAAGAGGCATGCAACACTGTAGTGTATCAACAGAACATGAGTCCTCACCGTGCTTTGGGGAGGAAGACTCCAGAGGAGATGTACACAGCCAAGAATCCTGGGGTGAGCTACTTTTGTATATTTGGTTCTTTGAATTACTCTCACAGCCCTTCTGAGAAGAGGATGAAGTTTGAGCCCACTGATGAGAGAGGCATATTTGTGGGATATGACGAGACTTAAATGTCTTATCGTCCTTACCTACCTAGCCAGAAGAGAGTTGTTTTTAGGAGGGAGGTGAATTTTGATGAGGAGAGAGCCTTCAGGAAGTCGAGAGAGATAGAGCAACGGGAGCCACCATCTCCCACACCTCAGTTGACACAGGCTTCTTCGATACAGGTTTCAGGTCCACAGGTTTCTGGAGTGACTGGATCACAGAGTATAGGCACAGCTTCTACAGGTTCAGTGGTTTAGGTGACAGCTACATCAGGGACAGGTTCAGGGACAGGTTTAGGTACAGGTTCTGGTTCTGGTTCGCAGGTTACAGGTTCTTCAGCGACTGGTTCATCAGTTATTGGTCCTCGGGGTGTTGGACCTTCGTCTTCTAGGAGTTCCTCAGATGAGGATAGACTAGTTTGGGAGGAGCCTTCAAGGAAGAGGAAGCCTAAGTGGCTTCAGGATACCTTGAAGGAAGCAAAGGCATTTGGTAGGCCCCAGGAGGAGGTCTGGACAGTTGTGATGCCAGATGGGTTGGGTATGGCTCTTGTTGTGAGTCTTCGTGACTCTGAGCCTTCCACATTTGAGGAGGATTCTCAGCATCAGGTATGGAGAGATGCCATGATGGAAGAGTACCATTTGATGCTTGGGAGATAGTGCCAAGACCAGAGGGGAAGTCACTTGTGACTTCCAAGTGGCTTTACAAGATAAAGCATGCTGCAGATGGCAGTGTGGAGAAGTACAAGGCTCGGTTTGTGGCTTGGGGGTTTTCATAGGTTGAGGGAGTTGACTATGATGAGACTTTTGTGTCAGTTGCTCGGTATTCTTCCATCAAGGCAGTGATATCTATAGCAGCAGAGATGGGTTGGAAGATCCACCAGATGGATGTGAAGACCATATTTCTCAATGGTCTTCTACAGGAGAAGGTGTACTTAGAGCAACCATAGGGATTCGAGATTAATGGGAGAGATTCTCATGTGTGCAGGCTGAGGAAAGCCTTGTACGAACTGAAGCAAGCTCCTAGAGCTTGGTACTCTAGGATCGATGCATACTTGACTTCGATGGGCTTTCAGAAGAGTGAGGCCGATCCCAAACTTTACTACATTGTGGTTGGTGGAGATCCTCTCGCTCTTCTATTATATGTTGATGACTTGTTTATCATTGGAGAGGAGTGTCTCATTGCACATTGCAAGAGAGACCTTGCAGCTGAGTATGAGATGACTGATATTGGGATGATGCATTACTATTTGGGGATGGAGGTTTGGCAGGAGCCTGGACATATTTTCCTGGGACAGGGGAAGTATGCAGTTGATATTCTGAAGAGATTTTGGATGGAGGATTGTAGGCCTATGTCTACACCTATGATCACCAACTAGAAGCAACTTCATGCTTCTGAGGGTAAGTTGGTGGATCCTACACTTTACTGTCAACTTGTTGGATCGTTGATGTATCTAGTCAACACCAAGCCAGACTTGTGTTTTGCGGTGAACACTCTTAGCCAGTTCATGGTGGAGCCTAGGAGTGTACATTGGACTACCGCAAAACATGTGCTGAGATACCTAACAGGCACAGTGGACTATGGTTTGGACTACAGGGGTTCGGGTGGAGTTAGCTTGGTTGGTTTCACAGATTTAGACTAGGTAGGTTGTGTGAGGGATTGGAAAAGCACTTCTGGTTGTTGTTTCAGTTTGGGCTCGGCAGTAGTGTCGTGGTTCAGTTGAAAACAAAAGTCCGTTGCATTGAGTTCTGCTGAGGCTGAGTATATGGCAGCCAGTTAGGATACTTGTGAAGCACTGTAGCTTCGTAAGTTGTTGGTAGATTTATTTGATCCAGAGCTTAGACCTATGGTGATCTATTATGACAATCAGAGTTGCATTCAGCTCTCTCAGAATCTGGTGTTCCATGATAGGTCAAAGCACATTGAGATCCGTTACCATTTCATCTGAGACTACATCTAGAGAGGAGCAGTTGAGTTGCAGTATATTTCCACTAATGAGCAGGTAGCAGATATCCTGACGAAATCTTTGGGGAGGGGCAAGTTTGTCTTCTTCAGAGACAAGTTGGGAGTGGTGCAGAACACCTTCCTCGGTAAGAGGGAGTGTTAGTTTTTGTACCTAGGGAAGTGTTCCCCAAGAGACATTTGCCTAAGTCACTTAGAAAGGGGGAAAAAGGTGACCCTCACATTAATTGCACTTAATGAGACTTTATAAAATGAAAGTCACTTTTTCGATAAATTTAAGTGGGTGAGTGAAATTAATTATTTATGAGAAATAAATGGAGCATTTAATTTCATCCATTGATCTAAATCAATCTCAACCACTAGATTTAGAAAACCCTAGGGTTTGATAAAAAAGGCATGAGGGAGACATTTTGACTCACTTTTGCTGATTGAAGTGAGAATAGAGAGAAGAGAAAAGAGCTAGAGGTAGCACACATTTCGAGGAAGCCAGTTGAGGAGGTCATTGGCACAAAAATCGAGACACCATTTTTCATCTTGAAGAGAGGGCACACATTCTAAGGCTACTCATGGAAGCATTTATGAGTGGCATAGTAATCGAGGAAAGTACAACAACATGATTCTAGGCACTGAAACCGAGATAGTCAGTTGGGCACATATCTCGAGATAGGAATGGTTTTCAATGAATTAATGCTAGGAACATTTCCCAAGACAAGGGCATGAGTTTCTATGCTGATTCTTGTCATGGTTTTCTATAATAATTTCTGCACATTTTTCTAGGTCTGTATAGATCGTATGGACTGTACTTGCTCCATGGTTTTCAAGACTGTTTTTGCATAGATTTCGGGACTGTCCTTTGGCACAGAAATCGAGGCAAAAGTTGGCACTGAAATCGAGATAGAAGTAGGAACAGAAATCAAGGCAGGTTGGCACAGAATTCGAGACTGTGTTTGGCACAGATTTTGAGGTAGCAGTTTGGTACTCATTTCAAGATAATTTTCTGGGTGAAATTTCATGGTGGAGATAAGTACATTTTTGCTGTAAAATTTATGTACTGAGATTTACAGAAGAAATAATAAACTCTCTCTCTCTCTCTTTCTCTCTCTTACTGGTTTTCCCCATGGGGGTTTTTCCAAGGCACAGTTGCCAAAAATTTCTGAGTCTCATTTTTATGGTGTGCATGTTAAAATTTATTTTATGTCTATTAGAATGAAGTTTCAGTGTGTTTAATTGTCTTAGAAAGTTTCATAAGTAGTTTGCAGCCTATGCAAAACCAGATGTAAATGAAAACCACTGAAATGTTGACATAAACTAGCAAGCAGAAAACTCAATAAAATTTACATGGTATCAGAGCTTGGGGGTAGAAAATAGTAATATTTTGCAGACACACAGAAATTTCCAAAACTCAGTAAATTCAGTGATTTTCTTCTGTTAGTTAAAAATACTATGTTGGGTTGAAGTAGAGATGGCTATAGGACTTAGGTTGGAGGATAGGCCGAATGGGATAGTGAACTTTGTGCCATGGAAGGCCAAAATTTTACTGATATTAGAGGAGGATGAACTATGGAGGAAGTGGTTAGGAATACTACAGGGAACCCCATTCAGATTCCCACTGCTATAGATGTAGCAACACTATCATCCTTCAACAAGAATCACTGTAAGGCTAAGAGGATAATCCTCGATGCAGTTAATGACCACATAATCACTCACATTTCAGGCAAGACTAGGGCACACATGATGTGGATAGCTTTGACCAGTTTGTATGAGAGTACCAATGAGAACTGGAAGATGGTTCTCAAAGAGAAACTCAAGAGTATAAAGATGAATTGAGGAGAGGGAGTGACAGCATACCTTACCAGGATATCTCCAGTTCGAGATGAGCTGGAAGTGGTTGGGGAAGTGGTATCTATTAGGATATTCCTATACTCCATCCTAGTCCCACCAGTATTTTGATCCTTTACATTTTCAGTCATGCATGCACTTTTAGGGTTTGCATTCATTCCGGGGTTTGCATGAATTTTGCATGCATCCCAGTCATCAGTCCAACACCTAGCGCTCAGTTAGCCAGCCCCCAAGAGCTTCTCACTATTCATTTTTAGCCCTCCAGTTGCTTAATGCGCCCTTCTTCCTTGATTTTAGGAAGCAACTCGCCCTTCTTCACCTACCAGTCTAGTTGTCTTCAGTTTATATTCAATTACAAGCAGTTACACTTAGTTACACTCAGTTACACTCAGTTACACTTAGTTACACTGAGTTACACTCAGTTACACTCAGTTACACTGAGTTACACTGAGTTACACTCAGTTACACTGAGTTACACCGAGTTACACCTACCATAGTTAGTTTGACTGATGGTTGATAGTTACATGAGCATTGATGACTCCACTTATGATGATGAAGACTTGCATTTGTGCTCCGATGATCATGAGGACACCTAGTTGTGCTCCGATGACACTCTATTGATCTTATGATCACTCTGAGAGGCTAATTCGAATTGCCACCTTAGGCATTCGAATCCTCTCTACCATTGTACTATTTATTTGTCCATATTGTGATTAATTAACCAGTGTGTGTGAAGCATTATTGCTTCTATCTGAGTTCTACTGTACCATATTATTCTGTTGCTCATTATACTGTATTGTTCACTCTTCTTCTATTTTCCTGCTTAATCATAATTACTCTTGTGAGGTATACATCATCTCTTAGATCTGCTGTGAGGATTTTCACAGTATCTACTACTGAGCTTGTATGTACAACAGTGAATGGGGCTTCAAAGCCCTGGGGTGCATTTGTGCAGGCCATAGTGGGTAGAGAGAACCTACCTTTGTGGGAGAGACTGTGGAATGACTTTGTGCAGGAGGAGACCGGGAGAGGTCTCGTACAGGGTAGTTCATCACAGATTGGGGTAGATGAGTAGAATGTGGCATTGACAGCAAAGGGGAAGAAAAAGAAGGGTCCCAAGAAGGGTGGGGCCAAGCAGCAGCAGGGTGGGTAGGAGAATTACTTGAGTAAAATCAATTGCTATGGTTGTCAGACGTTTAGGCACTATGCTTCACAGTGTCCAAACAAGAAGAAGAAGAAGGGACAACAGACTGCAGCCTTAGCGGAGGTTGATGACTTTGGACACAGGTTTCAGAGGGATTTTTCCCTATATGCTGGACAGATTGAGAGAGAGAGAGTCTCTTTAGGCACTAGCACAGATATGGATATGGAGATTGAGCATTCATTGTTGACATGCCATCAGACGAGTCCATCCACCACTAGTACTTGGTCAATTGACAGCGGAGCCTCGAGCCACATGACAGGTACTCGAGAGTTGTTCTCCGAGCTATCACACACAGGTAGAGTTGTGGAGCTTTACTTGGTGACAATACCATTGTTAGAGTAGTTGGTTAGGGGACCATTACATTTTAGAGGGATTCTATGAGTCCCATGATTCTGAGGGATGTGTTGTATGTTCCTGGGCTGAAGAAGAACCTTGTTTCAATTTCCACTATTGAGGACAGGGGTCTTGGGGTGTGTTTCTTAGATGGGAGAGTGCAGGTATTCCCTAGGACTACAGGTGTATCTACCCCCATGGACATTGGGGTTAGATGTGGAAGACTGTACAAGTTATTGTTTCAGCCACAACATGCTTTAGCCCATAGCAACAGTAGTGAGCTATCTGAGCTATGGCATCGAAGGATGGCCCACTTACATCACCCAGCTCTGATATTGTTGAGGAGCATGGTCACAGGTTTACCTGAGTTCATCACTGAGCAGAGTGATGTGTGTAGGGGGTGTGCTTTGGGAAAGTACACAAAGACTTCATTTCCAAGCAGTGACACGAGAGCAGCAGGAGTGCTTGACTTGATCCATTCTGATATTTGCGGTCCTATGTCATCGATCTCTTTGACTGATTATGAGTAATACATCATCTTCATTTATGACTACTCCAGGAAGACCTGGATCTACTTCTTGAGGAGCAAGAAGTATCCCTTAGTATTGAGTGTCTTCCAAGGGTTCAAAGCCCTATGGAGAAGTAGGCAGGGAGGAAGATTTGGATGTTGATATCGGACAATGGGGGTGAGTATATCTCCAAGGAGTTCGATGCTTTTTGTAGACAGGAGGGTATACAGAGACAAATGACAGTTCCCTACACTCCTAAGGAGAATGGAGTAGCAGAGAGGAAGAACAGGTCGATTGTGGGAGTAGCGAGAGCAATGCTTAATGATCAGGGGTTACCGTTCTTTCTATGGGAAGAGGCATGCAACACTGCAGTGTATCTGCAGAATAGGAGTCCTCACCGTGCTTTGGGGAGGAAGAATCCAGAGGATATGTACACAGGAAAGAAGCCTGAGGTGAGCTACTTTTGTATATTTGGTTCTTTGACTTACTCTCACGTCCCTTCTGAGAAGAGGACGAAGTTTGAGCCCACTGCCGAGAGAGGCATATTTGTGGGATATGACGAGACTTCGAAGGCTTATCGGCTTTACCTACCTGGCCAGAAGAGAGTTGTTGTTACGCGGGAGGTGAAGTTTGATGAGGAGAGAGCCTTCAGGAAGTCGAGAGAGATAGAGCAGCAGGAGCCACCATCTCCCACACCTCAATTGACACAGGCTTCTTCGATACAGGTTTCAGGTCCAGAGTTTTCTGGAGTGAGTAGATCACAAAGTACATGCAAAACTTCTACAGGTTCACTAGTTCAAGTGACAGGTACTTCAGGGATAGGTTCAGGGACAGGTTCAGGTACAAGTTCTGGTTTTGGTTCACAGGTTACAGGGTCTTCGGGCATTGGTTCATCGGTTACTGGTCCTCGGGGTGTTGGACCTTCTGGTTCTGGGAGTTCCTCAGATGAGGATAGACTAGTTTGGGAGGAGCCTTCAAGGAAGAGGAAGCCTAAGTGGTTTCAGGATACCTTGAAGGAAGCAGAGGCATTTGGTAGGCCCTAGGAGGAGGTCAGGATAGTTGTGATGCCAAATAGGTTGGGTATGGCTCTTGTTGTGATTCTTCGTGACTCTGAGCCTTCCACATTTGAGGAGGCTTCTCATCATCAAGTATGGAGAGATGCCATGATGGAAGAGTACCATTCCATCATGAAGAATGATGCTTGGGAGATAGTGTAGAGACCAGAAGGGAAGTCACTTGTGACTTCCAAGTGGCTTTACAAGATAAAGCATGCTACAGATGGTAGTGTGGAGAAGTACAAGGCTCGGTTTGTGGCTCAGGGGTTTTCACTAGTTGAGGGACTTAACTATGATGAGAATTTTGTGCCAGTTGCTCGGTATTCTTCCATAAGGGCAGTGATATATATAGCTACAGAGATGGGTTGGAAGATCCACCAGATGGATGTGAAGACCACATTTCTCAATGGTTTTTTGTAGGAGGAGGTGTACTTAGAGCAGCCACAGGGATTCAAGATTCATGGGAGAGATTCTCATGTGTGCAGGCTGAGGAAAACCTTGTACGGATTGAATCAAGATCCTAGAGCTTGGTACTCTAGGATCGATGCATACTTGACTTCGATGGGCTTTCAGAAGAGTGAGGCTGATCCCAACCTTTACTACATTGTGGTTGGTGGAGATCCTCTCATTCTTTTGTTATATGTTGATGACTTGTTTATCACTGGAGAGGAGCATCTCATTGCACATTGCAAGTGATACCTTGCAGCTGAGTATGAGATGACTGATATTGGGTTGATGCATCACTATTTGGGGATGGAGGTTTGGCAGGAGCCTGCACATTTTTTCCTGGGACAAGGGAACTATGCAGTTGATATTCTGAAGAGATTTCGGATGGAGGACTAGAGGCCTATGTCTACACCTATGATCACCAATTGGAAGCAACTTCATGCTTCTAAGGGTAAGTTGGTGGATCCTACACTTTACCGCCAGCTCGTTGGATCGTTGATGTATCTGGTCAACACTGGGCTAGACTTGTGTTTTGCGGTGAACACTCTTAGCCAGTTCATGGTGGATCCTAGGAGTGTACATTGGACTACCGCAAAACATGTGCTAAGATACCTAGCAGGAACAGTGGACTATGGTTTGGACTACAAGGGTTCGGGTGGAGTCAGCTTGGTTGGTTTCACAGATTCAGAATGGGTAGGTTGTGTGAGAGATCAAAAGAGCACTTCCGATTGTTTTTCAGTTTGGGCTTGGCAGCAGTGTCATGGTTTAGTCAAAAATAGAAGTCCGTTGCATTGAGTTCTACTGAGGCTGAGTATATGGCATCCAGTTAGGCTACTTGTGAAGCACTGTGGCTTCGTAAGTTGTTGGTAGATTTATTTGATTAGGAGATTATACCTACGGTGATCTATTGTGACAATTGGAGTTTCATTTAGCTCTCTGAGAATCCAGTGTTCCATGACAGGTGAAAGCACATTGAGATCAGTTACCATTTCATCCGATACTACATCCAGAGAGGAGCAGTTGAGTTGAAGTATATTTCCACTGATGAGCAGGTAGCATATATCCTGACGAAATCTTTGGGAAGGGGCAACTTTGTCTTCTTCAGAGACAAGTTGGGAGTGGTGCAGAACACCTTCCTCGGTAAGAGGGAGTGTTAGTTTTTGTACCTAGGGAAGCGTTCCCCAAGTGACATTTTCCTAAGTCACTTAGAAAGGGGGAAAAAGGTGACCCTCACATTAATTGCACTTAATGAGACTTTATAAAATGAAAGTCACTTTTTTGATAAATTAAGTGGGTGAGTGAAATTAATTATTTATGAGAAATAAATGGAACATTTAATTTCATCCATTGATCTAAATCAATCTTAACCACTAGATTTAGAAAACCCTAGGGTTTGATCAAAAAGGCATGAGGGAGGCATTTTGACCCACTTTTGCTGATTGAAGTGAGAATAGAGAGAAGAGAGAAGAGCTGGAGGTAGCACACATTTCGAGGAAGCCATTTGAGGAAGTCAATGGAATGAAAATGGAGACACTAGTTTTAGCTTGAAGAGATGGCACATATTTTGAGGCTGCTCGTGGAAGCATTTATGAGTGGAACAGTAATCGAGGAAAGTACATCAATGCGATTCTGGGCACTAAAACCGATATATTCAGCTAGGTACACATCCCGAGATAGGTACGGTTTTCAATGCATTAATGTTGGACACATTTCCCAAGTCAAGGGCACAAGGTTCTATGATGATTCTGGGCATGATTTTCCAGAATAATTTCTGCACATTTTTCTAGCTCCGTACAGTCCGTACAGACTGTACTTATTGCATGATTTTCAAGACTATTTTTGCACAGATTTCGGGACTGTCCTTTGGCACAGAATCCAAGGCAAAAGTTGGAACTAAAATCAAGATAGAAGTAGGCACAGAAATTGAGGCAGGTTGGTATAGAATTCGAGACAGTGTTTGGCACAGATTTCGAGGTAGCACTCAGGCATAGAAATCGAGGCAAAAGTTTGGCACTCATTTCGAGATAATTTTCTGGGTGAAATTTCATGGTGGAGATAAGTACAATTTTGCTGTAAAATTTATGTACTGATATTTACTGAAGAAATAATAAACTCTCTCTCTCTCTCTTATTGGTTTTCCTCATGGGAGTTTTTCCAGGGCACAGTTGCCAAAAATTTATGAGTCTCATTTTTATGGTGTGCATGTTAAAATTTATTTTCTGTTTGTTAGAATGAATTTTCAGCGTGTTTAATTGTCTTAGAAAGTTCATAAGTAGTTTTCAGCCTATACAAAACCGGTTATAAATGAAAACCACTGAAATGTTGACATAAACCAACAAGCAGAAAAATCAAGAAAATTTATATCTCTCACCTACCACTCAGTTTCACTTCAGTTAGTTGAGTTATCTTTATTTCTTTCCTTGATTTAAGGCTAGATTGATTCTCAACTGATTGTATCATTTCGATGGACCTCCAGTGAGACTAGACTGCCCATTCTGACTCCAGTTAGCTCCTCATGCGCCCTTAACTGAGCCTCATTCATTCAGTTAGTGCCTCCATGTACTAGTCACACCTACCACACTTAGTTAGACTTAGTTTGACATTTGGTTGATAGTTACTTGTGCATTGATGGCTCCACTGATGATGATGAGGACTCCTAATCGTGATTTGATGACACTCCATTGATTTGATGATCACTCCATGAAGGCTAATTCGAATTGCCACCTAGGCATTCGAATCCTCTCACCATTGTATTATTTATTGTTCATATTATGATTAATGAATTAGCGTGTGATGTTATTCTGCTTCTATCAGAGTTCTACTGTATCATAATTCTATTGGTCCTTTACACTACATTGACCACTCTTCTTCTATTTTCCTGCTTAATCTTAATCTTTCTTGTGACGTATACATCAACTCTTAGATCTGCTGTGAGGATTTTCACTCCTCACTCATGTCAATGCTTGAGTTTTTGAAGGTCGAACTCCCACCCCGCATGTCCTCTTCAACATTTTTTGTTCTCTTGGTTTTGTTCCCACCCAACTCCTTTTCATGCTTTGGCTACCTTGAGGTATATCCCCAACCCAAAAACTCTTATATTATGTTTATTATGTTGGTTATTGGCTTCACCCAACAAAATTATATTTAACAATACACATATTCATAGACATGGTTCCCCATGCTCAATGCTCACTATATTCAACAATACACTTATCTTAAATTTAATTCATGTCTTGTTAAATATTTCATAGTTAAATAGCTATTTGAGAGCACCACCTTAGACCAAGCCATACCATTAATATAAAATGTACATTAGAGAAATGGCCTAATTCAATTTCCTTCTATAACTCTAACCCTAACCCTCACCCAAACCCCAGCACTAAACCATCTTCTTCAACATCACCATCACCATCATCATCAACGTCTTCATCATCATCATGAACATCTTCATCATCATCATGAACATTTTCATCATCATTGTCATCTCTAGGTTCCTCATCAACATCTCCATCATCACATCTTCTTCATCATCACCATCACCATCACCATCTTCATCTTCATCATCATCGTCACCATCTTCATCATCATCATTAACTCTAACTCTAACCCTAATTCAATTTCCTTCTATAACTCTAGCGCTAACCCTCACCCAAACCCTAGGACTAAACCATCTTCTTCATCATCACCATCGCCATCACCATCACCATCATCATCAACGTCTTCATCATCATCACCATCATCATCATCATGAACATCTTCATTGTCATTGTCATCTCTAGGTCCCTCATCACCATCACCATCACCATCATCATCAACATCTTCATCATCGCCACCATCTTCATCATCATCATTAACTCTAACTCTAACCCTAATTCAATTTCCTTCTATAACTCTAGCCCTAACCCTCACCCAAACCCTAGCACTAAACCATCTTCTTCATCATCACCATCACCGTCACCATCACCATCATCACCATATTCATCATCATCATCACCATCTTCATCATCATCATTAACTCTAACTCTAACCCTAATTCAATTTCCTTCTATAACTCTATCCCTAACCCTCACCCAAACCCTAGCACTAAACCATCTTCTTCATCATCACCATCACCATCATGACCATCTTCATCATCATCATCACCATCTTCATCATCATCATTAACTCTAACTCTAACCCTAATTCAATTTCCTTCTATAACTCTAGCCCTAACCCTCACCCAAACCCTAGCACTAAACCATCTTCTTCACCATCACCATCGCCATCACCATCATCATCAACGTCTTCATCATCACCACCACCATCATCATCATCATCATCATTAACTCTAACTCTAACCCCAATCCAATTTCCTTCTATAACTCTAGCCCTAACCCTCACCCAAACCCTAGCACTAAACCATCTTCTTCATCATCACCATCACCATCACCATCACCATCATCATCACCATCTTCATCATCACCATCTTCATCATCACCATCACCATCTTCATCATCATCATTAACTCTAACTCTAACCCTAATTTAATTTCCTTCTATAACTCTAGCCCTAACCCTCACCCAAACCCTAGAACTAAACCATCTTATTCACCATCACCATCACCATCACCATCATCATCAACGTCTTCATCATCACAACCATCGTCATCATCATCAACATCTTCATCATCATTGTCCTCTCTAGGTTCCTCATCAACATCTCCATCATCACATCTTCTTCGTCGTCATCATCATCATCTTCATCACCATCACCATCATCATCAACGTCTTCATCATCATCACCATCTCCATCATCATCATTAACTCTAACTCTAACCCTAATTCAATTTCCTTCTATAACTCTAGTCCTAACCCTCACCCAAAGCCTAGCACTAAACAATCTTCTTCACCATCACCATCACCATCACCATCACCATCACCATCAACCTCTTCATCATCATCACCATCGTCATCATCATGAACATCTTTATCATCATTTTCATCTATAGGTTCCTCATCAACATCTCCATCATCACCATCACCATCACCATCATCATCAACATCTTCATCATCGCCACCATCTTCATCATTGCCACCATCTTCATCATCATCATTAACTCTAACTCTAACCCTAATTCAATTTCCTTCTATAACTCTAGCCCTAATCCTCACCCAAACCCTAGCACTAAACCATCACCATCACCATCACCATCACCATCAACGTCTTCATCATCGCCACCATCTTCATCATCATCATTAACTCTAACTCTAACCCTAATTCAATTTCCTTCTATAACTCTAGCCTTAACCCTCACCCAAACCCTATCACTAAACCATCTTCTTCATCATCACCATCACCATCACCATCACCATCACCATCACCATCACCATCAACATCTTCATCATCATCACCATCATCATCATCATGAACATCTCCATCATCATTGTCATCTCTAGGTTGCAAATTTGACCCCAATGTGAAGGCCATGCAAATTCGCTCAAGGGGGGCATTTCTCGTCTAGAGGCCCCTAGGTGTGTGTGGCCACCATTGACAGGTCCACAATGGCCACGTGGACCTGTGGGGGTTGACGGAATCCAAGTCCGCTCGCTGGTTTGGGTTCCGCAGCCTCAGAGCAAATCCCCAAAGTGTCCCTGAATGACCCCAGGGTGCCCGACTAGAATGCTTGTAGCAGCCAAACCATGGCTCCGTTTGTGAATCCATCGATTCCAGTCGGTCCAGGGCGCTAGGTTTCATCTAGGGGACCCCCCACAACGTGCCTCGAAGACCCGGAAGTGGTGCCAATGGGCCATCTTCGGAGCTAGAGTTTTTCTCAGTGAGGGCCATTCCAAATTTGCTCAAGGGGGTCATTTCTCGTCCGGAGGCCCCCAGGAATGTGTGACCACCATGGACAGGCCCACAATGGCCATGTGGACCTGTGGGAGCTATCGCAATCCAAGTCCGCTCACCAGTTTGGGTTCCATGGCCCCGGAGCAAATCCCTAAAGTGTCCCTAAATGGCCTCGGGGTGCCCGACTAGAATTCCTGTAGCAGCCAAACCATGGCTTCATTTGCAAATCCATCGATTTCGGTGGGTATGGGACACCGGGTTCCAGTTAGACCCCCCCCCACAGCATGCCTAGAAGACCCAAAAGCGGTGCCAATGGGCCATCTCCAGAGCTAGGATTTTGCTCAGTGAGGGCCATTCCAAATTTTCTCAAGAAGGGCATTTCTCGTCCGGATTCCCCCCGGCATGCATGGCCACCATGGACAGGTCCACGATGGCCATGTTGACCTATGGGAGCCGAAAGAATCCAAGTCTGCTCGCCGGTTTGGGTTCCGTGGCCCGGAGCAAATCCCCAAAGTTTCCCTGAATGGCCCCGGGGTGCCTGAAAAGAATGCCCGTAGCATCCAAACCGTGGCTTTGTTTGCAAATCCCTCGATTCCCGTGGATCTAGGACGCTGGGTTTTAGCTAGGGGTATCCCCATAGCGTGCCTCGAAGACCCGAATGCGGTGCCAATGGGCCATCTCCGAAGCTAGGGTTTTGCTCAGTGAGGGCCATTCCAAATTCGCTCAAGGGGGCCATTTCTCGTCTGGAGGCCCCCGGGCATGCCTAGCCACCATGGACAGGTCGAGGATGGCCACGTGGACCTATGGGATCTGAGGGAATCCAAGTCCACTCGCCGATTTGGGTTCCGTGGCCCCGGAGCAAATCCCCAAAGTGTCCCTGAATGGCCCTGGGGTGCCCGACTAGAATGCCCGTAGCAGCCAAACCGTGGCTCCGTTCATGAATCTGTTGATTTCGGTGGGTTTGGGACGCCGGGTTTCAGCTAGGGTAGCCCCCACAGCATGACTATAAGGCCCATAAGCGGTTCCAAGGGGCCATCTCCGGAGGTGGGGTTTTTCTTAGTGATGGCCATTCCAAATTCGCTCAAGGGGGCCATTTCACGTCCGGAGCCCTCGAGCATGCGTGGCCACTATGGATAGGTCCAAAATGGCCATGTGGACCTATGGGAGTCGATGGAATCCAATTCCACTAGATGGTTTGAGTTTTGTGGCCCCGGAGAAAATCCCCAAAGTGTCCCTGAATGGCCTCGGGGTGCCCGACTAGAATGCCCGTAGCAGCCAAACTATGGCTCCATTCGGGAATCCATCGATTCTGGTGGGTCCAGGATGCCGAGTTTCAGCTAGGGGACCCCCCATAGCATGCATTGAAGACCCTAAAGTGGACCTGTCCACAGTGGCCACGCACGCCTGGGGGCCTCCGGATGAGAAATGGCCCCCTTGAGCGAATTTGGAATGGCCATCACTGAGCGAAACCCTAGCTCCAGAGATGGCCCATTGGCACCGCTTCTGGCTCTTTGAGGCATGATTTGGGGGGTCCCTTAGCTGAAACCCGGCGTCCCGGACCCACCGAAATCGACAGATTCACGAACAGAGCCACGGTTTGGTTGCTATGGGCATTCTAGTTGGGCACCCCAGGGCCATTCAGGGACACTTTGGGGATTTGCTCTAGGGCCACAGAACCCAAACCAGTGAGTGGAATTGGATTTCGTCGGCTCCCACAGGTTCACATGGCCATTGTGGACCTATCTACATTGGCCACACATGCCGGGGGCCTCTGGTCGAGAAATGGCACCCTTGAGCGAATTTGGAATGGCCATCACTGAGCAAAACCCTAGCTCCGGAGATGGCCCATTGGCACTGCTTCTGAGTCTTCGATGCATGCTGTGGGGGGTCCTTAGCTGAAACCCAGCGTCCCGAACCCACCGGAATCGACGGATTCATAAACGGAGCCACGGTTTGGCTGCTACGAGAATTCTAGTCGGGCACCCCGGGGCCATTCAGGGACACTTTGGGGATTTGCTTTGGGGCCACAGAACCCAAACTGGCGAGCGAACTTGGATTTTGTTGGCTCCCACAAGTCCACATGGCCATTATGGACCTGGCCACGATGGCCACGCACGCCCGGGGGCCTCTGGCTGAGAAATTCCCCCTTTGAGCGAATTTGGAATGGCCATCATTGAGAAAAACCCTAGCTCTGGAGATGGCCCATTGGAACTGCTTCCAGGTCTTTGAGGCATGCTGTTGTAATGTCCCAAAGTAGTGAAAATTTAAAATTTTTACACTACGGCAATAAAAGCTGAATTAGAGATGATGATTGTAAAATTAACTTCAGCACAGATAAAAGAATAAGAAACCTACTGGTATTTGTTTTGCAGTATTTAAGAGTTTCAATAATTTCTAAGTGTCATAGTCTCACTGGTTTGGTGATCTCTTAGTTCTGTGGAAGCGAAGCGTAAAGTAAGGTAATTTTCCGCACTTATATTAAGAACACTTTCTTACTGTTTTTAAGAAGTCATGTATATGGTTTATAAAAGTCTAAATGTCATCTTCAGGCGAGATGGACCCTTGATGAGGAAGGTTTAAGGCCAATGATGGAACATTGGTATTTTGACGGAAAAAGTACCCTGGCAGAGCTACCGAGAGGTAAAGTGTAAGTAATGGGAAGAAATCTGACTTACTTAGCAAGTTTTGCTAATGCATTCTATTTGTACTTTATTTGCAGGTGTACCTATGAGGAAATCTACTTCGATGTCTACTTCGAAACCCTAACAGCTAATTAAGCCTAAAGATTATAGCAGTTGGAGTGTTGGCACATTTGCATTACTTGTTGGTGCTATGAGATACTTGTTGGTACTTTACAACAATGGTTGGACTTTGCAAAACTTGATGGTATGAGATAATATTTATTGGATAACACCTTGTTCAAACAACGAATTCCCACTATAGGGAGTAGGGTTGCGTATTGAAATATGTTGGGGTTGGTGGTAACATTAAATGTAGGTCTACGATGTCACATGGACCTGCTTCTAGCTATGCGTGGGGTTTTCCCTTGGGTTTTACACCACTGAATTCTCATTTTCATGTTTCACTTGGGTTATGGCGAATGCTTGTCAAGTCTGAGGAGTCTGTGCTCAGAACTAAGCTTTGCTTGTGGTCTTAGCCCTCGTTGGTTGCTCGAATGAAGGAGCAGAGGGTAAAGAACATGAATGCCACAGGTAAAATGCCCATGTCTTGAATTCAAGCTTATTCAGCAATGATTTTAACCAGCATCTACCTCAATCTTTAACCTCATTGTGGTGTCTTCGTGGCAGGTTAGAAATGTTCTGCCACTCTTGGATTGCTTCTAGGTTTTCCAGCCACCGTGGTGTTTGTATGACTTGGGAAAGGGTAAGTCCATGTTTCCCAAACCCTTACTCCTACCTCTCGTATCTCTAGCTGGTGTAATGTTTTTGCTATTTGGGATTCGTGTTTGCTTATTGGATTTCTGCAATGTTTTGGGAAATCCCAAGAGGGTCTCCTTTGGCTGGACCTGTTAATGTATGAATCTAATGTAATGGCTAGGGGTATCCCTATGGAATTTTGACTGTAATATGGCGTTTTAAGTTACTAGTACTGAAGGGGTTTCTACGCTTGTGTAGAGGAGATACTGTCACATGTGTAAATTTGTGGATTTTGGACACTCATATAGTGACCTGCGTTTATTTGTTGATATGTATTTGAATGGAATGTGCAAATATTAAATCTCTATGTTTTTATCTCTAAGATTGTGTGGTTAAAGTGCATGAATCCTCTGTGTGGCTATCGTTTCCCATTCTTGAAGGTCGTCGACTGAAACATCTTAGTTCTGCTATTCTTCGTATTGTTTGAATGTTTATTTAATAATGCATTGGTAGGAATAATCGTAACCCTTATGCTGGTGTCTCTATGTGCTTGAGGAAAATTTTTCTAGGGTTCTCACTGCTGCGTTTTCTGATGATTGAAATAAAATAGACAGGGATCAAATGGACTTCTGCGTAATTCGCTATACGAATCTTAGTTTGTTTTAATGCTACGTTTTGATTTCTATGGAAATGTATGTGGTGTCCAGGGTTTGCCTTCTGCATATAACATCGTTGTCCTAATTCTTTAAACTGTTGATTGGGTATTTGGAAAGGCCTCTTAGATTCATATGATAAATATGAATCTTCTGTCCAAATTCTAGTTTGTGTAAAAAGATGAACCTGTAGCTTTTAAAACTATGAATGATGCGTTTTGGATTTGCAAGCATACTAATGAAAAGATAATGGGTTTTGATCCTTGTTCTGCGTTTGTTTTTAATGAGCAGCTGTGCTAATGCTAAAAGATAACATATGTATTGGTTAATAGTAGATTAGGGCTCTGCATGTTAATACTATGCTGAGTCTAAAGGGTTTGACTTGATGGTTGAAAAACATAGCTAAGGGTGTCGTTGATGTTTGAAAAGACTGGAAAACATATATGCTGCTTTTACTATTGAGAACAATGAATGATACGATTTCTAAGGAAATAATATGGGAATGTAAATTCTATTTAAAAATGATAGATCTCTAACGTGGTTACGTTTATCTTCCTAAATTATTCTAAAAGAACTTAACAGAACTGAAAAACATGAATATAATTCTGGCAGCGTTCTATTTAAACAATGCTGCCAAGAAGAGGAAAATACTCTGATGTTTAGATTTGATAGGACAAAGATTCTAGGTTTTAATATGTGCATGGATGTATAGCATAGGCTAGTTTGATTAGGCCTGCTAGACATTCTACTGGTTTCTAAATTATAAATTTTCTGAGGTTAATAACATTTCTGGGCATACAGTTCTATCTTTTTTTTTATAAAGGAAATGGATTTAACCCATGAGCCTATGCCCTAAAGACCCTTTCTCCATGATAGAAGTAATGCTCTAAATATTTAGGGGAATCAATACTGAAATAAAAAAACCTAATTAAAATGACTAGCTTCCAACATAACTGGAAATAGATGGTTTAATAATTCATACCTGATTGACTTGTGGCTTGCTCCTCTCCTGTAGTAACCTGCACACTCAAACAATAATTAGTGGGAAAAAATGCTGTGCTTAGCTGACCTTTTAGAATGATCCCTTTAACTGGATAACTTTGGGACTACCATGTTCCTCCCAACCATGATCCTACAACCGTTCCTAGTTCTATATGGATCCCCCCAAGTTGGATTCCAACATGCAAAAGAGATAGAGGTCCTAGGGTTACTGTTGGTTCAGATCTGAAATTATATAAGGCTGCCTCAGTTTCTTGGAGCAGAAGACTTCTCTCTGATTACCATAAGAGAATGATAATGGAAAAGATAGATGATCCCCAAAACTTGGGATCTTCCCTCTTTATGTAGGGGAGTCTTGAATTATGAGTGTTGGAATAATTAGTTTCTTTAAATTAGATAAATAATATTTAAAAGGTATATTTAATAAATATCTAGTCTTTTGCACTAAGACTTTTCAAATGGTTTAATCTATAAGTGATTTCTGATTTAAGCTCCTCATAATAATTATGATAACAATAATTATAATAATAATATTTCTAACTGAGGTATTAATACATTAGTAATACTATTTATAAATGTGGCTTCCCGCTAAATATTAATACTTTATTGATACTATTAAATAATGTGGCATCCCATTATGCATAAACTATATGCAATAATGTCTTTTATAAATAATTAATCACATCATTATTTATTAATATTCTTAATAATAATATTAAATCTTGTATCTTTACATGATACTTAGTTTTAACAACTTAAGGGTAAGGTCCATTTCTTTGGATGGTCTTCCGGTAAGCTAGGATAGGCACCTCTAGTCTCTCTCTTTGCATGTCGGATTCCCTCATTTAACATGGTAGTTCCCACAGTATTTGATGATAGATAAAAGATGAATCATTTAATCAAATTAAATAAATGTGATGAAAGTAAAAGTGCTATTCACAGTATTTTCCGACTGAACACTTTGAGATCCAGTAACCTCGAGTGCTATTCAGAGCCTTTTAACTCAACACCCTCACATGGGCATTATGCTAGTGCAATTCCAGAGCCTCTGCTCAACACTAGTGCTGGAATGTGGTTGTGAGGCACATCTAGAATATTTAAGTTGCCTTGGATCCGGTATTCATTTATCAAGCTTTGAGTGCTCTAGGGCTTAGGACCAACACTCAATGTACCTTAGGGCTTACTCCCAATACATAAACATTCTTCTAGGTACATCGGGGCTTATGCCTAGTACGTAGGTTATATGTGTGTTTCTGAGTCCACGCTCAACACACTCATAAGTCAAATCATGTAAAATCATAGCTCTGCACAGTAAGTAACAAAAGATCATCTTAGTATATTAGGGTTTGTACCCATATCAAAGATGAAGAACATCATTAAAACATTGGGGCCTTCTCTCCCAATATACACTGAAATAAAGAAGTCAGTCAGTGTCCATGCCCAATATGTAAATATATAAAAGAATAAATCATAGGTGCTAGGGCTCATGCCCAATACTCAAAATAAAACATAGGTGCTTGGGTCGTGGCCCAATATAACAACAAAAATAGTTAGTCCAAAATTCAGGATATTATAGCTGTGGGGGGGCCCCTAGCTGAAACCTGGCGTCCCGGACCCACTGAAATCGACGGATTCGCAAACAAAGCCACAATTTGGATACTACGGGCATTCTAGTCAGGCACCCCGGGGCCATTGAGGGACACTTTGGGGATTTGCTCCAGGGCCACGGAACCCAAACCGGTGAGCGGACTTGGATTCCGTTGGCTCCCACAGGTCCACGTGGCCATTGTGGACCTGACCAAGGTGGCCATGCATGCCCGAGGCCTCCAGATGAGAAATGGCCCCCTTGAGAAAATTTGGATGGCCTTCACATTGGGGTCAAATTTGCAAAATCGTCGACCGAGTAGGTATGGATAGCGTTCCTAGCTGGAACCTTCCTAGACACACTTGCAGGACTCCCCGGAACCTGGGTTTGTTGCATGGTTGGAATTCTATGCCCCTGTTAGGTATCCAGCAGGTGTCCTTGAAGGCCTTTTGGATGCGAGACGGAACGAGCCATAGAATGATGATCGTGGATCGGTTAGACAAACTGTTGACTCCGTTGGATTCAAGATGTCGGGGTAGTGCTAGGGGTGCCCCTCTCCTCTGGTCCCGTGACCCAAGTGTCATATTGTACATCCATTTTGGAAACTAGGGTTTTTCTCAATACGAAAGTGTGCAATTTTTGCACATTGGAGTCAAATTTGCAAAATCGTTGATTGGGCACATATGGCTAGCGGTCCCAACTGGAACCTTCATAGACACACTTCCAGGACTCCCTGAAACCTGGTTTTGTTGCACAGTTGGAATTGTATGCCCCCAGTAGGTATCCAACTGGTTTCCCTGAAGGCCTTTTGGATGCGAGATGGAATGAGCCATAGAATGACGACCGTGGATCGGATCAACAAACCGTCGAATCCGTTGGATTCAGGATGTCGGGATAGTGATAGGGTCCTCTGGTACCATGGCCCAGGTGTCATCTTGTACATCCATTTTGGAAACTAGGATTTTTCTCAGTACGGGAGTGTGTAATTTTTGCACATTGGGGTCAAATTTGCAAAATCGTCGACCAGGAACATATGGCTAGCGTTCCCAACTGGAACCTTCCTGGACACACTTGCAGGACTCCCCATAACCCGGTTTTTTTGCACGGTTGGAATTCTATGTCCCCGGTAGGTATCCAACAGGTGTCCCTGAAGGCCTTTTGGATGCGAGACGGAACGAGCCATAGAATGACGACTGTGGCTCGGATCGACAAACCGCCGACTCCATTGGATTCAAGACGTCAGGATAGTGCTAGGGGTGCCCCTCTCCTCCGGTCCTATGGCCCAGCTGTCATCTTGTACGTCCATTTTGGAAACTAGGGTTTTCCTCAGTATGGGAGTGTGCAATATTTGCACATTGGGGTCAAATTTGCAAAATCGTAGATCGGGCACATATGATGATGATGATGGTGATGATGATGAAGACGTTGATGGTGATGGTGATGGTGATGGTGATGGTGATGGTGATGAAGATGATGATGATGAAGAAGATGATGATGACGGAGATGTTGATGAGGAACTTAGAGATGACAATGATGATGAAGATGATGACGATGATGATGAAGATGGTGATGATGATGAAGACGTTGATGATGATGGTGATGGTGATGGTGATGGTGATGGTGAAGAAGAGGTGATGATGGAGATGTTGATGAGGAACCTATAAATGACAATGATGATGAAGATGTTCATGATGATGATGATGGTTATGATGATGAATACGTTGATGATGATGGTGATGGTGATGGTGATGGTGATGGTGAAGAAGATGTGATGATGGAGATGTTGATGAGGAACATAGAGATGACAATGATGATGAAGATGTTCATGATGATGATGAAGACATTGATGATGATGGTGATGGTGATGGTGATGGTGATGAAGATGATGATGATGATGGAGATGTTGATGAGGAACCTAGAGATGACAATGATGATGAAGATGTTGATGATGATGATGATGGTGATGATGATGAAGGCGTTGATGATGATGGTGATGGTGATGGTGATGATGAATAAGATGGTTTAGTGCTAGGGTTTGTGTGAGGGTTAGGGCTATAGTTACAGAATGAAATTGAATTAGGGTTAGAGTTAGAGTTAACAATGATGATGACGATGGTGATGATGATGAAGACTTGATGATGGTGGTGATGGTGATGAAGATGATGATGATGATGACGGAGAAGATGTGATGATGGAGATGTTGATGAGGAACCTAGAGATGACAATGATGATGAAGATGTTCATGATGATGATGATGGTGATGATGATGAAGTCGTTGATGATGATGGTGATGGCGATGGTGATGGTTATGGTGATGGTGATGGTGATGATGATGATGATGTTGATGGTTATGAGGAAGAAGATGGTGATGATGGAGATGTTGATGATGATGGAGATGGTGATGTTGATGTTGATGATGATGGTGATGGTGATGGTGATGAAGATGATGATGATGAAGAAGATGATGATAATGATGATGGAGATGTTGATGAGGAGGTTAGAGATGCCAATGATGATGAAGATGGTGATGATGATGAAGACGTTGATGTTGATGGTGATGGTGATGAAGATGATGATGATGATGACGAAGAAGATGTGATGATGGAGATGTTGATGAGGAACCTAAAGATGACATGATGATGAAGATGTTCATGATGATGATGATGAAGACGTTGATGATGATTGTGATGGCGATGGTGATGGTGATGGTGATGGTGATGGTGATGGTGATGGTGATGGTGATGAAGATGATGATGATGATTATGATGATGATGTTGATGTTGATGAGGAAGAAGATGATGATGATGGAGATGTTGATGGTGATGTTGATGATGATGGTGATGGTGATGGTGATGGTGATAGTGATGAAGATGATGATGAAGAAGAAGAAGAAGATGATGATGATGGAGATGTTGATGAGGATCCTAGAGATTCCTATGATGATGAAGATGGTGATGATGATGAAGACGTTGATGATGATGGTCATGGTCATGGTGATGAAGATGATGATAATGGAGATGTGGATGAGGATCCTAGAGATGACAATGATGATGAAGATGGTGATGATGATGAAGATGGTGATGATGATGAATACGTTGATGAAGATGGTGACAATGATGAAGATGGTGATGATGATGAATATGTTGATGATGATGGTGATGGTGATGAGGATGTTGATGATGATGATGACAAGTTCCTCTAAGTGGTGTTCCAATCAATGCATATACAAACGTACCATGGTTTGCATTTCTCAAAGGACCTTTGGCCCAAGTTGAATTGTGTGTGCTCATTCCTGAATATCTCATAGAGTTCAGTCTGTGTGGTGTCAAGGAAGTGTTTACAATGGGGTTCACGTTCAGTAGAACCTTTTCTTAGCTTTAGCACGTCTCTTTGGTTTGATGAAGGTCTAGTATGATCATGCCAAAATTTCTATACTAACTCCTTAACAGCATCAATTAGCTTCCTATCTGCACAAGGAAACCTACCAACAAAAGCCCAACAATCGTTCCCACCCGGAGTGTCAATATTTTCTCTTATAACAGAGTACTTTTTAATAGTTTTTCTATTTAATTTGAGTATGTGAGAAGTGTGTGATAGCAGGTGATGTTGCTTTGTGGACTTGCTTACAATTGATTCCGCTAAAACACGACGAGTCGCACAAAGATATTTTGTATGAGATGTATTCCCAATCGCATTAAATGCAGATTGGATATTTCTAACAATATGACTGCTAGCCTCTGAATTTTTAACCATATTTATGCCCAAAATTCTCCTAACAATAGCTAAACAATGTGACTTTAACAAACATAGCAATAATTGACATTTACCTGCATCACCTTTGGATTCAAAATATTCTTTGACAATTTTGTTGCATTGCCATTCGATAGGGAATTTTTGAAGCTTGCTTTCAATTCCCGACATAGCAATCTCATCCACATGAATATGTCTAATAGTTATTCTTCTTGCACTGGACAGTCAAGGTAGGGAGGGTGGACATGAGACATGAATACCAGAGCTTGTTTGTTGTGGTGCTTCGTTCACATATTGGGCCATAATGGGAGTGTGGTCGACATGGTTCTGGTCTTCTTGGGGAGATTGAAAATTAAGCAAGGCTTGTATGTCCATCTCTACACATGCAACATCTCCCAAAATTATTGTGTCGTGAGGAACTTCAGCATGACTCATTGATGGATTGTTGGTTGGAGGTTGTGTTGATGTTGGAATTTGAGTTGGTTCCGTTGGACGTGACCGCTTTACCTGTGGTTCTAAACAAGAGGTTGTTGTGTCAACAACTGTGTTAGGATCAATGGCAGGATCCGAGGCAATGATATGACCATGTCTCAATCTTTCCATTCCCAACCTGGCCTTTTCTCTTAAGTCATTGACCTTTTCAATGGGAAGATTCCTTCTATATTTTTTTTTTGCATTGCGTGAGTTTCCCATCTCCAAAAGTATCTTTAACACAAATATCAAGCCTACCCCTGCAAAAGAAACAACAAATAATATATTAGTGCTATTATACAATGAACTTGACACATTCCAACATAACTTACCACTTTACAAATTAACATATACAACTACAGACTATGTTGGTTTATTTGTGTTCGAATAAACATCATTATCCCTTACAATTCCAATCAATATAGATGATGGTTGGTCAAGTGTAGAGTGGAGAAACTAGTGTCTTGCCTAGCCATGAATTCATAAAAATTATGGTAGTAACACCCTACAACAAAGATGGCTAGAGATGCCTTGGGAATAGTTTGATAGTTTTCTACATCAAATAAGGTAACCTACGAGAATAGTTTGGGAATAGTTTTTCTTATTGGTTTACATCATATTTTTCACCTTAATTAGTTGCATTTTTTTATTTCTCCCTTAATGTTATCAATTCTAAATTTTGCACATAGTTTGATTGCTTTGTCTTCATAGTGGAATGGTATATCCTTCCATTTGAGGCAATGTCATTTACCATCATAAATTACTAGGTATATAACACCTTAAGGAGTTGAAGAAACAACAACAAACTATTTCCTTATCTATAAACCTTGAGATGATAGAATGTGATTTTGAGTTTAAAATACCCATGGTTGAATTCAACAATGCATCATAATAGAATGAATGTATACCTTGTATTGTGCAAAACCTTAAGGAGGATGCAAAGGTTTCTAACAAGGATCATGGTCTTGGGAAGGGTGATTAGGGGGAATATAATTTGACCTTTCAATGTGCAATATCTAGGGTGGGGAGGTGTTGGAAAGTGGGGAACTAGGGACTATACCAACAATGATCATGTTGGATAGAGCACAAAGTGGGAAAGTCTTGGTTTTTGGAAAAAAAATCATTATTAAAGGTGAGGGGATATTGTAAGGATGGTAAATATGGATGAATATTATCATATTTGGATTCATAGAGAAAGGAAAGGTGCATATACTTACATATATCCTCATCCATACAATGGTATTGAATAAGAGATGAGAGAGTTGAGGTTTTGTGGATGATTTGAAGTGATATTTTTAGTCATGTTTAGTGAGTGTGTAGTATTTTTTGCTAGCATAATATGAGGTGAAAAGAACAAAATTAACTTGGGAACTAATTACACAATGAGGAGGTTGCATACTTCATCTTGTCTAGTGTTCATATGGGTTTTTTTAGATGTGAACTTGGGAAATCTTCTTGTCAAATTCATTTTTGTCTATGCATGGATATTGTTGTGGGAATATGATAAAAACAAAAATGCATGGGAGAATCTCAAATCTTGTGAATGAAAAGACTTATTTACAATTCACCATACCTCTATAGAAATTATCTCCACTTGCAATGGAAACTGGTAGCTTGAATGTATCCACTAGATTCCAAGACCACTGAAGATGTTTGTTAGATTCCAAGGGTGATTTTGTGTCCAATAGATCAATGAGTGTCCAAAATATCAATGAGTGTGACCCAATAAGAAACTTGTAAGAGCTTGAAACCCGCGAAATAAATGAAACCCGTGTTTTTTAGTAGAATTCCTGGGAAACAGAGAACCCTATTTTTTTTAACTAGTAACAGGGATGCGCACGCATGCTTAAACATGTGCACGCATGCTTAAATGCATGCACATGTGTTTTTAGCGCGTACACATCACTAGCATGCACGCGCTAAAACACGTGCATGCACCCCTGTATAACATTTACACCATTTATTCCCCAACGTTTACACCATTTAATGCCAAACCTTCCCCCAATTCAAAAATATTTGCATAAATTGGTCTCGGTGATGAAGTTTGAAGGGTGGGTCTTAATTTTGATTTGAAGGGCTTACTCTTTGCGTCTTGACACATTTGATAATTTATGGTTGTCTATGCGCCTTGACCCAATTGATATTGTAAGGTGAGGATGTGCATGCATAATAATTCTTATTTATGACTATGCGACGAGGATTTAAATGGAAGAGTATGTAAAGACATATTATTTTTAAACGTATTTTGATGGTGAGTATTGAAGATAAATATGCTGATAAACCACATATGTTTGGAAGGATGAAGGGAGGTTACATGATCATGATCATGCCACCCATCAAATTGAAGACAATTCCTGAGCCAAAAATTGTTTTTTAAAATTTTATTAATAACCATTGTGGTACTTTGGTCCAGATGTTTTTTCTAACTCATTGTTTCTCCATATTGTGTTCCTACTGCCACCTCTCTATATCAATGCATAAAATCAACCTCTGCTTGGTTTGTGGTTATAGTTGCATGCCATTATTTGTAGTTGAATGCCATTGAGTGTTGTTTAGAGTTTTCGTGAGTCTGTGACATTCATGTAATAAATGAAGTCTTGTAGAGGAGGACTCATCAAAGAGGCAATTTGAATTTCATTTTGACAAAAACAATATTTTGTAAAGATCAAATGCCATGAATGCATCCTCAGCCTACCATGCAAGACCATGGATATGTTGAAAAGCATTGAACATCATCGAAGAATGAAAACAGGTTCCTTGAGATCTTATTGAAGCATATTGAGCTCAATTGAATTCCACCCGGGCCTTAATTTAAAATTCTAGACCTCACGCGTCATCGCTAACACATAGAATCCATGACACTATATCTCTACAAGGAGCCTTTTGCATATGAATTGAATATTGCTGCCATTATAATGTCTTGGACATCAAGGATTTATCTTGGCTCCTTAACCATGGCTAGTGGAGGGAAACACAAGCCTCCAACACTAACTCTTGCTTCTTAGGCACAAACACCATGAATGAGTCCCTGGACCACCACATATGAAATCTATAGGGTATTAGTCAACTTCAAGTGTGTTTTGTGTGCGATGACTAGGTTAGTTGTGAACCAAAAATGGGTCTCAAGGTCTGACCAAGGTATATGGACAACAAGAAGCTTCTCATGCCTTAGATGAAGCTTCTCAGGCTCAAGTACCATGAACAACACCTACAACTCAAGAATCTTCTTAGGATACGATGTTGAATGCATCTTCAGACCACCACACATAACCCTTGTGGGGTATCTCTAGCAAATGTAGAGAGATACATATACCATGATTAGGCTACATTGCATGCCTTAAACATCATCATCATCATCATCATCATCATCTTCATCATCAACATCATATTCGTCGTCATCATCACCACCTTCTTCATCATCATCATCATTATCAACATATTCGTCATCATCATCATCATCATCAACATCATCATCATCATCATATTCATCATCATCATCTTCTTCATCATCATCATTGATAATGATGATGATGACAATGATGATGATGATGATGATGATGATGATGATGATGATGTTGTTGTTGTTGATGGATGATGATGAATATGAGTACGAAGATGAATATGTTGACGAATATGATGATCATCATCATCCTCACCATCATCATAATCATAATCATCTTCGTCATCATCAACATCATCATCATCATCCTCATCCTCATCATCCTCATCCTCGTCATCATCCTCATCGTCATCATCATTATCAATGAAGATGATGAAGAAGATGATCATATTCTTTATCATCCTGATCATCATCATCCTCATCCTCATCATCCTCATCATCTCCATCATCATCATCATCGTTATCACCCACTTCCTCATCATCATCCCCATCCTCATCATCATCATCATCATCATCATCTTGGCCATCATCTTCATCATCAACATCATCATTATCAATGATTATGATGATGATGATGATGAAGAAGATGATGATGATGATGTTGATGATGATGATGATGATGAAGATGACGAATGATAATGATGATGAGTACGAAGATGAAGATGGTGATGTTGATGATGACGAATATGATC